>JANKOE010000004.1:13804197-13823554 GCA_026284465.1 Erythroxylum citrifolium
CCTCTTACCAAATCATGTTTAATCAACTTGGAAATATGTTTAAAACTAACATGACCTAGCTTTTTATGCCAAATCAATTTTTGTTCATCTGTTGATATAAAACAAGAAATAATTTAACTTTGCAAATCTTCTAAATTAATCTTATAAAGATTGTTTTGTCTTTTGGCAGAAAAGAATATGGAGCCATCATTGTTTTTGACTACACAAGAATTTTGTTTAAAGGATACTTCAAAGCCAGAATCACATAATTGACTTACACTAATCAGATTATGTTTCAAACCTTCAACTAGCAGAACATTATCAATAAATGCAAATGAATCTTTACCGATTTTGCTTATTCCATCTATTTTGCCCTGCTGATTGTCTCTAAAAGTTACTGATCCTCCTTTCTTATTTTGAAGATCTAGGAACATAGATCTTCTTCCCGTCATATGTCACGAGCATCCACTGTCTAAATACCATTGGTGTTGGTTGCTTTTTCCAAGGAAGGAGATCTACAGTAGATATTATGTTCTTTTTAGGTACCTAGATTTTCTTGGGTCCTTTGGGGTTAATCTTATAATTATTCATAGAATGATAATAAGAAGATTGGTGATATTTCTTTCTATAAGGAACAAAATTCTTTTTGTAACGAGTATTGCTATTAGAAAACCCTAGATCACTCTTATCATTAGGGTGTCTATATCTTTCAATCATGTCATTCATTTTTTCGTACTTTCAGTAAAGGTTGATAAATTTGCTGAAAGAGTATTAATCCTTTGTTTCAACTGACTAATTTCCTCAGATCTCTCTATAGTTACTTTTTTCTTCATATCATCTACTTATTTCTTAAGGCAGACGTTTTCTTTTTCTAACACTTCCGTGTTCTTCAAGTTTTTGACAAACTTTCTCTTTAAGGATCTATACTGCTTTAGTATAGCATATGAATCTTCTAACAATTCTAAATATACATCTTGTAGTTCATTAAAGTTAGAAGTTACCTCCTCGTCACCTTCTTTTTAGGCTACCAATCATATATTTGCTTATACTGAAGTTTCTAAATCAGAATCAGATTCGGACAAATCCAAATCTTCCCAAGTTGCCATCATGCTCTTCTTATTTTCTTTATTTTTCTTCGGTTTTCTTCTAAGCAACGAACATTCAAACTTGTAAGGTCCTGGTTTGTTGCACTTGTAGCAAATGATAGAGGTCTTCTCGTTATTGACTTCATCTTTGCTATTTTTCTTAAAAGAAAACTCTTTATTTCCCTTTTCTTTCTTTTTTCACATTCTTCTGATCTTTCTTGAAATGAAAGATAATTCTTCATCATCTTCACTTGAATCTTATTCAAATTCACTAGTATCATCATTGTTGATTTCTTCAATCTTTAATGCTCTTGAAGATAACCTTCTATTTTTCTGAGTCTTGTGATTTTTCTGACCAGCCTTTAATGCTATAGATTTGTCTCTTCTAGGTTTATATTCTGCATCAAGCTCTACTTCGTGTATCTTCAAATAACCAAGCAATTCATCAACCTTTAATTTACTCAAGTCTTTGGCTTCTTGTATTGCAGTGACTTTGGGTCTCCATCTTTTAGGAAGACTTCTAAGAATCTTCCTGACATGTTCTTGATTATCGTAGATTCTCCCAAGAGCTTTAAGTCCATTAATGATAGTTTGAAATCGTCCAAACATCTAATCAATAGACTCATCTTCTTTCATTTTAAACAGCTCATGCTGATGTACAAGAATACTGATCTTGGACTCTTTCACCTAGTTTGTGCCTTCATGTGCGATGGATAAAGTGTCCCACATCTCCTTTGCAGTTTTGCATCCATGAATTTTATCGTATTCACTTCTGCTTAAAGCACAACTCAGAAAGAACTTGGCATTTGAGTTTAATTGAAATCTAGCTTTGTGATGCTCTGACCATCTGGTACGAGGAATGGTATTACCTTCATCATCCATTGGTATGTATGCTCCATTCTCAATGATATCCCAAAGATCAATGTGTGTGGATTCTATGAAGAGCCACATCCTGTCCTTCCAATAATGATATTCCTCACCATTGAATGCAGGAGGTCTTGTGACGGAGGCACCTTCAACTACAAAAACATGTGATTCAGCCATGGATCTTTGTCCTCACTTTATAAAGGTGGTTCTTAGAAACCTAGCTCTGATACCAACAGAAGTAAATCACTTGTTATTATAGAATTCACGTACAATATACAAAATGCACAAGAAGGGAAGTTGAATTGTGTATTCTTTTCATGAATACATAAACCTTTGATATTTCTTGAAAAGTACTTTTCCAAACTTATTAAATGAATACCAAAAATAGCTATGTGATTAAATCGCAAATAACTTCTATATACTTATTTAAGAACAATAGAAATTAAAGTAAAAGGTTAGAAGATGGATACTGCGATTTTATACTAGTTCACCCTAAACCTTGGGCTATGTCCAGTCCTCAAAGTTCGTCTGAGATTTAACTATACTTCTTCAATTTACAAGTATTCTTTCCTCTCTTTCAGAGCCTCTTTAGGTCTCTTGCACCAAGTATTCTTTATCTCTGTATCGTTTGTGTTTTTCTGCTTCTTCTGTGTTTTGCATTCTTCTGTTTTTTAGCTTCTTCTGTGTTTTCCACTTCTTCTGTGTTTTAGATTCTTCTGTGTTTTCCACTTTTTTTATGTTTTGCGCTTCTTCTGTATTTTTCACTTCTTCTATGTTTTAGCTTCCTCTGTGTTTTCCGCTTCTTCTGTGTTTTAGCTTTTTCTGTGTTTTTCGCTTCTTCAAGTATGCCAAATTCT
The DNA here is from genome assembly GCA_026284465.1 of Erythroxylum citrifolium. NCBI lineage: Eukaryota > Viridiplantae > Streptophyta > Magnoliopsida > Malpighiales > Erythroxylaceae > Erythroxylum > Erythroxylum citrifolium. The sequence continues at coordinate 13,806,986 of JANKOE010000004.1, forward strand.
AACTTATACACCCTCATTTATACTCAATACATCAAGATAAACAACTCAATTTCATCAATTTCATGCATTTTTATAAGAATATAACATTTTTCAGTTTGTATCTTACAAACTATGAAAAATTTCAATACATTGCTTTCAATATATTGGCACATTAAAAGAGTCTAGCTAATCTTTAGATGGGTACGAGTCACGTCTAAGTTCAATGGGTTTATTCCTTCGTAGTGCTTCTTAATCAAGTCTGAGATTTCATTGGCATAATTGGATTTGGATGGGCTAACCTTTCAATCCAAAGAATGTGAATAGATCTTAAGCCCATAAGACCAATAACCTTTCACTTTCTTTGTTCTCTTCCAACTTAGAAAATCATAAAATCAATTATGCCTTGGGAATCATTTCGTCTCATCGAGTACGTAGCTGGATGATTAAGGTTGGTGAATGACAGTTGGTACATTTGATTAACTTAATCCAACCAGTACCAGTGGACTTTGTTTAGCAAATAGCAGTTACGAGGATTAGTTGCTTGGAGATATTGTTTCCTATGCACTCTAGTTTTTCCTATGCACTCTAGTTTAGTTAGTGCATATCCACAAATCTAAAGTGGGATAGGTCCCATGTTTCTATCATTATGAAAAATTTTTTATTTGGCTATGGTGAAACCGAATAGACATTCGCGGAGATATAACGCCAATGCCCTCGTCTTTACATGAAGTAGACACAAAAGTGAAAGGCCAATGTAGGAAATTGCTAGGTGGGGTGGACCCAAAAGCACGATCGTTTGGATAAGAACTTCACGTGTCGATCTCACATTGAGAGCAGTGAAGGGCAAATTTTATAGACTCCAATTATTCGCGGAAGGAATCCAATTACTTTATGGCATATGCTCATCTAGAAGGGATTTCAGAGCAGTAGAACACGGGAAGACTGTCTAAAACCAATGCCGCCTGCACATAGGTTTTCAAGATTTTGGCCCTTTATGGTTGGAGGAACTGTTCACAAAATACACATGTGAATGAAGAATCTCTACCCGATTCGAGCGAGAATTAGTCTGAATATGAATGATTTAAAGGTGTCTTTCCATAATTAAGACTCGTATAAAGAAAACCAAAAAAAAAAAGAACGTCCGACAAGCTTTAAATTTTCGTTGTGCTTATTTTTGGACTAATAACAAGCTTAAGTTTATTTTTCCGTAGATGGTGAATGAAATTATCGTTGAATTGGTGACTATTAAGTTGGATAAGACTCCTGTCAATGTTTTCCAATCCTAGTTCTTGATTAAGCATTACTAATTTCAGAAACTTATAAATTCAACAAAATGACCTACTTGTAGTATAACTGATTCCAATATTCTTAGTTCCAACTTTTGATAAAAGAAAGAAGTATCCATTGAAAATACGATCACAAAGATTCCAAGAGCTTTGTTCTATTCTTTTTTGTTATCTTTTCTTCGAACTGGTTTGTTACGTGTACAAGTACTGTATGAGTTCAAAGTGGAACAAATGGTAGCGGGCCAGTGTATAAAAAACAGCAAAACCGCAGCGAGCATTCCCAGACATTGGTTTTTCCCACACTGTAGGATTTGCCATGACTTCCTGGCCTTTTGACCTGTCCACCTTTTTACTGGTCACCACCTCCTATTATTATTATTCTATCCTTACCCGTCCCAAGTTCAAACACGCAATGTCATCTTTAGAAAAATGAGATAAGAATGGTTAGGAAATCTAAACATGGGTTTATCGGATTCCCTCTCTCATTTGTCATTTACTCATTTCTCGTTCTCGACGCCTCTATGTCTATATAAATAATCATACGTTGGTCTCACCCGTTGCCTGGATAAACTTGGCACACGTAATAAATAACTCCACAGTTTGTCACTGGTCGGTTAGTTCTCCTTCCTTCTCCGATCACCGAGTGTTGTAGAAACAAAGAAGCAACCTTTTGTCGTTTTTTCTTTTCTTCGGTTCATGGCCACCCCAAAGCTGTCTAGAATCCCTAGTATGAGGGATCGTGTTGAAGATACTCTCTCTGCTCACAGAAACGAACTTGTTTCTCTGCTTTCCAGGTTTCTTGCTTCTCATTTTATAAAACTGCCTTCTTTTCAAAATTTTAGAACTCTTTTCATCTTAAGACGCTTGCTTTTACTTGTTTCTTGAGAATATTTGAGTAGAATCGAACAAAACTAGATGAAAGGAAGAGAACAAGTTAAGTTCATATCATAGAAGTTCCACTGTGTTGAGTGTGTCATGAGAAACAAACTTTCTTTCTAACTTCTATGTATAATTGTAATTTAAAAGCTATGTTGGTTTGCTTAAGACTCTGTAATTTATGATCGGTTCATTTGTGAGTCCTCTTGTTTTATTCTTTCTTTGTTTTTGCTGGATTTGGAAAGGTATGTGGATCAGGGGAAAGGAATTCTGTATCCACATAATTTGATCGATGAACTTGAAAATATTGTCTGCGACGACGAAGCGAGGGAGAGGCTGAAAAGTGGCCCCTTTAGCGAGGTTCTTAAGTCTGCTCAGGTGGGTCTCTCGTTCACTCCCTTATTCTTTTAGTTTGTATTAGAAGAATGTAATGACTGGGACACTAACATATGCAAGCGTATTTATTGATAAAACATTAAGGACTTATTTTTGGTAGACACTGAAGCGCTTTCTTCATAGGAAGCGAATAGGCTGTCACAATGATCCGAGTTGTTATTATTATTAGTATTTTACATTTTTTAGAAGCTTTAGGAGAGGTGACTACAGTTAGGTAATAAGTCATGATTGGCCCAAAAAGAAAACAACAAGGAAAAGGATGGAATCCCTTCTTTCTTGTCTGATAAATGATTGATTATATTGTTTTTCTTACCTGCAATATAGTGCTTCGTAAAAGGAGTGAGGCAATGTTCTGAAAACTGAAAGTTAAGTCCTTATGCACCTATGTTGATTGCCTGGTATTTTTTTTTTCTCTGCACAAACATATCTAGGACTAAGTATTTTTCTTGAAGCATACTAATTGCAATCTTTTTCTTGTTGGGCCCAATGTAAATCATAAAGCTGAAGAACCTTGTTAATTTGTTTCCCTAGACCCTGCGTCTTGGCGGGATTGATTTCTATTGGGATTTGTTGTAATCTTGTTCATTTGTTCATTATGTTTCTTCTCCTTTTTTTTTTCATGTTCCTTGCTATAAATAAAATGGTTGTACTGTTTTGTTGAATTTCTATCAAGATGCATGGGACATTTACATTTCTACAGCGTTCCAAGATATCTGACCTTATCGTTCTTCATAAATGTGTGTGGCAGGAAGCCATAGTTCTGCCTCCATTTGTTGCACTAGCAATTCGTCCAAGACCTGGTGTTTGGGAATATGTGCGAGTTAATGTATTTGAACTCAGTGTCGAGCAGTTGGATGTTTCTGAATATCTTCGTTTCAAAGAAGAACTTGTTGATGGGCCGTAAGCAAACCCCTCCTTTGAACTCTTTATTTTTTGTGACAAAATATATGCTCATACACAGCATAGCGAATAAATCATAAAGTGTTCCCATATAGATACAAATTCTTAGCTTCTTTTTTATCTTATTTTAGGTCCAATGACCCCTACGTGCTTGAGCTTGATTTTGAGCCTTTCAATGCTAGTTTTCCTCGCCCCAACCGATCCTCATCTATTGGCAATGGCGTTCAGTTTCTCAATCGTCATTTGTCTTCCAATATGTTTCGTAACAGAGACTCCTTGGAACCTTTGCTAAACTTTCTTCGAGTACACAAATATAAAGGACATGTAAGTAGGCAATCCAAGAGCTTCCAACAGACTCTTCACTGTTTATGCTGTTGGTTACAAATAAATTATTCCATGTATGTGTTCGTCTTAATTTCAGAAAAATTTTATCAATGCTTGTACTCACATGGCATGGATGTATAATGGTGATGAGAGAGTGGGATAGTTCTTGCTATGTATTAATCATTGATAAGCTAATGACTAAATTGGAGAGTATGTGTAGGCCTTGATGTTGAATGATCGGATACGGAACATATCTCAACTTCAATCTGTGCTTCTTAAGGCTGAGGAATATATCTCTAAGCTTCCATCTGAAGCACCGTACTCTGAGTTTGAATATGTGTAAGTATAAGTGCAAATTGAAATAGTTATGTTTGTACGTTTTTGGACTTATAAATTGTACACTTTGAGATCATTACATGGGTTTTACTCTGATTCAGGTTACAAGGAATGGGATTTGAGAGAGGTTGGGGGGATACGGCAGAACGGGTGTTGGAGATGATGCATCTACTCTCAGACATTCTCCAAGCTCCTGACCCTTCAACATTAGAGACATTCCTTGGCAGAGTACCAATGGTGTTTAATGTTGTCATTTTGTCTCCACATGGATATTTTGGACAAGCAAATGTTTTAGGTTTGCCTGACACTGGAGGGCAGGTACTAATGGCTTTGCTCTTGTTGTATATGAATATCACATAATGCTGCAAGAGTAAATGTTTCTATGATCATTCTCTACAGATTAAATAGAGAACTTTTTATATATATAAACCCTCACCTCTGGCCTGGCAGCGATCTCATTTTCTGGTCTCTGGACTCCTTATTGATTTTATTGCCTCACTGTCACCTGTGTTTTCTCTATTACAATTACAATTACATAACATTTCTCCCAAAACAGAATTCTAGAGTTTCTACATTTCTTGGATTGTGATCATCTTATAGGAATGCATTTGCAGGTTGTCTATATACTGGACCAAGTGCGTGCCTTGGAAAATGAAATGCTTCTTAAAATACAGAAGCAAGGATTGGATTTCAAACCTCGAATTCTCATTGTGAGTGTGTTATAGCTTCTGGTTGTCTACTTGTTCATATGGCACAATTTTGATGATGATAATTGCTCTTCTCCTGTAACGCATCTCCATTGTATTGATGAAGGTTACTAGGTTAATACCCGATGCGAAAGGAACGACATGTAATCAGCGATTGGAGAGAGTTACAGGAACAGAACACACACATATTTTGCGAGTTCCATTTAGGTCCGAAAAAGGAATTCTTCGTAAATGGATCTCAAGGTTTGATGTATGGCCATACTTGGAAACATATGCTGAGGTAAGTTGTGTGCACAATGTACTGGTTCAAATCTATAATCTATGGATATATTTAACTTCTGGGAAGTAATACTTTAAAGGTTACATGAGAACTGAATGCTTGAAATGGTTGGTTTGACAGCTCAATGGGTTTTGAGAACAGAGTAAATGGCTTGAACTAGTTGTTAATAGACCTACCATCACCTCAGTCAGCTAAGCTGCGGGTCTTTGTAGTCACTGAGGAATATGTAGACCATTGTAAATGTTAAATAATTACATAATGACATTAGCTATGAATTAATGACCATCTGCACAGTTTCTTATCACTTACTGTGATGAAGTGTTGAACTCAGGTTTGAACTCAGGTTTGAACTCATAGAGACAAACATAAACATCAAGACGGAGATATTAATTATCATCAACACACCCTGGAACTGATACAATTTGCAATTTCCGTTATATCATCTCTACTTTTTGAAAATTTTCATATTAGGCATGCATGCCAAGCCTCTTCTTACCAGCTCAACCTTGTTGAAAATTTTGAATTTTTTTTCCTAGTGGACTAAATGTGGAGTTGGAATTACATTATTCTTAATCTATCTTCTGCTCTCTTGAACATCTTTCATCTTTCCAACAGGATGTTGGTGGTGAAATTGTAGCTGAGTTGCAGGGCATTCCTGACTTTATTATAGGGAACTACAGTGATGGGAATCTTGTTGCATCTTTATTGGCTTATAAAATGGGTGTTACTCAGGTTAGCTTCGTGCTGTTCTTATGCTAGTGTGAGGTTTATCGAACTCATATGAGAAGGGAGGATTTAAATAACTGGATTCTCTGTAATGCAGTGCACCATTGCCCATGCCTTGGAGAAAACCAAATATCCAGATTCAGATATATATTGGAAAAAATTTGATGATAAATATCATTTCTCATGTCAGTTCACTGCTGACATACTGGCAATGAACAATGCAGATTTTATCATCACCAGTACTTATCAAGAGATTGCGGGAACGTAAGTATCACCATGCATGCCTTAAATGTATATCTACTGGTGTTGGAATCTTGGCAGAATTGGATGATTATATGACTAAAATGTAGTGAGAACATCCTAGAATGCTTGCTTCTCAGATTTCCAGAATCTGAGATATTATAGTTAAAATAAGAGGGGAAAAAAAGGATATGCTGGAGTTCTTAGAGAACAGTCCTGGAGCATCTCACTTCATTTTAAACAAATCTCATATTGCTTTCTGCCACTGTTTATGATAAGGGTTCAGCTGTTGTAAGTTCTCCAGCTTGAGATTCTTTTGATTGCATAAAGAAATTGACCCATCTTTAATCAACTGTATATTTTTAAAGAATTGAGTTCATGTGTAACATTCCAGTTTTATATATGCTATAGATAATGACCATAATGTCAGCATTTGTACGACTGTCAAGTTCCCTGCTTTTTTTATAAAACTCTTCCATGTGAACTGGAGTAGGCTAAAACAAGGTGCACAATTTTCAAGGATGCTGTTGATAGTTAACTGCTTAACCTATATGCTCTTCTTTCAGAAAGAATACTGTTGGTCAGTATGAAAGCCACACCGCCTTCACTCTTCCAGGGCTGTATCGTGTTGTACATGGTATTGATGTTTTTGATCCAAAATTCAACATTGTCTCCCCTGGGGCAGATATGTCCATCTATTTCCCATACTCTGATAAGCAAAAAAGACTTACTGCGCTCCATGGTTCAATTGAAAAGATGCTGTATGACCCCGAGCAGACCGATGATTGGATGTGAGTCATCATTCTGTATTTCGCAATTGCACTTCCTAATTAATTGTCTTGAGGTGCATTTCAATGATCTTGAAAGTTGCTCCTAGCAGCATGATTTTGATCAATATCCTCAAACATCATTACTGTTTGCATTTGATGCAACAAGAGTGTAATTGTTTGCCATTCTGATATTTTTGCTCTTTTGATACAGTGGCGCACTGAATGATAGGTCAAAACCCATAATATTTTCCATGGCAAGGCTGGACCGTGTGAAGAACATGACAGGGTTAGTTCAGTGTTATGCCAAGAGTACTAAGTTGAGAGAGCTGGTGAACCTTGTTATTGTAGCTGGTTACATTGATGTAAAGAAGTCGAAAGACAGGGAAGAGATTGCAGAAATTGAGAAGATGCATGAACTGATGAAAGAATACAATTTGCATGGACAATTTCGATGGATAACTGCTCAAACAAATCGAGCACGTAATGGTGAGCTCTATCGGTACATAGCAGATACTAGAGGAGCTTTTATTCAGGTATGTGATGTATTGCTTTTGGGTTGTATATAAATTTTGTCAGGAAGCTAAGCTATTTCCTCCTTTCCCCACCCTAATTTGTTTTTGCAGCCTGCCTTTTATGAAGCTTTTGGACTCACTGTTGTGGAGGCGATGACTTGTGGCCTTCCAACATTTGCCACTTGCCATGGTGGTCCGGCAGAGATTATTGAGCATGGGGTGTCCGGATTCCATATTGATCCATATCACCCAGATCAGACTGCTGCAGTCTTGGTGGATTTCTTTCAGCAGTGCAAGGAAGATCCAAACCATTGGATAGAGATCTCTAATGGGGGGCTCCAACGAATTTATGAAAGGTATTTATCTGGATATTTGAGAAAGTTCACGTGTGTGTTTGTGGCTTCTTAACTCAAATGTCGGGAAAACGTAGGTATACATGGAAGATTTATTCTGAAAGGCTAATGACATTGGCTGGAGTGTATGGCTTCTGGAAATATGTTTCTAAGCTGGAGAGACTTGAGACTCGAAGATATCTTGAGATGTTCTACATTCTCAAGTTTCGTGATTTGGTAAGTTATTGGCCTTTATATTGCAATTATCATCACAGATTCACAGTACAAGGTTCTTACCAATCTATTTTCTACCACTCAATTTCCTGGTTGGACTTAACCCTAATGATGATAATGATGTACTGCATCTAGTCACCTTAATCACAAACTTTATTCACACACTACACCTTAGTGAGGGGACCAACCATGTGAGCTATTTTATGTTGTCTCCATATTTAAATTGTCACTTAGATTTTCATGTGTTTTCTCTTTTTCAGGCGAAATCTGTTCCTCGGGCAATTGAGGATCAGCACTAAGCTATAATCACAAGCTTGGGTACAGCTACATTAGAGTGATGCAATAATAAAGCCCTTGTGTGTGCATATAGTACAAGCTTGTCTATTTTGAAATAGAGAAGAATGGTTCATGAAGCTCTCACTCATGTACCTTTTCTTATCCCACTAAATGTATCGAGCAAAATCATGTAACTTATCCTATCAATAAATTACCACAAACTTAGTTGATTCAGCTACCGTATTCCACTGCATCACAAAAAACAAAAAAAGCTACCGTATTCCATAAAAGCGAAAAGTTAAACCTACTCTATGGGAATGTAATGTCATTTTACCTCTGAACGTCAGGCCTAAAGCTGACACTTTACGTGTGAAGAACATGCCATTATTACCAGCCAGAGACAGCCCAGCACTAAGGTGAGTTCTCTTGATCGTCTGGCGTAACAGAACTAAGTTCTCTACTGACACACTGACAAGTCTACAGCATACGTTAGAACCCTTTAGGCCTTCCGCATTGGTTGCCTTATCTTTATTCACTTACAACGATCTACTCACTGCGTAAGCCCCAACGGTCGTAATATAATCAGGAATCTTGTCATCCATCCAATGAAATCTCGTTAATTCATATATGGCTTTGCCTCCGGTAACTTTTGCGTATGGTTTAGTTAGTTGTTAGTTTCAACTACAGTACACCTCAAAGCTTAAACTTATGTATAAAAACTAGTATAGGTATAACATCCAGAGAGCTAGAAAGAGGCATTGTTCAAGTCAAGCACTAGTGGACATCAACATGAAACTACGAATACAAAAAAGGACGCCCAACGGCTCTTCGTTCTACTCTGCTTCAGCCGTTTTCACATTCTTGGCCGTTCTTGGCCGACACTTGCACTCACACCATTGGCTGTTAATAAAAGCTTGCAATAGTGACCTATCTACGTTGGCCAAAAGGGCTTCAGGGAGCCTTACCAGAAACTAAATTGGAGATTTATAATTAGGCAGCTAGCGGGTGGGGTTTTTTAAAGTTGGCCAAATGAGTGAGCAAGATAAGCCAATGCTCCTACAAGTGGGGCGTTGACGTAAGTGGCAGGTTCTGACTGTTCATAATCAGATCTTTGATCTGGGAAGTGATCGTGCTGGTCTGGCCCTCCAACTACAGCTCCCACAAGAATGTTGGGGTTAGGCGATTGAGAGTTCATGTAATTGAAGCCTAAGGAGCACGGAATCTTTGCTGGGTGAGCATATTTGGAGGGTAGAGATGAGGCCCTGTGGTGAATCCTTTGCGGATACCTTGGACCATATCCGACCATGTACGACATTCTCAAAGGGTTGTCTCCCAGCAGATAGTCTATCTGATACCACAAAGCTAATTAAGCATCGATAAAGGAAGTTAACATAGGGGATCTAGGGCATATTATACCTGTTTTTTGGCCATAGCTCGTAGCCTTTTTGGACTGAAAACACTGCCACCACAGTTCACAACTGTGCCTGAGGATTTTAAGTACTTGGCATAGGTTACTAGCAAGAATGAGGTGGAGGTCACATATTGCATGTTGCTGTCACTCATCTTGAAGAGTAGCCCACCTAATGAGTAATTTAACAATAATTCCAAATATTGGCAAACTTATGGGTTGGAAAATTACTTAAAAGAGAGCCATGGAATGTGACTTACCTGGAGTTTTTTCTCAAAAAAAAAAGAGAAAAGTAACTTGCCTGGAGTATATTGTGCTGAAGAGAAAAAGGCTCCAGGTATAAGGGAACAGAAAAAGTTATCGGCATGGGCTTTGTAGTCATGGAGAGGTTGCAATTTCTGAACAAGAAATTCCTGTATTCAAGGGCGTTCAAAGAACTCAGCATCAGTATACATCCTACAAAAGAATTTTCTTTTAAGAAAGTGGAGAGAAAATCGGACCCTAGAAAGAAGAATCCTAGCTCCAACGTGCTTGTTATCCCAACCAAAAGTGTTATCAGATTCTCCTGCTCCAAGTTTCTGTCCATTAACTTCAATGTACCTGAGGTAAATTGGGTTTTTCGTGGCCTTATGAAGCCAAGCTGCGCCCCACAACAACTCGTCCTGCGAATTGTGAACACAACTATAAGAAATCCAACTTTTGCGCTTTTCTTTATGCTAAAAATGCTCAGCAGTGCACATTTTACCTCATATCCAGAGTAATCGCAGTAAAAGGGGCAAACAACACTCTTCAAACCGTTGCTGTATGCTCCTCTGTACTTGTCTGCAAATTGGAACACCTGCTTCAAGAACGTATGAGAATCACATTCTGTGGAATAATTAAACCTTTAATTATTTTATTACTGATGTTGTTACCCTAATAGCTCTTCCGACCAGAAGTTTGGAGTAAGTGGGGTCACATCTCCTAAACACCAAGGAGGCAGCCGCAAGAGCAGCGGCAGTTTCAGCGGCAACCTCAGAACCAGGAGTGTTCTTGTCTATCTTAAAAACACTCCTCGGAGTATCCATGTCTTCTGGTCTCTCCCAGCAAGCGTGGTCCTTTTTAGCATCACCAACCTGAAAACAAACCCAAAGCAGTTTAACGACTTCTTTTGAGTCCTTGTAACCAAATGAATTTTGAAGGCCATGCAGGGACAGGGATAAACCAATGAGAAACCTGAACGTATATGGTATCTGGATGAGCAGTGGCTTTGAGTAGGTAATCAGTAGCCCAACGTACGGCTTGCCTAGCATTCTGCAACTCGCCTTTCATCAAACCTCCAAATTCAATGACACTCCATGACAACATTGTGGTAGTGAAAGCCATAGGGAACCCAAACTTTACATTGTCTCCAGCATCATAGTAACCTCCTACCAAATTCACCTGCATTTTCACTTCCATAAAGTCATATGAAAGATGGATAGGACAATGCTATAGAGAGTGAAGTATGGAGTCTTTACATGCATGGCAGAACCATCTGAGAGACCAGAGTCTTTCCTCCAAGTCATCCTCTGATTAGAAGGTAGCTTGCCCGATCTCTGCCCTTCAAAAAAGAGGATTGATTTGGTGAGAGCATCTCTATAATTGTGATTAGCGAAGCGACGGTGATTGTGCCGGTGAAATGGTTTGCTCTTGTGCTGGGGAGGAAAGCCATGGCAGAGAAGCAAACATGCAGCAAAGCAAGAGAGGAGAAGTGGAAGTGTAAAATATGAAAGGGAGAAAGCCATTGTGGTTCTTCCCACAGTGTAACGAACCCAAAGCAACCACCAACAACCTCCAACACTCCAATGCGAGCACAGACACTTCCTTTTCTCTGTATTTATAATGGAAAAGCTGCCTCAGTCTTTCTTCTACTCAGTCATTGCAACGATTAAGTACATTTGATTCGAGGATTAATTAATAGGCTCTTGTTTAAAACAAGAATGTCTCTGCTTCTCCTATTTTTACACTACCGTCCTTATAGATTTGTGAAGGGCATCCATGACCAATACACGTTCAGTTGAGTGATTTCTTGTTCGGAGGTTATGCATCCAGTTACGATGCCTACAGAGAAGGGAATAATGTTCCACCGAACCTATTTATCCTTGGTTTTGTTGTGCAGTTACGGATACAGAATCTTGTAATAACACGGCTTCTTGCTTGGTTTAACCCACTTAAAGGTGACAAAAGTGATTAATGATCATCCAATAATAACTAAATAATTAAACTCCTGTCTCGCCATGAGGACTAGTCGGGGTTAATCCACGTGCATGTAAGCTAAGCTTGTCCCAACTTGACCGCAAGTTATTGAAGCGATTAGCGTATGGAAGTAATCTCGAGTAGATTCTCTACATGACCAAAAAAAAAAAAGTATCATCTAATTCCGGAGTCAAAAAGTATCAGAAAACGGTCTCACCAACTTGATGTGGTACAACAAAGCTTCCGGATGACAAAAATTTATTTATTAGAATTTGGGAATTTCTGCAAAGACCAAATTAAGAGTTTTGAGACTCTTAACCAACGTTGAAATTAAGCAAATGAAAACTTAAAACTTGAACAAGGGGGAGGTCACGAAGGCCGGGTCAGATTCCAGCTTTTATTTGCACTCACTGATGGTGAGCTATGCGGTTGTCGTGGGGTAGGAGAAAGTTGCAGAACACTGAACAAGTCTATAGGGTTGATCCAGAAAGTTTTGGCCTTGCATGGACTGAGTTCCCAAAAGAGTCAATAAAGACCAGTGTAGATGCAGAACTTGAGGGATGGAGCTCTTGAATGGAGAAATGAGAAAGCTATTCAAAAAGTGACTCTGAAACTTTAATTGAAAATCATGAACTTGTAATAAGTGCACCTACGCTTGAGAAAGCTATCATAAAGGAGCGTCTCAAGCTTCTTGATCAAGGAAACTATGGAGAAAATTGAGGTCATTTGCACTATGATAATGACAAAATTCAGATTAATAAATGGTTTGAGACATCTTGATTTGTAATGTATATACGAACATCATCATTAGGTTACGTACTCCAAACTGTCATTAACCTTTACATGTCTGACAGAAAGATAAAACCAAGCAGAGATGTTTCCCTCCATTCGCTCCTCACACATAAAGAGAGGAGAGGCACAGAGGACCCAAAGCATGTGTTGATAAAAGCAATCGGTTAGCAGTTGATTCACACAAAGCTGCTAAAGAGGGGCAAAGAAGCACCAAGAAAAGTTCCAGGAGACCTACACATTATTGAATCGGATTGGATGTGCTTGCACACAATAATTACAAAGATTGATAATGGAAGCTTGGCTAAAGGAGGTGCCATATAAAAATACTGGAAAAGGAATATGAAGGATTGAACTTTTTCTCATAAAACGACGGACCCGGTTTGACCCTATAGGATGTTTCTACTTAATTTTCTCACATCATCATTTGCTCTTCTGATATCTGCCCACATGCCAAGAACACTATTGTTCATCTTCTTTATGCTTCTCTGTAAAAGAGAAATTTAGGCCATGAAATTGAAACCGGAGCTGAAAAGCTGATACTTTATTCTCTTATTGGCTGAGAACTGCATGACAAACGACACACATGAGTTGGGATTGTTGTGTAACTGTAGGAAGTGTATAGGATGCTACTCGATCCATATCGATATGTGTCAACCTCCTTCACAATCTTCTCACATGGAAAAGTTCAAGTAAATATAAATTGGAATTATCTTCCTTGACATTTTGACCGCAAATTCTCATATTTAATTCTCAAAACTGCTACTCGGTGCCATTCCGCCGCTTCCAATACCGAATTATCCGAGCCTAGAACAATATTTTTCACCCAGTGTTAAGTCCCATAATGGAAACCAAGCAAGTTGTCAGGAAACAGGCGGGACAATGAGTAAACCTAGAGCATAGTGAGTGTAAAAAGGTCCGAGAAGAGCCTATCAAGCTTTTCAGATGAGAGTGAGTTATGCCGGACATAGAATGCATGTCGTAGCAGAGTCTCATCATTGCTTTCAATTATGTATATCTCAATATCTGAGCTTCAGGGAATCGAGTTTCATCATTACTGGCTAACATCCCGTGATTTTCGTTGCCTTGCAGGAATTTGCTATTTCACCATTACGTTCAGACTACGACCATTCAATTTACTCCCCCATGTGGACTTCTGGGACCATTCCCGTGACTTTGGGGTTTATTAAAACATGGACCGATTTTCCCTTATTCAATCATCCATATCTCATACGTTGGTGGTTATAAGCAGTAAAACAAAGGCATAGAATGCAGCCTCATCTCTGCCTCGTCCGCATATTGATTGAGTTACTGAAATTGATTGACGACTTATTGGGCTAAAAGCCTTGCTTTTCGAGGCTCTGAGAGTCGCTGGAATCTAGGACTTGTAAAACGAACTTCCGTGGGCGTTGCAATGGCTTACACATACAATTACTGTAGAAGTAGACTTCATCATCTCCTCACTACATTCTTCAGCCCGATAGAGTAGACTTGCAATGTTCTATTTCTCATCTCACCGAGCCTATGGGTACCAAAACGCCATATGTCGAAGCTAAGAGGAAAGAGGTTGATCTTGCAATGTTTCATTTTGGAGTCGAGAGCCTTTTCCTGTCACTAGTTTCAATGGCCCTAACAATTATGTACAAAAGGAAGCTGAGTGAGGAAAGAAGACGATGAACAGTGAAGAGCGCAAACTGAAGAGGAAGAAGTGACGTCGTGTAACGGTAAAAAGGCAACTCCAAACGACGTCAGTCACATAAGTGAGGAGTTGAGGAAATGACAATTGTATAAATCCTGCTGGCTAGATTGTAACGGCTAGTGCGATAATGTAATCGATTGTAACCAGAAGAACAAATTTAAGAACACAACTGAACCTTCTCTCTCTCTCTCTCTGCTTTTGCCTTCATTTTTCTCTCTTATAACTTAATTCTCAAATTCAAAATTAGGGTTCCATGAATAAATATGTAACAAAGTGTTATCAGAACTGTAGAATCATTGGAGTTTTGAATGATTAAATATTTAACAAAGTGTTATCAGAACTGTAGAATCATTGGAGTTTTGCTCTTATGATCTAAGAAGAATATTTTCTCAGTAACTGTCCAGAGAGGATCTCATAATTTGGACACCTCACCCTCAGGGAGTGTTCACTAATGGCTCTCGTTGTGCCATCTTAACAAGCCACACAACCGATGTAGCTTGGTCCAAGATTCTATGGAAACACCCTGTCAACCCGAAAGTTTCCATAATTACTTGGTTGGTGATTAAAAAAAGGTTAAAGAAAAAGAACCGATAGCATGGAGCACAAGATGCCGTTTGTGAACTATGCCAGGAGCTTGCAGAAGATCGCAATCATCTGTTCTTTTCTTGCTGCTACTCTAAAGTAGTTTGGGGCAGACTACATCACTTGCTAAATTTAATGAATCCTACGTATGAATGAGAGCCAACGCTTAATCGGATCATCTTTTTGTCCAAGGCAACCAAACGCAATGCTTATTAAAGCTGCATTAGTGACCATCCATTTACTCTCTTTGGAAAGAACAGAACAACCGCTTATATAAAGGTGTTAGCGAAGATAAAATACCAAGTCGCGGATGAAATCATTAATTGGATTCGAGATGCTATCATCGCTAAGAGTTGGGATGTTAGAATAATTAAGATAGATCATAATCACATAGATCATGTTAGCCACGATCTTTACATATGCATACAAAAACAAAAATCACTCAGTTGGATTATTGTTGTAGTTCCATTGGTTAAAGAAAGCTTTATTGCAGATCTCTTTATTCAGAATTTTTTGTTAAAGGATATGTAACTTACCTTTTTGTTTTTTGGTTTTTAAATTCAAAACCTTAACTACCCTTTGTAGTTATTTAAAGAATAATGACCATCATACCTCTCATGGGTGTATGTGATTCATTATCTCCTACCCACACATGATGGGTTTTAATCTAATTTAAAAACTCTATAGTGCTTATACTTGTTCAATAACCGGTGTAACCAGCATACAACGAGAGTACATTGCCATATATCTGTTAGGAGTATATGACATCTCGATTAACAAGTTGATCACGAGACTTATGTGTCTTTGAGTAGATATTGTATGCTACATCCTAGGTTATATCTCGCATTTGCACTTTTCTTTGATCTCATTTAGTTTATTATGTCATGACTGTATTCAAATTCTCTACTAAAGAGATGATGACCATCTATGAATACTTGTTATGCGAGTCAATGATCTAAATAAATGACCTTCCTTTGTTCTCAACTCTCTTTTGTATTTAATTTAATTTGCTTTTCTATAATTATTCTATAGGATCGCATCTTGCATGATCTTTTGGCAATAACCTAAAGTAGCAAACCTTAAATTAAATTATCAAGAATGAGACAAGAGTCATAAGGGTATATGATGAGGTTATTCTCAACCTCAAGGGTCTCACACAATGTAAGATAAGATCTGGGGACTTACATTAATCCCTTTTATGGCCAGTTTTGCATATATGGTACGAGTCATGTGCTACGATATTTACCCACTTCGTTTAACTTGAACATCTTTCATTCAAGAAATACCATACAGATGATAGTTCAAACATACTCAAGGTTTAACTTGAGTTCACTTATCTACTCAAAACCTGTTCAGAACTGACATCTGGCAACGTAAGACAGATATAGTAATTAATAAGTCACTTTGAATATATTTCCTTACGACATTTATGGTTTAAGTTTCTCGCTCCCAATTATCACTTAGAAAATAAACTTTAAACATGTCTTCTCTCTAGCGAGCAAAAACGCCAGAGGTGATTTTCCATGTGAGATGGTCAATCTCTAGTCTACCTCATATACTTGTGATTCATCCGAAAATATATTTATGCAAAAACGTATATTCATAAATCAAATGATACACAATGTATAATCTTCATCATACATTGTATCCAAAATATGACATTATAATGAGTGAACATACACAGAGAAATGTTTATCAGT
>JANKOE010000004.1:13920066-13932534 GCA_026284465.1 Erythroxylum citrifolium
AAGTCGACTTGTATCACTAGACAAGGCGCCTTATAGGTATCGTGACAGAATAAGTCGACTTACATCACATACAAGTCACCTTATACTAACACTTCCAAGTCTTTCCTCCACGCTCAAGTTTCATGCTTCCGTGTCCGATGTTGGGCTCCAGAAACGGGGTCCAATGAAGCTCACTTTATAGGGAAAACTCTACCAAATTTTTAGTAGGCACCTTGTAAAACATGACATTGTCATTTTTAAATAGAAAATAAAGCTTATTAGTATTAAGTCATGGTCTTATTCTCGAGGTATCTAAAATTGGTTTAGGTTTTAATTCCCAATAGTCCTTCCTACTTTTCTTTTTATAGATCAATCAAGAGCAGACCCTTCCCTTTAAGACACTAGGTTCGGCGCGAAAGAGCATATTCTACCTTTGAGTGAATATTCATGGTTATGAACATGCATTAAAATTCATTCTCATATTCATCATAGAAATCATCATCATTATCATATGCACACAAGTATACGTATTTTTGTTATGCAATGTTATGCTTGTCTTAATATGTGATGATATGGAGGATTGTTATGGTATAAGGTAGGTGGATATCACTAAGCTGTGCACACAGTGAGTCAATTGGTCAAGTATGGATTTGGGTTTTTATTTGATCCATTGGTGGATCTATTGATTGAGATATAAGATGGTTGGGATGGTTTGGCCAAGTTTACTCTTAGACGCCAATCAATTTATGGTACATGATAGGTGGCATGATTATGGCGATTCGATCTAGCTTACTCTCATACGATAATCATGTCGTAATGAAGCTATGACAGTTCAGTTGAGTATGGCTCTCAGACGGTAGTCCGCTACATTGGACTAAGTGACCTATGTAGAATAAGAGAGCCCCTATGGCTATAGTATAGAGGTAAGGGGTATGTCATAGGGTCATTTGTCAGTCCTCTACTATTATTTGTGATTTGTGATTATGATGATCATGTGACATGATATTGATATATGAAATACATGCATGTGTATGAACAAAATCATTATTTTTTCATTTACAGATGTAATATATATATATACATATATATATATATATATGAAATCCTTAGGAGTGCATAATATAACCATAGTATTAATTTACTCAGCGAGGTCTAACTACTCTCAACTATTTTTTAGTGTCTTTTTTTCAAATCTCTTCTAACAAGGTACTTTGTCAGTCTTCTTCCCCTACAACGATTCAATGTATGTTTATTGGTGACCTTTGACTCTATAACCGCAATAGTCTTGTATATGTTAGATTTCCCTTGTATTAACTATCTCAATATTGTGCATTGAGTATTGTATATTGTTATAACTACTTGATTATTATCAGTGTGAGTTGATCCTTTTGAAATCTCATCTTTATTATAGATATAGAGATTTGAAATAGTTTACACTTGCTAAGGGTCTAGTAAATCTTAAGTTTACTGTTCCTTTAGTGTCGGTCATGATCCAAGGTTAGGTCATGACAGATTAGAAATAAATTAGGTAATAAAAGGTTATAAGATATCCAAAAGGTTAGATATAATCCTTCAGACTTGTTGAACGAATTGTTTGTTTCAATGTATACTTATAGGACAATAGTTCTCAAGAAAAATAGTAGGAGTAAGATAAAATTTTAAAGTTTCAAATCTCATGACAATACATCCAACTGGAACTAGTGACTTTGATAATTCATTTAATGTATAGTTGAAAGGCTATGAGATATTGAAAGATTCATTTTCTTGATGAACTCAAATAGTTTGTTTTTGAGATGATTGTGAATTTATCATGTATACAAGAAGGATAGAGGGAGTATAGTTGACCTCTTCAATAAGAGTATATAAAGACATATTGCTCATAAAGAGAAATCGTTCTAATTTTCCATTGTTGAAAATATAATTGTCTAAAAACAACTCTTGTTGGATATGAAAAGGTAACAACTTAATTCTAGAATTAGATTTATAGAAATAGATTGGAAGTTGTTCACCTATTCTAAGTTTAAGTATATAGATAATGTAGTAAAGATGTTTTGTATTTGAGATATTTGATGCCCGTGAAGTACTAAAGATATCCATTATTCTAAGTATGAGTTGATATTTAAGTTCAAGATGATAAGGATACTAATTTAGAAGTGCATCATAATTAAGGTCTATTTTACTTAAGAACAATATCATTGAAGACTAGAAAGGTTCAAATGTAGTAATAATTACTAATTAAGCCATAATACATTTTCATTTAGTAGAAATGATTAATTATATCAACAAGTTCTTTAATGGACTTGATATAGTTTCTTGTATTATTTAAGACAGTACTGTACTGTAGAACATTAGAGCCATTGGGCATGTAAAAGGAGTTAGGATTTCATTAAAGATCCAAAGATGTATTTAGGCAATTCTTTTCTTAATTATGATGATAATTAAGATCAAAGTTGTAAGATTTAAGTAAGTGCTCACTACAGAGAATCTTGTAGAATTCTCTCATCAAGCCACTATCTTAATAACAATATAATCGTCATATGGTGATATGGTATAAGATAAATGATTGGCTTAGTGCAAGTGAGAGATTGTTAGTTTATTCCCTAAAGCCAATCGATTGGTTATAGTTTAGTGACAAAATAACTTAAAGGCATTGTTGGAATTGTACATCTTTAGATGTCTATAATAACATCTATGGGATAATTATACATTACAAATAAAATTATAATGAGATTATAATTATGATATTCATATTGCAATTATGTATTATCCCTAAATTGTTCCCATTCATTGATTTATTAAAGCTGGACATTAATAGAATATAAAAACTAGCATACATTATGTTTTTCCTTATAAAGGAAGTAGTCGATCTTATAGACTAAAGGATGGAGATACTTAAACAAACACATGGGTGCTTGTTAGAGAACAAGTTTACTAAACTGACCCAATATGAGAAATTCTTTTGCAAGATTACTTGTATGTTTATGGAAATTCTTATTGTAATGATCATATATGTGATCCTTTGACTTGATGTCTCCAAATTTATCTTATATAGAGTTTACTATGTTTGACACTACCCATGACCTAATCATGGATAACTCATTTGGTAGTTATTGGATGTAGTATGAACTATATGGAGGTAATTGAGGGATCAAGATAAGATTCATCACCTTAAACTAATTAGGGAGAATATTATGTTGTTCTTAATTAGTATTGATTTGAGAGATCCTTGGCCAATGTGGAATGATGCTTTGTAAATAGTTTACAAATAACATTAATTGAATCAATAGCTAATGGTGGAGAACTAATATGATTGGACTCAAATTAGAGTAGACGTTAATTTTATGCTTTATATATAATGGGAATATTATATGATAAAATAATTGAATTATACGAAAAAATTCATGTATGGAAAGATTAGTAAAAACTACTTTGACATTCATAAATATTGGGTGGTCATGATATGCTACTAGACACCAATCTTTGTTTATGATTATAAATTGTTTAACTAGAGAATTAAAGATAAATTAAAATTAGTTTTGATTTATCTAATTCCAATTATGAATTATAATTATAGTTTATAGTCATTACCAACATATTTGGGAACCTAATGGGTCTCACGTAAATAGTGGATTGAAGAGCGTAAACATTTTTTAATCAAGTTGGACTTGAATGTAAATTTCGAGAAACTTTATAATTAAATATGAGATATTTAATAAATAAGGATCAATATGAGATATTGAATCTTCTTTGGGCATAATTGGTATTTAATTAGAATTATTTGTAGTTCTAATTAAAGTTTAATCAAAATTAGAATTTTATTTCAATTAAATTACTTAAATAAACTTATTATATATAGGCATTAAAATATCTAAAACTTATTATAAATAGGTTTAAACTCTAATGGAGTTAGCACTTCTTAATTAGCCTTTTCTGTAAGAGTTACAAAGTTCTCTCAACCTATTTTGTAGATACCATTAGAGGCCAGACACTTATGTGGCTCCAATGGTTAATAAGGATTGATTTTGGAAACTGCTTAAGGGATACAATAAGAATATGATCAAGCATTAGAATTAGGTACTAATTAAGATCATGCTTTATTATGATTTAATAGTTAATAATTTTATAGAATTAAAGTGATCTTAGTTTTAGGACATCAAAATACAAAATGGTTTCGTAAATATTTCAATATGGTCGAGATCAGATCTTGTCCTAATTTTCGAACACTTATCATAATCGACTCAAGGTAATCTTAATCTGGTCATTGAATTGCCATGGGTAGTGTCTCTTTCTCAAGTTTCGTTTGTCGCATCTTTTCCCTTCCATTTGTCCAAGAAAAAGTTTCCATTAATTTTTTGGGCATTGGCTCATGGTGCAATCATCAAGTTTCTTTTTCACTTTAACATCAAATTGTTTCTGCATGGTAAAAGGAGCATGCCTTGATTTGCTTCATGTTGATTCTTTTATAACTTCATGAAAAATTTATAAAAACTTCACATGGAAGGTTTCATGAATAATTTTTTTACCATTTAAGTACTTTCAATCTATATTTCACATTATTTAATATAATTTTATAAGAAATATCAATACTTGAGAAATATCTTTTTCATCTAATAACTCTTGTTTGTATATTATAAAGTCATAGGTTATTTGACATTTTTGACTAGTGCATTCTTGTTCCAAATATCATTGCATGTCCTTTGTGAAGGTTTTGAGGGGGCATTGAGAGAAATTAGACTAGGTTCAGGTGAGCTAATATACAATCAAAACGTCATATCTCAACCTAAGGTAAAGCCATGTAAGTCACTCCATTTATCACTTTTCATCTAACCCAAATCTATGAATCTCTATTTAGGACTTCATCAACCTAAATCTATGAATCTTTATTTAGGACTTCGTCAATCTACCTCTGATACAAATGAATGGTTTTTAGGGGGCTTAAGGAGAAATTTGAATAAGTCCAAGTGAGCCCATAGATAACCAAGACACCATATCTCAACTCAAAACTTTAAGGCAATGGGCTTTAAGTCCTATCTTTGTATATAAATCACTTTACTCTTTTCAATATGGGATTACTCTACTTGTAAAGTTCCAATAAGTGGGATATTGTTAGTTTACACCCTTACAACTAACTAGTTAGTCGTAATTTTATGTATGATATTATTATTTAATTAATAAAGGTATTTTTTATCTTTAAGTATTTTGTTAATTATATTTGATATTTTAATACTAATTTTAAAATTCCTAGAATAAATACTATGTAATTGGAATTATGATGAGATCATAATTATGATATTCAATTTGTATTTATGTATTATTCCTAAATTGTTTATATGGATAGTTTTATCATGACAAGATATTGATAAAACGGTAAAAGTAACACATTATGTTTCTTTCTTATGAATAAAGTGATTGATCTTATAAATTAATATATGTAGATAGTTTAAAAAAAACGTATAAATGCTTATTAGATAATAAGTTCATTAAATTAGCCTTGACTATAAGTATCCCAAATGAAATGTTACTTATGTATATGTGGATTTCCTTATTATGATGGTTATATAATTGATTCATATACTTGAGATTACTAAACTATTTCATATGATAATTACTATTTATTAGCGCTACTTATGACCCATTCCAAATAGGATAACTCAGTCAGCAATACTTGGATACAATATAAACAATATAGAGATAATAAAGTAAGTCAATAAAAGATTCATCATTCTAAAGTAATTAGAGAGAACATTATAGTATTCTTAATTAGTAATGATTTAACATTCTTTGGCTAGATTCAATTGATATTTGAAAAAGTTCTTTCAATTATCAATTACTAATTAGTAAGAATGAACATAATTGGATTTAAAAGAGTAGATACTATATCCATACACTATATCCAAATGGAATATTTGATGACAAAAAGATTAAGTTATACATCATTACCATACATAGACAAACCACTTCGACATTCCTAATATTTGTGTAGTTATGACATATTATTAAACATTAATATTAATGTACGATTATAAATTATTTAATTCAGAGATAAATTAAAAAGAGTTTCAATTTATCTAATTCTAATCATAAATTATAATTATAATTTATAATTATTGCCAACATATTAGGAACCTAATGACTCACATTATAAAAAGCAATTGGAAGGAGAAAATTAGTTTAAATTAAGTTAGCTTAATTATAAAGTTTAAGAA
Source organism: Erythroxylum citrifolium (assembly GCA_026284465.1). Classification (NCBI taxonomy): domain Eukaryota; kingdom Viridiplantae; phylum Streptophyta; class Magnoliopsida; order Malpighiales; family Erythroxylaceae; genus Erythroxylum; species Erythroxylum citrifolium. The sequence continues at coordinate 13,926,252 of JANKOE010000004.1, forward strand.
ACTTTAAGATCAAATATGAAATAATTGATTTTATTAAAATTAAATTGTAATTATAATTAGATTGATTTTAATTATAATTAGCATATTTGATTTTAATAAGAAATTAAAAAGACCTAATTTTTTATAAGTAGGAAATAAAAGTAAAGGAGTTAATACTACTGCTTAATTCTTCTTAATGATTAAGTTCTTTTCTTTTTGTTTCATGGATATTGTTAGAGGCGAGATGCTTAGATAGTTTATAGATGACTCTTATGAAATTAATTATTTTTAATGATATTAAGAGTAATAACTGGTTGATTTTTAATTAAAATTTTGAAATGTTGCTCCTAAAATTATAATTGATTATATTTTAATTAGATTAGAATTAGTTGATTTGGCTCCTTAAAATTAAGCAATGTATTTTCTTAAGTATTTAAGAAAGATGTTTTTTAATTAGTTTATTTATTTCAATTTGATTGAAATAAATTAAATTTATTATTTATTTAGAGAATTGTTATTCTATTTATTAAAAAAATTCTTTATTGATTAATGAATATAAATTTTCTTCATTTATTAGAAAAGATACCTTTTTATTAAATTTGAAAAAGTATTTTCATTTAATTGATAAAATGTGCTTTCTTAATGTTTTTGAAAATAGTTTTCTAATTTATTAAGGAAATTTTTTCCTAATTAATTAAGAAATTAATCTCTAAATAAATAATGTAAGAAATTTTTTAATTAAATTTAAATTTTTTATTTAATTTTGAAAGTAGTTTCATTTAATATTGGAAAAGTAATTTTCTTATTAAGGAAAAGTAATTTCTAATTAGATTATAAATAGTTTTTTAATTGGATTAGAATGTTTTACTTATACAATTTTAGAAAAGGGAATTTTCTAAATTATAATAAGTAAGAAACATAATCTTTTGGAAAATTTTTCATTTAAATTTTGTTAAAAGTGCCATGACAATTAGAAGAAGTTTCCAATTGAATTTAAAAATTGTGTTTAAATCAAACTAAATTTCTATTTGGAATAGGAATTTAATTGATCATTTGATATAAGTAATAAATTTAATTGGAAAAGTGTTTTCATTTATTAATTGATTTAATATATATTTTGGTAAAGAGTTATCGCCAAATAAATCTAAGAGCCATATAAGATGTGCTTGATAAAGTTGTCATCTACCTTATTCAAGTTGAGTTGGTTTGTTAAGTGACTTAAGATCAAATTAGTCTAAATTGGATCCTATCCCACTAAGAAATTATTTGACAATTTCTTGATTTAATAGTGAAGGCTATTATTTTGAATAAAATAGTAGGATTAACCAAAGATTTATTAAAGTCTTTATTGCATTTGGTTTTGTAGGATAAACTAATACTTGTTCTTTTATGTCTTTTGGTTGTTAGATAAGATGAGTACCAATATGTCGCAAAGGAGCATCATAGATGCTAACAAGTTAAGTGGACACAATTTCTTAGTGATTTCATTACTCGAGAACTATTTTCAGGTAAGAAAAGAAACTATATGTTTTTAAATTGTTGTTCCATCAAAGCCTAATTTGGATTTGAATGACAAGGTTTGAGAGAGATATCAACATTATATTGATGATAATGAATAAATAACATGTGTGATGTCGATTAGTATATCTCGGGAACTTTAAAGATAGTAAGAGAACATAGATGCTCCTACTATAATTTAGCATCTCAAAAAGTTGTTTGGTGGACAAAGTAGGATAGAGAGATATTAGTTCTCCAATGCATTATTTCAATGTAAGATGGAAAATGGATCTTCAGTAGAGCCACATGTTCTGAAGATGATTAACTATATTAAAAAACTAGGCCAATTGGGTTTTTTATGGACCATTAGTTAAGAATTGATAAGATGCTACAGTCTCTTAGTTCAAGCTTTTCACAATGTGGTATAAACTTCTATATGAACCAAAAGGATGTGACATTACCCAAACTATTGAATATGCTCAAAAATTGTAAAAGGGTGCTTTAAAAAGGGACCCAATTCTATTCTTGTTGTGGATTCTTCTAAGGGAAAGAAACAAGGCTTTAAAAAGAATAATAACAAGAAACATAAGGCTTATATTAGAATACTAAAGCCAAATTATGGCGTTAAGAAGTTGAACAACGACAAGGGAATATGTTTCATTATGGAGTTGATAGACATTGAGGATGAACTACAATACTTATCTTGCTAGCTTGGTATATAAGAAGCTTAAGATTGGTCCATCTTCAGGTATGTTTAATATTGAGATCAATCTCTCTATTTCTTTTCCACAATCTTGGGTATTAGATACTAAATTTGGTTCTCATATTTGTAACAATATACAGATGTTAACAAGGAGTTGATCATTAAGGAAAGGCGAAGTGGACTGATGAGTTGGAAATGAAACAACAATTGTTGCATTAGCTATTTGAACTTGTAGTTTAGCTTTTCCTTCTAGCCTTGAATTAGAAACAGATAATTTCTATTACATTCCAATTATATTGGATTACGAGTTTCTTGGTTACTTAAAAGACAATGTGATTATCTTACAGTGGACTCCTCCTCAACTCCATAATATAATGGAGTGTTTGGGAGGAGAAAATGTACTCTATTAGATATGGTATGTTCCATGATGAGTCGTACAATCCTTCCTATCTCCTTTTGAGGATATGCCCTTAAAATTACTTCTTACCTTCTAATAGAGTTCCATCCAAATCGGTTGATAGGACTCTAATGAGATATGGAATGGTAGTAGACCAAGCTTATCATACTTAAAGGTTTAGAAATGTGATGCTTATGTGAAGTGTGCAACATCTAATAAGTTACAAGCTAGATTAGATAAATGAAAATTGATGGGATATTTGAAAAATAAGTGATGAATATTAATTTTACCATCATATTCAGCAAAAGGTATTTGCCTCAAGACATGTTACATTCTTATAAAGAGAATTTATTCTTAAGAAAGTAGTGGGAGTGAGGTGGAATTTAGAGAAGTTCAAAAACTACAAATTAACATCTAAATGGGACAAAAAACTCAAGTTGATACATATAATTTACAATGGAAGGTTCAAGATACACATAGTCTATGACTTACTAGTAGGATAAACTATCCCCCACTAAAGTAGATCTACATATTAAAAGGGTAAAGACAATGTATTCCATATAAATGATGGGCCTACTACTCTTAAAGAAGTAATGTCTAACATAGATTCTTTAAAATGGCATGAAGCTATAATATCTTAATTGGAATCCATGTATACTAACTAAGTGTGGACTTTGGTGGATGCAGTATTTTACCTATAAGATGCAAGTAGATTTTTAAGATAAAAACTAACATGGATGGAAATGAATATACGCGAAGTTTACAAACTAAAACAAGTAGTTGATTTTGATGAAACCTTTTTGTTAGTGGCTATGCTTAAATCCATAAGGATCTTATTAGCTATAGTTGCATATCATGATTTTGAAATTTGATAGATGGATGTCAAAACAATATTTATGAATGGGAATTTGCTTGAGGATGTGTATATGAAATAACCTAAAGTTTTTTAACTTAAGAGATTTCTTAATCAAGTATGCAAGTTGCAAAAGTCTATTTTTGGACTTAAGCAAGTATCACAAAGTTAGAAAAACAATTTAATGAGACAATTAATTCTTATAAATATATGTTTCATCCATATTTTATAAAAAATTATTTTATAAAAATATGGATGAAACATATATTTATAAGAATTTTAGTACTAGTGTAATCTTTGCCCTAGTGTTATATGTGGATGACATATTACTAATTGGAAACAATATACTACTGTTGCAATCTGTAAAGATTTGGTTGTCTAAGAACTTCTTCATTAAGGATATGAGATAAGTAGCCTATATTATGGGAATAAAGATCTATAGAGGTAGATCAAAGAGGTTGTTTAACTTATCCTAATCCATTTACATAGACAAAGTGCCAAAGAGGTTTAGTATAGAGAATTCCAATAGCAGATTCTTACCTATGTTTCATAGGAGTACCAAGAGAGAAAAATGGATTACATTTAATATGCTTGAGTAATTAGATCAATTATGTATGTGATGGCATGTACTAGACCAAATGTCTCTTATACTTTGAGTATAATGAGCAGGTCTCAAGATAATCATGGTGATGGTTACTTGATTTTTGTGAAAAATATCTTAAATTACTTAAGAAGGACTAAAGATGTTTTTTTAGTCTGAGGTGGAGTTGAACTAAGAGTTCAAGCGTATTTATATGTTAGTTTTTAGTCTAATATAAAAGATAGCAGGTTGTAGTCAAGGTACTTCCACATTTTGAATGGTATTGTGATAAGTTGAAAGAGTTTTAAAACCTAATTATTACTTATTTTACAATCGAAGTAGAATACATTTTAATTTCAGAGGCAACAAAGGAAGCAGTTTAGATCAAAAAAGCTTATCACTGAACTTGGAGTGATTTCTAGCATTCTTGAGCCAATAGTATTATACTATGACAATAATAGAACCTTTGCATAAGCAAAGGAACCAAGTTCTCATCCACAATCTAAATATATACTTGGAAAGTTTCACTTGGTCAGGGAGCTAGTGGAGTAGAAAGGCATAACATTAGAGCAATTTCCCATTAAAGAGAATCTTGCAGGTCCTCTGATTAATCCATTATCTTAGAAGAGACATGATCAACATATAGGAGATATGGTATTAGATACATAAGCAATTGGTTTTAGACCATATGGGAGAATGTTAATTTATGCCCTTATAGCCAATCGATTGGTATCAACTTTATGTATGACATTATTATTTATTTAATAAAGACATTCTTTATCTTTGTGTATTTTGTTAATTACATTTAATATTTGAATTCCAAAGGTAGAATCTCTAGAATAATTAATGTGCAATTGAAATCATGATGAGATTTTAATGATATTAAATTTTTATTTATTTATTATTCCTAAATTGTTCCTAGTTGTAGTTTCATCAAAATAAGATATTGATGAAATGATAAAACTAACACAAATTTTGTTTCGTTCCTATAAAGAAAGTAATTAATCTTATAAATTAAAGTATGGAAATACTTAAACAAGTATGTGCGTGCTTATTAGAGAATAAATTCACTGAACTGGCTTGATTGTGAGGATCCCAAATAGAATAGTAGTTATATGTTTGTAGATTTTCTCATTATGATGGTTGTATAATTGATCTTTAGACTTAAGATGACCAAAGTATCTCATGTGAAAACTACTACGTTTTGATGCTATTTATGACCGATTGTAATTAGGGTAGCTCAGTCAGTAGTACTTGGATACATTATGAATCATAAGGAGATAATTGATTTCTCAATAAAAAATTCGTCACTCTAAAGTAATTAGAAATAATTTTCTAATATTATTACTTATTAATGATTTAAGGAATTCTTTAGTAGAGTGAATTGACATTGAATTTTTTTTTAAATATCAATTATAAATCAATTAGTAGTTAGAAAAAAAATATAATTGGATTTAAAAAAGTAGACACTGCATCCATACTCTAAATTCGATTGAAATATTGTATGACGAAAGGATTTTAAAAAGTAGACATTACATCCCTAATATTTGGGTGGTCATAACATGTTGTCAGATATCAGTCCTGATCTATAATTATAAATCATTTACTTAGAGAATTAAAGATAAATTAAAAGTTTTAATTTACCTAATTCTAATTATAATTTAGAAAATTTAAAAATTTAAAATCATCGTCAATATATTAAGAACTTAATCAATCACATATAAAGAGCAATTAAAAAGGGAAGATTAATTTAAATTAAGTTAGACTTAATTGTGAAATTTAAGAAACTTTATGCATCAAATATGATATATTTAATTTTATTAAAATTAAATTGTAATTATAATTAGGGTTTGATTTTAATTATAATTAAGAGATTTAATTTTGATAAGAAATAAAAAAACCTAATGTTTTTTATAAATAGGAAATAAACATAATGGAGGTAGCACTCTTACTTATTTTGTCTCAAATGTTGAGTTATTTTTCTCTAATTTATAGATATTGTTAGAAGTTAGATTCTTGGATAGCTCGAGCTTGATACTTGTGAAAAGTTTTTTGCAATAATTTAAATTAGATACAATTCAATTATCATTTATGATTCATGTTTTTCAAGTTATTTAATTATTAAGATTCGTTTAGAAATTGTAAAAAAAAAATTTTATCTATGTGATAGATGGATATTTGACTATACTTGTACACCCATATTTGATATATTTTGCTTGATATTTTATACTTTTGTTGTATATTTGGTACTTAATGTGCTCCAAGTGTATTTAT
>JANKOE010000004.1:14004855-14019034 GCA_026284465.1 Erythroxylum citrifolium
ACGAATCCTTTATTGATTTACTCAACTATCTCCATATAGTTCATACTATATCCAATAACTACCGAATTGAACTATTCTAAGAATAGAACATAAGTAGCATCAAAACATAGTAATTCCTACATGAGATAACTTTGGTAATCTCAAGTCTAAGGAACAATTAAACAACCATCATAATGAGATAATCTATAAACGCACAAGTAATGTTCCACTCGGGATTCTCATAATTGAGTCAGTTTAGTAAACTTATACTCTAATAAGCACCCACATGTTTGTTTAAGTATCTCCATACTCTAATCTATGAGATCGATTACTTTCTTCATAAGAAAGAAATAAATATGTGTTAGTCTAACTATTTCATCAATACCCCGTCTTGATGAAACTATGACTAGGAACATTTTAGGAATAATACAAAATTGCAATTTGAATCTCATAATTATAATCACATTATAATTTCTAATTGTATAACAACTATTCCAAGGATTTTATCTTTATGATTAATAATTAAATAATTAAAAATACACAAAGATAAAAAATATCTTTTATTGAATAAAACAAATTTTATATAATAAAATGTACAACTAAAATTGGCTGCAAGGGCATAAACCAACAGTTGGAATATGCCATAGAAAGTTATCTTCCTCTGGGGTTGAGCTTGGTTGATGAATTGTTATAGGAGGGAGAAAATAAAATAGAAAGGTTTCTTCATAGTTACATTTATATGAGTTCATCTTGGTCATAATTATTCTGATAAAATGTTTGCTGACTTTTCTTATCACTTCTTTATTATTTGACGAAGATATGAACTTAGAAGAAGCGGAGTTGGTCTATTGTATCTTGCAGAAGGATTACCTGGTAAATATAAGTGGAAGGAGGTTATGAAACATGAACAGAGAAATTGGTCTTCTTACAATTCATTTTTAGCAACTACAGCTGCTCTGTTTGACAATTTTGATGACAAATGTTACAATTATCAGGCAACAGTTCGGGTAAAACTCATGTATTACCAACATTATAGCCGTAGGAAATCTGAACTTTGGCATAATCTATATTTATTTTAACACGATTCAATTCTCTTTTCTTTTCTTTTCTTTACCCTATGTGCTCCGCAGTTCCTGCAGTTTATCCTTTCACTATTTACAGTGAACTCCATACAGTTGACAATCTCCAGTAGTTGGGAATAGATCGATTTTATAGAGAGCAGATAGTAAGGACTTTAGATACGACATACAGGTAATTTAATTATAACATAGTTCATTTACAAATATTTCTTAAATGAGACTGTGTATCTAATTAATTCTTAATTTTTCAGGAATTAATGTATAAGGAATTGGCAGATTCAATAGAACAAGGTCATCCGATGACAGAGGATGAAGTGTGCAACAAAGTCTTGGGCACTAGATCAAATTATGTTGTTAGCATGGGAGTTGGGCCTCGACCACAAGGGAAGACTTTGGTCTGAAAGAGACTTCGAGACAAACTAGAGGAGTTAAAGAAGGTTAATCAAAAGTTACAGTCTTAAGTCGATGAATTGAATAAAAAAGTTGAACAAATGTAGGATCGACTAACTACCGAAGTCGAACAACAAAGAATTAAATTTGAACAACAAAAAAAGCTCTCGGAACTTTTATGTTCTACACATAATATTTGTTTAGGTTAGATATATGTACTCATATTGATATATTATATACTTATGACTATTTACTATATACTTATGACGTACTTTTGATATTAATTAGTGTATTATGACATGTTTGCGAATTGCAATTAAATAATACATTGTCTGCAGATATGAAATTCTTATGATACATGAATAATTATTAAAATTAATGATATACTAAAAAACATAGAATTATTAAATAAATAAAATTCATAAATAATATTGAATAGTTATTAAACAAATAAGATTTAAAAAATTTTGTATTTTAAAAATAATTATTAAAATTATTAAATTAAAATGATTTTCAAAAAAATTGGAAAACAAATAATAATTAAAAAATAATACAACTATCTGCGACGTTTTAGAACATTCCGCGATGTCTTAAAAACATTACGGAATGTGACTTTTCGTGACGTTTCCAAAAACGTCGTGAAATGTGACTTTCCGTGACGTTCTACAAAATGTCGCAGAAAAACCAATATTTCAATGACGTTAATTAAAACGTCGCGGAATGTCCATATTTTCTGTGACGTTTTATGGGAAACTTCTTAGAAACCTTTTGCCTATACCACATTGGTGACGTTATTTGTGAGGTTTTTTAAAATGTCGCAAATTGTATTATGTGACTTTTTTGAGATTTTGTGATGTTTTTGCAAATTGTGTTGTTTTCTTGTAGTGAATTAAACAATAATCGTTATTTAACTTGAATAAAAACTCAATCATGTAAAAGATATGGATGTGCATCACGTGATGCTGAATGAAAAATTTTACTAAGTGAAGACTTCTTGCATGATGAGATAGTCTGGCTCTTGCATGTGCCTACTACTGAGTACTATTTATTTTCTTTTTGTTATTTGCCGTAAAGGTGTGTGAGTGGCCAACTTCCAATTGAGTTCTCCATGCAACTCAAGTCATTATTCTTGAATGGGGTCGTCTCATGTTGGCTACAATGATGTGTGGTAAGAGATGAAGTCGATTTGCAATGGGTGGCGTGTTTCTCCTTTTGGTCTTCTTTTCGTTGATCGGTAAATTGAGTGTAACTGATTTTAATTGGAGTTTCACGAAATCTGGGCAGCAGATTGTGGCTATTCAATTGGTGAACAATTTTCAAATATGTCTTAGAAGGAGTTAAACTACAGGGAAGTTGTTTATTTATATCTCAAGTGTTTTTGTTCTTGTTCTCATTTATTTCAATCACTTGAGTTGTTCGTTTATTGTTTTTTTCGATAAAAGTTGTTGAGAAAAATTCTCTATTGAAGTTAACATGAATTGACCGTGTTATTGGGCTTGAAATACTTTCACAGGTTATGAGGACGAGGGATAGTGATAAGGATTGAGTGTATCGACTCTGTAAGACCTTGTATAAAACTATTGTTATTCTTTAAAAGTATTAAATTGAGTTAGGGCCTTGTAGTTGTAAACAAAATGTGTCGAACTGTATTAACAAATTTCGGAGTTGATATATATTTGTGTATCTAATATTCTATTTTAATTGTGTTAGATTTGCGGAACTATACCCCTCCAAAAATTTTCAAGTGAAACAGATGATTTGTTACTCTTTTATTTTTATAAATGATAAATGGTAGATGATTTGTTACTCATGAGAGAAGCCAAGATGCTAATGGACTCCCGTGACAATATTTCGCGATAAAGTCAATCAAATCTGCAGGAAATCTATCAAACCGGTAGATGTAATCGAAATTTCCAAATCAATGCTTTGGTTTCAGCAAGTCATGGAAGTCGGTGCTCGAATGACTCATCGAAAATTAACAATTTAGAAACTGAAACACATATTAAATGTAACATCACCACCCTGTTTGAGGACCTCATTTTCAAAGTTCCACATCATACGAAGTGATACTATAAATGTTTAAACTTTGAATTCGATGTCACCTAACGCGGAAAAAGACAATAGTTTGAGACTTTGACCTGAAAGACATTTAAACTATGCTTCTTTCTATCCCATAAAGAACGTGTTACTGCCAGTGTTCGACCTTTTTCTATACCTCAAACTTTATATTGTTCCTCGTCCAACTCGATACAGAAAAACGTTAATTATTGGTGTAAGAGAAGGAAAGGCTAGCGGTGGATTTCCAGTTGTGAGAGTTGCCTTAAATTTAAGGACAAGTTGAGGTATACTGACTCTTGAAAATTGACAAATATTTGTTTTAAATAGGAAGCTTCATTTCTTTTGCAGCACATGCATGTTCCCACATTAAACCACCAAGGTTTTTCCGTCTGAAGGGGCTGCATTCTCTGTAATCAACTCTACGTCAAGCCCATTTTGTAGAGTTCAGATTCTCTGTCCAATTTTTATGATGTCTTATTGTGTCCAGTGAATCTCAGCCATTCATTTATGCGGGCTCCACGTTTATTTACGTGGAACCCACGCGGGACCCGCATAAATAAATGGCTGAGATTCACTGGACACAATAAAACACCATAAAACTGGACAGAGAATCTTGTTCCCATTTTGTGTATTCTGAATTAGGCAGCCGAGTTTTCGATTACTCTTTCAACAATTTAAGGTATGACTTGTCCACGTCTTGCCAAAATTTTCCCAAGCTTATTTTAAATAATTATGAAAACAAATATTGTGTTTGTGTATTGAAAAGACAAATATATTTACGTACGTGCGCTTGTACAGATTAATATTGAAATTTGACAATTATGTAATTAATTTTCGTATTTCCTTTTACTTATTAGATTACCTTATTAAAGCTACTGATTTTGGATTTCGGGCAAACAAAACCATAGGATTCATTATTAATCGGAAAAAGTAATGTTATGATGGTTGATAACAACTATGTCCATGGAGTTGGTGGAAACGAATGGATTAACTAATAATTCGTTACTAGGCGGAACAACTCCTACTCATAAGACAACGTAAAACTTGTGAGTAATGTTCTAAATTATGAAGCCTTTAAATGCAAAGAGTTTTATTAAATGTTTTAAAAAGTTGAACCAGAAGTTAAATTGATTTGGCAAAAAATTTACAGTTTAAGATGTTTAAACTAGTATTAAACTTTTATAAAATTAGTTAAAGATCGAATAAAAATAAAAAAATTTGAAATATGATTTAAAAAGGTTGTTATTATCTAAAATTTTTTGAAGTTAATTAAAAAACAATTAAATGAAAATTAATTGACTTATTTTGATTTATAAAATTTGATTAATTTATGAAATCAACTAATTAATTAATAAACTGGTCAATTTAAACAATAAGAGCTATTAATATAAAGCAAACTGAAAATTTTAAAATTTAAAATTAAATCAAAAAATTAGTTAGTTTAAGATTTTAACAGTTGAATCAACTAAACCAATTGAGCTTTCTAATTATTGGTTTTATTAACCTAAGGGGTATAGTTGAATGGCAAGGACTCATCCATCCTTCACCAAAGGTTAGGGGTTCGATTCTTGACTTTGGGTATGGAGCAGCCTCAAATCTTTGAGCCAAATGTTCCACCCTGTGAGGTGCTTACAAACCAATGAGGGAATTAGTCACTTGATCCGCCGGTAGATACTCTGGTCTAAGACCAAAAAAAAATTATTGGTTTTATTAACGATGTTACTATGACATTTTATCATAAGTAGGCGTGATGAAATCATTATGGTAATTAAGTTTGTTACATCAATTCTTACAGTTTTTACTTTTTAGTAAATGATCAAGTTATCATTAACATTATTTTAGGCTTAAGAATCAAATTTATCTATAAAAAAAATCTAAGGGTCAACTTGTGATTTAGTTTATTCAGCTTTGACCATGCTGATGCAAAAGCTAAAGTTGGTATTCGTGCATATAGAATGAGAACAAGTTCCGAATTCCTACAGTCATAAGGCTTCTTGTCTTGTTATCAAATACCAAAGATCCAAAGCGGTATACATCCAACTTTAATTTAGCTTGTCTTCTGGTCTCCATTATTAAATTCAACCAATTTAGGAAGTAAGATTCACGTCAATGACCAACTTTGTCCTGTTGAATACTCACTTAGTTTCAAACTTTCATCTCGAGTGGCCCCTCATAAAGCTGGCAAATGTAATCTTTAAACCTACCACACCTTTCCTCTAAAATAGCCGGACTGATTCCCCCTTTGCTAAATATCTGTGACACTTCTAGACTAGATTTCTCTGGCCCGCAGTTAAATTTGGTTAGGACTAACCAGAGAGGCGCGAACTTCGGGAGCCGTTTGCTCAAAATGTTTCCGCCTAATGGTTGGCAACCGTGGAATCATTCCATAGACGACAGTAAGTACGCATGATTTGGATTTGACGACAAAGAAAAAGAGAACACGCAATTGATTAAATCTCTCCTAACTGAACTGTTGTTGGAGTGTGGTATATGAGCCTTGAACTAGAAAAGAACAGGATGAAGAGGCTCGGAAATAAAAGTAGGAAGAAGAGCACATCATGAAAGAAGGAACTTAATCTACTTCTATTTTCGCATAAGTTATTCATGAAGTAACTGACAGTAGACATTGTTATTTGTTACCCCTTCCAGTTACCAACTTGGTGTTCTTGCTAGTGAATAAAAGGGTCTAACATTCAAAGTAAGATTAACGCGTTTTGTACAGAATTTCCTGCATTGACTTCACAAAAAGACAACGTCTGAAAATAGTCTACGTACATATGGCAACCAAGTGGCAAGCCCCAGAATAAGTATCACAGAAATGAATTATTTATTCTTCGTTTGTCTCTATAAATGCAACCAAACCACCAATACAAATTGAACAAGTTAACTAGCTTCATTTTGTTCATCAAGAAATCGTAATGGCTACTAAGCTCTTCTTTCTGACAACGATTCCCTTTTTACTTTTCCTTCCCTTCTTTACCACACCATGCTTGGGAGATGTTCCTTCAAGTCCAACCACTCCTGTATCTCCAGGAACCCTCTGCAGATCAGTGCCAGACCCTTCCTATTGCAAATCTGTCCTCCCCACTCAAGCTGGCAATGTCTATGACTATGGTCGGTTTTCAGTCCGTAAGTCTGCGTCCCAATCACGTAAGTTCCTCAACCTAGTCGAAAAGTATCTGAGTCACCAATCCACTTTGCCTGCTGGAGCTGTCAGAGCCCTTGAAGATTGTCAGCAGCTAGCCAATTTAAACATTGATTTCCTGTTAAGCACCGCTCAAATAGTCAATGCTACTAATTCAACTCTGGCTACCTTCAAAGCGGATGATGTGCAAACCTTGCTTAGCGCCATTATAACCAACCTGCAAACTTGTCTAGATGGCCTACAAACTACTGCTTCTGCTTGGGGAGTAAAGACGGGTCTTTCAGTCCCTTTGTCTAATGACACAAAACTTTACAGTGTTTGTCTGGCTTTATTTACCAAAGCTTGGGTTCCCAAGAGAAACAGAAGAATAGCAATGGAGCTTACTAGCGAGCAGCGTATATTTAGAGACGGAAAGTTGCCTCTACATATGTCTAGCCGGGCACGAACAATCTACGAGTCCGTGAACAGATCAAGAAGACTACTACAGAAAACGACAGACAGCAATAATTCGATATTGGTTAGTGATATGGTTACTGTGAGTGGGGAAAAAGGTGATGGGAATTTCACATCTATCAATGACGCAATTGCTGCTGCTCCAAATAACACAGACGGTAGTAATGGCTACTTCGTGATCTATATCCCTGCTGGTACTTATAATGAGTACGTGTCAATTCCAAAGAACAAGAAATTCTTGATGATGGTTGGAGACGGAATTAATAAGACAATAATCACAGGGAATCGTAGTGTCGCTGACAATTGGACTACCTTCAACTCTGCAACTTTTGGTAAGTTCTGTAAATTCACATCTCATCTCAAATAATATCACATCTACAAGACAACACTACAGCTACAAGTCATTATTTTCCAAAATATTTATCTGATATAAATCATTCATCAATATTGCAGCTGTGGTGGCACCTAACTTTGTTGCAGTAAATATCACCTTTCGTAACACGGCTGGGGCGATCAAGCATCAAGCTGTTGCAGTCAGAAATGGAGCTGATTTGTCCACGTTTTACCGTTGCAGCTTCGAAGGTTACCAAGATACTCTATATGCACATTCACTTAGACAATTTTATCGAGAATGTGACATATATGGTACCGTTGATTTTATATTCGGAAATGCGGCTGCTGTTTTCCAAAACTGCAACTTATATCCTCGTCAGCCTATGAATGGGCAGTTCAACGCTATCACTGCACAAGGTAGAACTGACCCGAATCAAAATACGGGTACATCTCTACAAAACTGTACAATTAAAGCTGCCCAGGATTTGACTACAAGCAATTATACGGTTGAGACCTATCTTGGAAGACCATGGAAAAACTATTCCAGAACAGTTTACATGCAAACGTTCATGGATAAGTCGATAGACCCAGCTGGATGGAAAGAATGGGATGGAGGTTTTGCATTGACTACTTTATACTATGCAGAGTACAATAACAGAGGACCAGGGTCAAATACTGCCAACAGGGTGACATGGCCTGGTTACCGAATAATGAATGCAACTGAGGCAGCAAATTTCACCGTGTCTAACTTCATAGTTGGGGATTCTTGGATTCCACAAACACTAATACCGTATTCCAGTGGATTGGTTTGATTAGTGCATGATTCTTAGGATTAGATTCCTGTTCTTTTGTCCAATACTTTCGTTAATTGTTTTGATAATTAATGTAATAGCTGTAGGGCGTACACTGGAGCTTGGTAATGTAGGTGGTTAATAATTGACATGTATTATTGTTTGAGTTCAAATGTAAAAGAAAAGCTACTATTTGCCATTAAGGAATGTAAATTTTGGTTTATTTCGTCCTGTCCGGTCCGACCTAATTTTTGCTCTGTTGATCTATCTTGACCTAATTTGACATTTTTAAAAAAATTATAAGATGAGCTGAGTTGGGCCGACCTACCCGTAACTCATTGGCCATGGGGTGGGCCACGGGTTGACCTATCTCGACTTGCCAAGCCACGAGCCACCCTAGCATGTGGTCTAGCCCGAACCTGACTGGTCCATTGACATTTCTATTGCATTCTAATGTAGTTACTGAAATGGTTTGAATTTTGAGCTAAGAAACGATGAAAACAAAGAGCTTAAGCGAAAATTGCTTAGATGAAACAACCTGCAAATGCTTTAATAGTGTTTGTTTGTTTGTTCTAATTAGAATTGGCCGATCAACCATTCAGTAGCAAAAAATGGGAAACGTTGTTTTAGAAGAACGCTTTAATTTGTTTGCGCTGGACGTTCCAGCCACAAGGATGAAATGCTGTGAAATATTTTCAGGAAGGTGTACACACTGTTTTTTTTTAAGAAACTTTAAATTATCAAAGAAACATCAAGAACAATGCACAAAGAATAACAAACCTAGACAATTAAGGCAAAAGAGAAAATAGCCTTCCAGGCCACTGTCACAATACGCCAACATCACATGAACTCCAAGAGGAAACAAATCACGAATTACAACCTCAAACTACAACTAAATACGCCAACGCCTTCTCATTGCCAAACAAAGCTGATCTTTCCCATGCCCAATTATGACCTCTCTAACCAAGTTAATAATGCAGTTCGCTAACTTATATTTGTTCTATTCCAATTGCTTGTAAATGCGCCTATTTCACCCCCGCCAGATGTGATATAGAACCATCTAAAAAGAGGTCCTAAGTGTAACACAGTCCTACCTTCTGTTAGCACGAATAACCTCATCTAGACCCTCATTCTAGTCATAAGTAAAGTTTAGGAAGCCTATCATAGATAAGATTCTATTCCACACTGATTTGGTATATTCACATTCAAAAAATAAGTGATTTCTACTTTCATTGACTAGCTTGCACAGCATATAAATGGGGTCATAAGTATCGAACCACCTGTCCTTTGTTCTCAATCTGTTTTTAATAGTCAGCCACAAGAAAAAAGCTGCTTTGGGGTATAATACCTATTTCCAAACGAGCGCAGCCCATGGGACCTCTTCCATCAACCATCTCCCAATGGCTCGTGCTGAAGAGGTAGTGAATTCACCGGTTGGGGTAGCTGTCCAAATCGTTTTGTCCGGTGTATTACAAAGGGAGAGACCGTGCATATAACTAGTAAACAGATAGCCAAACCGGTATCTATGCAAACGGTCACTCTCCCGAACAACCCATGCCAGAGTGGCATCTTTAGGAATGCGGGTGCGAACTCCGATTAAATCATCTCGGAGCCAGAGAGGACTCCTCAAATGCCAATTGTCAAACTAGAAATATGTTCCCTCGCCATCCCCAATTCGACTCCTAATCAAAGGGTAGATCAAGTCACACAATTTCAGCAAGCTTTTGAAAATCCAGGAGTAATCATACCTCATTTGGAGTTGCCAAAAGCTTTGGTTGGTAAGGCGGTAGGTCTGAACCCATTTGACCCACATAGTATCTTTATCTTCACTGGCCGCAAAGGAGAGGAAGCGGTTCTGCCAAGAGTTAATTATGGTCTTCAGTTTCTCCAGAAAAGGCATAAAGTTTGAGAACCGAGGCTTGCCTGAGGCGATAGGAACTCCTAGATATTGAAATGGAGTACTCTGTAGAGTTAACCCAACCAAATGGCTAAGGCATTCTCGGTTCCGCACATCTAAAGATACATAAAGGCCACTCTTCCGTATGTTCATGGTCATACCGGACCATCGAGAGAAAGTGTTCATCAAATTCAGCATAGTAACTAACACCTACGGGTCGGCTGTACATAAAATGATCACATTATCAGCATAAATCAATGAGATATGTGAAGTTCCTTACAGTTATAATGATATTGGCAAAGCCCATTGCAGTGCACCATTTTGGACAACAATCGGGATAGGTCCTCCATTGCAAGAGTGAATAAATAAGGGAAAATAGGATCCCCTTGCCATATTCCTCTGTGGATCGTGATAGGCTTGGTAGGGATTCCATTAATCAGGACGCTTAAAGAGGACGTTTGGACTTAGTGCATCAGCCACAATATTTGTTTTTCCCGGATGATACTTAATCATGCAGTCATAATCTTTCAACAACTCAATCCATCTTCTCTGTGTCATGTTTAGCTCTTTTTGACTCAGCAGATATCTCAAACTCTTATGATCAGTGTATATCTGAAATGTCTCACCATAGAAATAATGTCTCCAAATCTTTAAAGCAAAGACTACTGCTGCAAGCTCTAAATCATATATCGGATAATTCATCTCATAAGACCTTAATTGTCTCGATTCATAGGCTATCACCTTTCCATGCTGCATCAGTACACACCCCAGTCCTTGATGTAACGCATCACTGTATACTACATGGCCACCAGATCCCAATGGAATAGTCAACACCGGCGCTATAGTCAACCGATGTTTCAACTCTTCAAAGCTTATCTGATACTCGTCATTCCATCTGAATGACACATTATTCCTCAGAAGTTTAGTCAAAGAGGCCGAAATCAAAGAGAATCCCTCGACAAACCTTCGGTAATATCCAACCAATCCGAGGAAACTCCAGATCTCAGATACATTCTTCGGAGCCTCCCATCTCATTACTACCTCTATCTTCATTGGATCCACCTAAATTCCATGCCTAGTTACTATGTGACCCAAAAATACCACTTGATTCAGCCAAAATTCACATTTACTGAATTTGGCATATAACTGTTTTTCTCTTATGAGCTGCAAAATCATTCTTAGATGCTTAGCATGTTCTTCACAGCTTTTCGAATACACCAAAATATCATCGATGAATACAATTACAAACAGATAATGGTAGGGCTGAAATACCTTATTCATCAATGTCATAAATGCAGCTGGGGCATTAGTTAACTCAAACGACATTACTAAGAACTTGAAATGGTTATACCTGCTCCTGAAAGCACTCTTTGGTACATCAGCCTATGCTATCTTTAGCTGATAATACCTAAACCTCAAATCGAGCTTAGTGAACACTTGAGCTCCTTGCAATTGATCAAATAAGTCATCAATTCTAGGCAACAGGTGTTTGTTCTTCACTGTAACCGGATTGAGTTGCCTATAATCAATGCACAACCTCAAAGTGCCATCTTTCTTCTTTACAAATAACATTGGAGCTCCCCAGGGTGAAACACTAGGTCTAACAAATCCCTTCTCATGCAGTGACTACAACTGAATCTTCAACTCCTTTAGTTCCACAGGTGCCATCCTATATAGAGGAATGGATATAGGAGCAGCACCTGGAACTAAGTTAATCGTGAACTCCGTTTCTCGATCTGGAGGTAAACCAGGTAATTCAGCGGGAAATCATATATTCCTTAACCACAGGAATATCATGTACACTCTGCTCAACTCAAGTATCAATTACGTAGGGAAAATAAGCCTCACATCCACCATACATTAACTTCAAAGCACTCACAATTAAGATCAGTCTGGCTGGCACTGCTTGGCTAATACCTCTGAACACTACTCTCGACTGATTAAGAGACTCTAAAATTACTTCTTTCGTATAGCAATTCATGATGGCCCTATGAGTAGTAAGCCAATCCATACCTAGAATAATATTTATCTCCTTTAACTGCAATACAATCAGGTCTGCTTCTAACTCTACTTGATCAATTCGAATCAAACACTTCTTACAGACCTCTCCAATCACGGTGGTACTACCTATTGGTGTACTCACGTCTAATCCACATCTCAATAACTCACTATCACAATGCAATGAAGATGCCATATGTGGTGTGATAAATGAATGTGTAGTAAATCCAGGATCTAGCAATGCATAAACCTCAGATGTAAATAGTGATAACATACCTGCAACGACATCCGGAGACTCTCGAGCCCCTTGCCTCGCCATGGCATATACTTTGACCTAAGACTGCGATTGATTGCTCCGCTTCTCAATCCTCCCAATAATATTCCCATAACTCAACCTGCCTCTGCCATATCCTCTTTGTCCAGTCCCACTGGCTCGGCTCTACTGAATAGTGGGTTCTGTTGCCATACTTCCTCTTCCACCATATTGTGCTCCAGATATCAGAGGACAATCATTGATCCAATGATCAAGTAAGTTGCACCGAAGACAGGCTCCTGCCAACCTCTAGCATTCACCACTGTGCTTATTCCCACAATGTTCACAAGCTAGCAATTGACCCAATATTATACCTCTGTTATTCCCAAACTGTATAAAACTACCTCTCTGTCTGAATTTCGACTGTCTAAACCTAGTCGGTGACCTGAAAGCTCAGTTCTGTCACTTACGGAACCTTTTGCTAGAATCTTCTTGAGAATCATTGGGCCTCTTCTGTCTCAACTCAAATCTGTGCTTAGTCTGACTATCTTTCAACAACTGTTCAATATGGATTATAAATAGGTAACCTCATTCGGATTCCCATATTCAGGTCGTCTTCAATCCTCCTACACTTGTCTTCCTCAGTAGGAACCAAGGCAGTGGCATAACTCATCAGTTCAATAAATTTCACTTCATACTCTGCTACAGTCATATTGCCCTGCTTCAACTCCATAAATTCTTTCTTCTTTCTATCCATGTAGATCTTGGGCATATAGTTTTCTTTGAAGACTCTCAGGAAGTCTCCCCATCTCAAACTACAAGAACTGATGGTACTGCTTAGAAAAGTTTTCCACCACTAGTAAGCTAGGCCTTGCAGTAGAGATATAGCATAATTGAACCTCTCGTTCGACTCACAGTCCATTTGACCAAGGATCCTCTTAGTTCTTTCTAACCATCTCTTAGCCTCTGCAGGGTATGTGCTTCTGTAGAATTTTACAGCCCCTGTTTTTGCAGTTTATCATACCTCCTTTCCCTCCTCTTAGAAATCCTTGGAGGCATTCTCTTAGGTCGAGATACTGACGACTCTCTACTGGCTCTTTCCGATCCTATATCAGTTGAGTGTTCCATTTGACTGCCTACATCGGATAACCTATAACACACAATAACTTCAATTATCATCCGAAATTTTCACAACATTTCAAACTTAACATTCCTATATATCCCTATGGATGCCAACCATGCTCTAATACCACCAACTATAACACCCCACTCCCATCTAACACATACACGTGCACCGCCTGACAAAAATGATGTGTTTACTATCTCACTTTCACTTTATCACATGGCATTGTAATTAAATTCACAAATCACACATTTGCTAAAATCCATAAATGTCCTTATTTTATATCATAATCATAATGTACATTGTAACTTTAAGTTCCACATCCAAGTTTACATAACATCCTCCTATGAGCATAACAGCTCAGTCTACACAGTACGCTATAAACATGAGGAATAACAAAATATATTAACAGCCTATATCTTCAATTCCCAGCCGACTGACCTTTGAGCCATGATTGATTGTCAAAGTTGCGCAAAATATGCTTTTATGGAGTCTTAGAAGCTAGGTTGTCTCACTCTCGAACTTGAAATTGTCAACGATGCAATTTTGATGAATTTTGCCAACTCAGTAAAGTAACTATCCTTGATGGTTCACTCATGTTACAAAACACAATCAATCATAAACATATTGTCACACAGTTCATATCAACTTGATTAGCATCAAGTTCTATCACAAACAAA
>JANKOE010000004.1:14059056-14072224 GCA_026284465.1 Erythroxylum citrifolium
CCATCTTTTCTATTTCTTTTCAATTTCAAGGATTTTCCTTTGCTTTACACATAGCTAATTGCCAATAATTTCTCATTTAATAGTCCTAGCTTGCAGAAAGGTTCGGGGTCCAACACAACCCTTATATTTTCTTTATTCTTGAATTCACACCGATCAGCTTTTATTTCAGCCGAGGGAAGCAGCAGCAGCAGAGAGGAAGAATCCACAACACTACTCGCCATCGCTTGGCGTAATCTCATAAGCGTCATCCTATATTCCATTAATGATGTGGCACCCATGACCCTTAAGGATAAAGGTGCTCGTATTGCTACCATATTGAGCACTCCTCCTTATGGGTGTTTTGCTTAGTCTCACTGATGATGAGTTTTGGGTCGGGGAAGGTGGCAACAACTTTTTTTGAAGTTTTCCTAGCTTTTGTGTTTTCATTGAAGCTTTTCGTTTCTGTGTTGTCTTATATAAATTGAGATTTCATCTCTTTAGATAACTTGGCATGTTAAATTTGGCCAGTAGAGCCACAGGAGAAATGAATCCTCTAATTTTGTCGTTGTGAGGTTCTGAATGATTTGCCCTCTTTTAGATTGTGACTGTTAATATCTTTGGTAATTGTTTGCCATAGAATGCCCTTGGATATCTGTGTGTGTATTATTTGACTAGTAATCTCTAAAGTGTCTGTTTTCATGTAAGGTTCAAATTTGTTTCAAAACGTCCCATAAATAAACTACATATTTCTCATCCATAATGAAAATGTTGTTTAATGCTAACTTATCCCTAAGACATACGATAACACCCCGAATAACGCATATCAATAATTCACACAATTCATATGTAGGACATATTGGTACTGATAATCAATTATGAATTCAACTAAAATACAATTTCAATTTTATGAAAATAAAATTTATGATTAAGATACATATAAAACATGTTATGATATTAAGATAAAAAATATTGTCTAACATTTAGATAAACATAGTACCATTTAAAAATATAAGTATTATTAGTTAAATTACTAATTAGGTCTTTCAAATAAATATTATCTTATATTTACAGTTAACGAAATCGAGGTGTTTATTTAGTTAGTTTATGTCCTACAGCCAATCAATTTTGTTATAGTTTAGTGACAATTATTTAAAGGTATTATTTATCTTGTAAATGTGTAAATGTATATGGAGATACTTAAACAAATGTATGGGTGCTTGTAAGAGAAAATATTCACTGAACTAACCCAATAAGAGAAATACATTTGAAACATTACTTGTATGTCAATAAAAATTCTCATTGTGATGATTGTATAAGTGATCCTTTTACTTAAGGTATCCAAAGTTATCTTGTATAGGAATTGTCATATTTTGATACTACTTATGGAATATTCTAATTATAGGTTTTTTAGTAGGTAGTTATTAGATGTAGTATGAACTATATGGAGGTATTGAGTGATCAAGATAGGATTCATCACCTTAAAGTAAGTAGAGATAATGTTCTATTGCTCTCAATTATTATTGATTTGGGAAATCCTTGATCAAGGTGAAATGACGCTTTATCAGTTCTTCGCAATTACCTATTGATTCAATTAATGATATTAAAGAACTAATATGATTAGACTCAAAATAGAGTAGACATTAATTTCACGCTCTATGTCTAATCAGAACATTGTGTAATAAAAAGATTGAATCATACAGAAAAATCATGCATGGAAAGGTTAGTCAATTTGAGTATTTCAATGATTACAATGGAATATTCATTTTGTAAAATGTCACTTCATATACAATTAAAGGAGCATATACAATTAAAGGAGCTCTTCTTGTAATGTCACCTCAAATCCATTAATAACATCTATAACAATAAGTAATTTTCAAAGAGGGAAGCTTTAGCTAAACTAAATATGATATAAGAAAGACTGAAGTTAAATCCTACAAATGAAATTCTTGTGCAAGCAGAAAAGGATACTTTGTTAGTTATGCAAATGCATTGGAGACTTACAATTCCCTAAAAATGTAGAAGTTTAGGATTCAGTGTTTAAGGAGGGAGACAAGAGTACAAAATATGTATATAATTCCCATACAACTAAAAGGCATGAAAATACAATATTTTCACTAATGGATACTAAATTGAAATATAAAAGAGGGTGACAAGATTTAAAATACTTGATATAAAAGGCAAAAAAAATCTTTGCACTGACAAATTATAAAGGAAATATAGGAATAAACCCCCAAGATTTTAAGTATCTTACCTATTGTTTTTCAAGGAAACTACAGGCACTGCTAATGAACTTACTTTCTCTATAGAGGATATTAAGCATTTATTTTGTATCCCCATCTAGAAAAGTATGCGACCACACTAACTAGCCTTATTATAGGTTCAGAAATAAAGGATATGTAATTTTATTTGCAATTTTACCAATTGTTTTTGTAGTATAATTCCTATATTGTAACAATTAGATGATGATATAAAAGACCATCTCCATTTTGTAAATATAGATGCTTTGATTTTTTGATGTGTAGTTGAAGAGGAGAAGTTAAATAATACTGCTCATAAGGTCCTCTTAGCAACCAAGGGAAAAGAAAAGGTCAAGCCTCAAAGGTTTAGGTAAGAGATCCAAATTCTCACCGCTTGTGTATACTGGTCAGTCTAGTATTGCTAATAGTCCACAAGATGTGAAGAATATGGGGTGTTTCTTCTATGAAAAGAAGGGACATAAAAAGCTAGATTACTAGAAATATAAAGCCTGGAACTAAAAATAGGAATTGTCATGTAACTCCTTGGCTTATATGATTCATGAATTTAATCTTACTATAGCCACATACAGTGCTTGGTGGCTAGATAGCAGAGTATCTAATCATGTTGCCTCCACGATGCAGGGTTTCATATCCAGGAGAAAACCAAATAAAGGGAAGGAGAAATTGATGGTTGGCATAATGAAAAAGTTAGTGTAATGTATGTAAAGGACGTACATCTGGCTTATTATATCTCATACTTGAGCATATGGCTTATTATATCTCATACACACAGATATTAGTGGACCTTATATAGTTACCTTGTGTCATTCTAGATATTTTCTAAAGTTTATTGATGATTTTATGGTTATGTGTTCTTACTAAAGGAAAAGTCTAAAGTTCTTGAAAAATTCAAGATCTATAAGAACAGAAGTGGAGATCCAATTGGGAAAATCTATCAAGAATGTTAGATCTGACCATAGAGGAGAGTATTATGGCAAACATGGGGTTTCAGGATAAGAAAAAGATCTGTTTTCTAGATATATGAAATCATATGAAATAGTGACTTAGTTTACTATGCCAAGTAATCCTGAGCAAAATGATATGGACAAAAGGCGTAATCGCACCCTAAAGGACATGATGAGGTCAATGCAAAGGAGGGCTAACTTACTTGATTTTCTTTGGGGTGAAGCCAATAAGACAAGATTATATATACTTAATAGAGTCCCTAGCAAGTTAGTTTCAAAGACACTTTTTAAGATCTGGAAAGGGTGGAAGCCTAGCCTTACACACATTCGTGTATAAGGCTACCCTGCTGAGGTACACTTATATAATGCTTAAGAAAGTAAATTACATGGTTGTTCTACTTGTTGCTATTCAGTTGGATATCCTGACCACTCTAAAGGCTACATATTTTATTATAAAGAAGGAGGGTTTAGAATTGTGAAATCACAAACAGCTAAGTTTCTGGAATATGATGTCTTTGATGAAGGTGGTCCTTCACACCCTTCAAATGATAGCAAGACAAATACTACAGTTATTTCCTATCCGCCACTCATACAGTTAAGTCTAGTGGATCAAATTCTTAGTATCGTGCCAACATAGGTACAAAAACTCATACCTGTACAAACAAAGGTTCCTTAGGTACAAGAACCAATGCAGTTGTGAAGATCCATTAGAGTGAGACGACTTGCTATTGCATTTCATTACATAGTCTATTTGGGTGAACAGGACTGTGATATTGGACATGATAAAGATCCAGTTACTTTTTCAGAATCTATTTCTAGACCCCATGCAGATTTGTGGTAGGATATAATGAATGACAAAAATGTAATCCATGAAGCATAACAAGGTATAAGAGCTAGTTAATTTGCCTCAACATTACAAACTGTCAATTGTAAATGATTGTTTAAGAACAAGAAGGACACTTAGGGTAAAGTTGAACAGTTTGAGGCTCGATTGGTTGCTAGAGGGTTCACTCAAAGAGAAGGGGTTGACTTTAATATTACTTTTAATCGAAATTCTCTGCAACAAGATCCATGTTAACAATATGTATTGACCTCCTAATAGCCTCATAGTGCTGGTGCAAACTAAAGCAGTAAGTGGACTGAATGGAAAGACAAACATAATGATGTGAAGGATGCATATAACACAAATGGCATCCTTAAACAACTCGTTGTCAAAATAACATGAAAGAAAATTAACAACAAAAGAAAAATTTAAGAAACCGTGATAGAAAAAAGAGGAGCTCCTTGAGCGTAAACAAAAGAAATTGCAGAAACCTATAAAAAATCACTTTTCCACTGCTTGCAGGGCCAATAACAAGTTGTGCGTAGCCCATGATCAACGTTTTGATTGAATTTCAAAGAAAAAAGAAACAACAGCTTCAATATCCACAAAGAGAATTGAAGACACGGATGGAAGTGAGAATAGCCACAGCAATATATGCAGTACACCAAACACTGACGATTAATAAGTAGTTCAGGACATCAGAGGAAGCCATAAAACACCCAGGTACAACATTGGAAAAAAATAAAGGCCTAAATTAGGAAAAAAGAAATAACAAAGGAACAACTTTAAAATTTAATGAAATTGGATTAAATAATGAAGAAAGAGTTGAAGTTGGAGTTGCAGTCTTAGGGAAGAGGGTTACCAGCTAACGAGAGAGAAGATAAGAGGGTGTTGAGAGAAGGCAACGAGTCCAAAGTTGAGAAAGTTGGAAACCAAAGACCCTGCCAGGTTTTTCTTTTTTATTCTTAGGATTACAATAACTACTACTTTAGATGAATCAAATTATTTTTAGAATTTTCAAATCAATATAATTTGTTTTAAAAATTAAAATTGGGTAAGGGGTTAGGGTTACTGACTTTCTGTAAGAAAATATAAAGGAATAACTAGCACAAGACAAAGAGAGTGGAAAAATAAACCGGTGAAATAATAATAATAATAATAGAGAACTACAAACACAAATTTAGGTTTTTTATTTTATTTTCAGGGATTCATAGTAGAAGTCACCTGTTGTCATTCTCCAGCTAGCCATAATTTGTTGCTTCACCAGAACTCTGTTTATTTGCATTTCTACCCATTTCCACTAATCGGGCTTCTTGTGTGAATCCTTTTTTTTTACTTAATTAAACAACCTAGTTATAAGGTTCTAGAGTTCCTATTGGTAGCTCAAGGTTCATATTTAACAATTATGTTGATAACCTTATAATATTTCAAAATTCAAATTGAATTTATTTCCTTATATATAAAAAAATGATATAATTCTTAAAAGGAAATAAAATCATGGAATAATTGTTTTTTCTTTATAAACTTACCTTATTAAAAAATGGTTTATCCAAAAGGATCCTAATTATTATGAAGGTCGTATATTAGTCGCATGATTATTGGAAGATTTTTGGCAAAGATGGCATCGAAGTTATTCAGAATTAAATCCATCTAATTGACTAAGGATGCAAGTGAAGTAACGACTAGTTGAAAGGAAAGCCTATTTAAGGAAGAGCAATTGCTTTTGAATACAGATCAGAGTTGCGAACATAGATCAGGCTTTCAAAATATAGTTATAGCATAAATTCTTTTGAAATTGAAAGCGATATTGTTGAAAAATCTCTTGCTCTTTAAAAAGTGAAAATATTTTTTAGAGAGATTAGTGTAGCTCATATCGAGCAAACTTAATTTTCTGTTAAAGAGCTTGTAGAGGTTACCTAAATTCTATTTGTTTGGAAAGTTGGATAAATTTGAAAAATATTAACTTGTGAGCTTGGGGAGGTTCGTCAAATTACTACTTCAATTTTCGTAGTGAAACACTTAAGTTGGATACTTAGGAACTGGACGTAGGTTTAGGTTATAGTTTAGGTTATAAGCCGAACCAGTATAAATCAACTGCATCCTTTTCTTTCTTCTCTTAACTTTTATATTTTCGCATTATATTGTGTGTGTGTTCATTTCAGTAAGAGGCTCCTTCAATTCTAAAATAGGTTCCTTTTGTTTATAACTTGCTGAAGGTTCCTTTTATTCTAACAAGTGCCTTCTGTTCTACAATTGTTTTTAACTAGTCTTATTCTTTAGCAGGCTCTGTCATTTGACAGGCCATTGTTGTTTGATAGGCTCCTATTGTTTTTAATTTTTAACAAGCATCTGTCTTTATCCGAATTGAAAGCAGTTTGTGAAAATTTTTAAGTCACACATAATTCACCCCTCTTGCGTATGTTTACTTTTATCATTTGGTATTAGAGCAAGATTTCATATTTTTTTTGTTTAATAACACGTGATAAAACATGGAAAACAATTTGAGAAGTCTTGAAAGACAATCTATCTCAAACCCTCCTTACTTCAATGGCAATAACTACTCTTACTGGAAAAAGAGAATGACAATATATCTCCAATCTGTAGATATCAAAATATGGCAATCAATTAAAGATGGAGCTACAATTCCCACTTTTGATAACGTAGAAGTATGGACTGATGTTAACAGGAGAAATGTACAACTAAATGATAAGGCAAAACATCACCTGATATGCGCGTTGTCTCCAAAAGAATACGAAAACATATCATATTGTTTTACAACAAAAGAAATGTGGGACAAACTTCAAGTTACCTTTGAAGGGACGAATGAGGTAAAAAAACATATAAGAAGTTTTTGGTACATCAATTAGAAACTATTAGCATGAAATAGGGAGAGACCATAGATGAATTCTTCAAACACTTCAATAACATCATCACCGCCTTGAAGAATATAGGAAAAATATATCCTAATGACGAGCTCGTAATAAAGATTCTAAGGTCACTACCAAAGGAATGGAGACCTAAGGTGATAGCTCTAGAAACAATAAAGGATCTAGACACTATCTCACTTGACTGGCTACAAGGAAACCTAATGATCCATGAAACTGAGCTTAGGTGAGATGAAGGATCCTTCTATAGAAAAGGAATGACAATAAAAGCAACTGAAGAATCAAACGGTGATGAAAGCAACACTGAGTTGCAGATAGATGGAGATGATAAATTCAGCTTTATGGTCAGAAAATATGCACACTTTTACAAAAAGAAGCTAATAAAGGAAAGAGAAGGAAATAGGAAGATTGTAAACAGCAAGCCCTTATCAAAAAACAGCAACAACAGTAGCAATACACAAATCATAGGCTACCACTGCAAGAAGCCTAAGCATACTAGACCTGAATGTCCTCTCCTTCAAAAGGATAAAATAGAGAATAGAAAAACTAGAAAGTAAGTTATAACTGTAGCTTGGTCTGATCAGGATTTTGAAAGCTTTGAAGAAGATGAGCTTGAGGAAGTTAGCAACGTCTACTTCATGGCTGAATTAGGAGACAATAAGGTAAACTATTCTGACTCTGATATTGAAGTTGATGAATTGAAAATTGCATATCATGAATTGTATGATTAGTACAAAAGGTTGACAGTGAAATATTTCAAAGAAGTTAAGAGGTCCAAGAGCAATGATGCATCTATAAAAAGTAAGATTAAATCATTGGAATCGATGAATGAGAATCTGACAACTAAGAATATGTCTCTCGAAGTTGAGTATAAGCAAAAGGTCTCTGGAAAGAAAGTACTGGAAGAAAGAATAGCAAAGTTGGAAAATACGTTGTTCAAAAATGATTTTGAAAAGGTCAGACAGTTGGAAGAAAAAGTTACCACTTTAGAACTTGAGAATGAGAGAAGAGCTAAAAAGATCTTATCTCTAGAAAAAGATCTAGAAAATTTTGTTGACGGAAGGAACAACCTTGATGCATTGCTTAGTAGTGGTAAATGCGTGTTTAATAAGGCAAGAATATGATAAAATGAAAAATAATATCAGGCCTTACAATAATTTCTTTATCGAATCAAGCAGTAGCTATAGTCAAAATAGCAGGAACTGATACATGGTAGAAATTATATCAATTCTTATTCATTTGTTTTAAGTTTCTACTGTGATAGACATGGTCACATTAGTCATTTTTTAAACTTTCATAAAATGAAGAAACTATCTCAACATATATTTGGAAATTGAAAGGTCAAGCTACTAACATGAAAGGACCTAGAAAATTTGGGTACCTAAAATGAGATAATATTTTTTGCAGAAATGTTTCAAAACATAGGCAAGAGAAAATCAATGGATAGTTGATAGCAACTATTCAAGACACGTGATAGGTGAAATATCACACTTCAACTACATTGAAAGAAAAGATGGAGGTAATGTTGTCTTTGCAGACAAAAATAAAGCAAAGGTCACCAGAGTTGGTAAAATTGGTAATTTTGACTCTACCTCTATTGATAATGTTCTCTTTGTTGATAGTTTGAAACATAACTTATTAAATATGTGTCAGCTATGTGACAAGGGTTACAAAGTCATTTTCTATGCATCTCATTGTGAAATTGTCCATATTCATAATGATAATATTATGTTTATTGGTCCTAGAAATCAGAATATATATTGTGCTCAACTGGAAGATATGTCCTCGCAAAATGTCAAGTGTTTTGTCTCTCTAGAAAATGATTCGTTTATCTAGCACAAGAGATTTGGACATGTCAGCATGAGCATTCTATTAAAATTGTCCAAAAATGAGTTAGTTAGAGGACTACCTACTCTAAAGTTCGAAAGCAATTAGGTTTGTGAGGCATGTTTAAAAGGTAAACAACTCAAAAGCAGCTTTCCTCCTAAACATATTGTGTCTACTAGCTAACTACTTGAACTTATGCATATGGATTTATTTGGTCCTACTAGGACTCAAAGTTTTGGTGGTAAACATTACGATTTTGATTTAATAGATGATTATTCCAGATTTACATGGGTTTACTTTCTATCAAATAAGGATGATGCTTTTGAAGTTTTTCAGAAGTTTTGCATAACAATTTAGATAAAAAAGGATACTACATTACTTCAATGCAAAGCCATCATGAAAGAGAATTTGATAGTAGAAATTTTGAAGAATTATGTGACAATAATGGTATAACTCACAACTTCTCATATCCAAGGACACCTTAGCAAAATGGAGTGGTAGAGAGAAAGAACAGAACTTTGGTTGATATAGCCAGGACCATGCTATGTGAAAGTGGACTATTAAAATCTTACTTGCCTTCGTATGCTATAGAAATTTCAAGTTGTTCCAAATGGATGTTAAAAGTGCATTCTTAAATAGTTATATTAAGGAAGAAGTATTTGTTAAGCAACCCCCAAGTTTTGAAGATTAAAATCATCCGAATTACGTGATGAAGTTAACCAAAACTCTATATGGCTTAAAGCAGGCTCCTCAAGCATGGTATGAAAGGTTAAGAAACTTTCTACTTAAGAATAACTTTGAAAGAGGAAAGGTCGATAAGACCTTATTTATTAAGAGAAAGGAAAATGATTTACGTGATGAAGTTAACCAAAAATCTATATGCCTTAAAGTAGGCTCCTCGAGCATGGTATGAAAGGTTAAGAAACTTTCTACTTGAGAATAAATTTAAAAGAGGAAAGATCTAGGATGTTGGCTTGAATTTAAGCTTTTATATCACCTTATTTGGTCTTATAAGCCTCAGATATGTCCATGTAAAGTTGTAGTGGTTAGGTTGCCAATTCTGCAGAAATAAGTTTTACTTTGAACAAATGGTTACTAGTCCAAATGAATTCGAACATCTACGAATCTGGGCTTCTTGAAAATCTTAAGATGTCCTCAAATTATTCTCTGAAGACAACTTTTAGATTTAGACTCTCCATCTATGTCAAAAACTATGCATAGCTTATGTGCCTCAAATCTTTGCTTTATGTCGTGTTTTTGTCCAAATTCTTCTCATTTGAATCCATGAAGGCAGTTATCACCTATGAAACACTTAGAGAAAATTAATTACCAAATAGATAACAAAAGTATCAAATATCAAGCAAAATACATCAAACATAGGTGCACAAATATAATAAGATATCCATCTATTAGAGGTTCTACTAGATAGCTCATTAAGCTTACTTTTAAAGAGTTGCCAGGTGTTTTATCTTGATATACCAAGCCAAATTTAAAGAATAAGTGAATAAAGTATATTTAAGAAATGGAGAGGAGCTAAAAGTTAAAGAAAAGGACGAAGATGTTTAAAAAGAGAAGAAAGAGGAGAAAGAGGAAGATGAAAAGGAAAAGCTAAATATAAAGGCTATTGAGGAATTATCGACAATCATCTTAAGTAAAGAGGACTTCTACTTTTCATAAAAATAAACTGTTAGAGTCAATTAGTGATCTAGGGAGTTTTACTATCCTTTATTATATTGATAGTTTGTTAATAAAAAGAGCATTAATGGATTTACTTGGTTTTATCAATTTAACACCATATATCCTTATTATATTATAGCATGTGACCCATTTACAGGTTAATGAATCCTTACTTGAGGAGATAGGTGGAAGCAAGCCAATGATTATAGATCCAAGTTGAGTAAAGTGCTTATATAAAAGTTTAGTAAAAGGCTTCATAAAGAAGCGCTAGTTAGGAGGCAACCTAACAATTAGCTACTTTTGTTTTGATTGAGTAGTTAGAAGGATTTTCGTTAGTAGTTTAGTCATTTTTATAGTTTTTAGTCTCATGGTTCTAATGTTAAGAGTTGACATTTGATAGAGTTTCGTAGGCTATAAAGGCAATCACTGACATTAAATTGATGCTAATGATATTAGATAAGGATGTAAATCTTTTATTATAAAAAGAGTACCAATTATCCTCACCTCCTCCCATTATTTTTCGTATTTTATTATTCTTACATATTTTGTACATTGAAGATAATGTATAACTTAAATGTGGGGGAGGGGCTTAGCAATTAAGCTTTTCAATTGTGTTATAATTAGCTTAATATTAAATAATTTGTTATTTAAAAAAAGGAGTATTGATTAAGAAGATTGATTATGATTTTAGTTATGATTGAAATTTGATTTGTTTAGGAAAGTAGTTATGAGTTTTGATGATTAATCTGATTTCAATTTAGATCATTAATTTTGAGAATGGATATTTTATTAACTTTTTAATTTTGTTAATTAGTTTAATTACACCCGTGTACTTTCCTATGTTCACATTTTGACCTGGTATTTACGCATATGTTCACTTTGGATTAGGAACTAGAGAGATAACACACAATTATATTTGGAACTATTGCTATGAATCCATTGCCTCATAACATGCTACATCCCCTCTAAGCTTGTAAAGTGAAACAAAGTGATATTATACACTCTCTTGTGAAGAAAATATCCAGTTAGTGTGGAACTCCTTTCTTGTGCATTAGCTTTTAATACCTCAAAGGGAGGTGAGAAAATAGGTTGTTCTTCACATTTACTGGTTGGAAAAAAAATAGGTTTAGCTTATAGTTTATGGTCTTTAATAACTTGCACTTATATCCTTCTAGTACCACTAGTATTACAGGATTCGAGGTACGCATCTGCAAAGAATTGTTCAGACATTAAGATGTTTAAGCTTAAGGAGTAGTTGAAGAAGTCATCTGGCCTTGTTTTTTAGTTAAAATAGGTTAGAACTCGTAAATAGAAATATTATCCATCAGAAAATTCTAGTGTCTGACAGGTATAAAGCTAGTTGAGGTGGTCAAAAGCAAGCGGAGAAAGAAGCAACTTTTAGTTTACTAGAGATGAAAAATGAAATTACAAGATTAATGAGTTTTGGAATAGCAAGGAGGTAGAAATATTGTGTTGGGTAAGAAATAGAAGAGGTAGCAGATTTAGGTATAAGGTATTTGTGAGGAGAGCAAGATAGTGAAGAAAAGGAAGCATAATCAAGATTGAAGAAAGCATAATCAAGTTTGGAATAACTGTAACTTTGATTAGAAAGAGTTTTGGAGAAAATCAAGTTCTCGAATTCATTAGCTCATCAGCCAATATATACACATACATAGGTTAGCTTACAAAGGAAGTTAAGCTTAGTTAGGAAACTCTATTCTTAGAAGTTAGGCTTATGTCTCGTAATACAAACAATTAGCCTAACAGTAGGAGACTGAATTAACAAAGGAATAAATCACAATAATATCATAACCATATATACAGCAAAGTATTATCCTATCATATATACACCAAGATATTATTCTTCAACACTCTCCCTCAAGTTGGAGCATGCGGATTGGCAATGCCAAACTTGCTTGTTAGAAAAAGAAATTGATATTTGCTAAGATCCTTGGTGAGCACATCGGTTAATTGCCCCTTGCCAGTGATATATGTAGCAGCGATGTCACCTGTTTGCAATTTCTCACGAATGAAATGGCAGTTAATTTCAATATGTTTCATTCATTCATGGAATACGAGATTATTTGCAATATGAACAGCGACTAAGTTATCATAGAAGAGTTACATTGGCTGCTGTTGAAGAACTGTAAGATCACGTAATGGTGATTTGAGCTATACTAATTTAGAAGTAGTTGTTGCTATAGTTCTATATTTGACCTCTGTTGATGAGCGAGAAACAGTTACTTGTTTCTTAGATTTCTACGAAATTGGCGCATTTCCCAATTTTTTAATGAATCAAGTAGTTGATCTCCTCATTTTTAGGCAACTTGCCAAATTTGCATCGTAGAAACCTCTCAGAAGAAGATCGTTATTTGCTGGGAAGAACATGCCTTATCTGAGAGAATTCTTCAAATATCGGAGAGCCCTCATGGCTGCTTCCATATGTAGCTTTGTTAGCTTCTCCATGAACTGGTTGAGCAAATTGACAACAAAGACAATATCAGGCCTATTAATAGTTAAATAAATCAACTTACCAATCAAACATTGATATTATCTAGGATTGCTGAGTAACTCTCCCTCAACTTCGGCAAGTTTATGGTTTTGTTCAAGTGGAAACATCACAGGCTTGCTGCCAAGCATTCTAGTCACTTTTAGAATTGATTTTATATTATGTTTTAGGTAATTGAGGTGATGTTTCTGTTAAGTCAAAACTGACTTTACGAAGTTGAATAATTTTGATGACAAACAAAGAAGCAGATAAATGAAAAGCAGATG
>JANKOE010000004.1:14150047-14175332 GCA_026284465.1 Erythroxylum citrifolium
TCTTAACTAATTCTAGATATTTTATTATTATCAAAACATAAAGGGATTTAATTTGTCAACCACCATTGGTCCAACAAAAACTAGTATTGTTTTCTTTTTTTGGTTAAGATTAGAAGTTGATTTTAGAGTTGGAGTGTTTATGCTAAAACTATGTTCGACATTATTTTGCAAAAAGCAAAGATTATTTATTAAATTTTTTTTACACATCTATAGTCAAATCACAAAAGAAAATTTTATTGAAAAACCTACAAATATGCAAATAGATCAATTCTTAGTTTGTTTGTATTGGTGAAAAGATAATAATTTTATAATTATCTAGCTTTATTAAATCACTTAATTTATGTAGTAATTATATTTTTTTTTTCATTTTCTCTTGGGTTAACTACAAAAATGTCGTTATCTTCACTATAAATACTGCATATATAATATAAAGAGTATTAAGAGGGTTCAACCCAATCTAAAGTCAATAACTCGACCTGAGTTGATTAAACTTCTACTCGAACAACTTTTTTAGTTTTTAGACTATGGGTCAAACTTAAACTCAGGCTTTATGGTCTAGCATGATTTGAAGTCCAAAGACCAACTATATGAAATGATGTCATTTTTTTATTAAACATAAAGTAGTTGTTTCATTAATAATAAACTATTAGTCTAACTTTGCTATCTAGGTCTCATTTTCTCTCTAGCTCTTAATTGTGCATCATAAGATGGCGCTAGGCCTAGCTCGAGGTTCGAACGAGTCTGAAGCTCATGGCCTGAACCTCGATAATGTTTAGATTAAATATGTTTTTTTTTGTTAAATTTAATTTAATAGTATTTTAAAAATAATAGCATTTTATTTAAGATAACATTGCTTATACTATTCGACTTGACCTGAAATTCATATATTTT
This sequence comes from Erythroxylum citrifolium, assembly GCA_026284465.1. Classification (NCBI taxonomy): domain Eukaryota; kingdom Viridiplantae; phylum Streptophyta; class Magnoliopsida; order Malpighiales; family Erythroxylaceae; genus Erythroxylum; species Erythroxylum citrifolium. Next base: position 14,150,939 of record JANKOE010000004.1, read on the forward strand.
GAAAAAAACCTGAACCCAATTCAAAAGTTAGTCGATTGAAGTTGAACCATTAACTTTAGATCAGACTTGACTAGGTCTAAAGACAAATGCCATCCTTATTTGCTGCTCACTATCTTACTATCCTAGCCACCAACTATGCTTGCTTTTCATCATTTGCTATCGCACTGCCTACCTTATGTTCTTGTTTCTATAGATTAGCTGCTTAGGTGAGTTCCTCAATTTGTATCTTGGGTTTTTCTTTTTTTTTTAGAAATTGAAACATTAAAGGTGGCTATAACAATTAATTGTTTATTATATTTTTTTGCTAAAAGGGATCATGCAACCTTTTGTTATCTTCGTTACCATCATTAAGTTACACAACCACCACCACTATCATCTATATGAATATTGGAAAAAAAAAAAAGAAATGACCATCCTGACACACCATTACTCAATGTTACAATGACCCAAATGACTGTGTGTCTGTTTGATGCTTTTAATAGTTTCAATTTATGTTGTTTAATCCTTGTCATATGAAAATGACAGCTAGCATTTTATTTACCTATTCTAGTCAAAATATCTTCATTATATCATGGTATTTGCAAAAACCAGGCATAATAAATCAATTAGTAAAAATATGTACAAATTTTTTATTGCTTATTGATAGTTCTGAAATCTCCTTTTGTCTTCTCCTAGCTGAAACCTTTCATTACGAATTATCCAAGAGGACACTTATTCAACACATATTATTAAAATCACTTACTATTTTTTAGTTTTGTAAAAGATTATTATTTTCTTTTTTCAATTTCACAAAGCATACAAACATTACACAAAAATTTCACAATCTATTTTGTTTAACCTTTGCCGTCACCCAACCTTTCCTGCACAAGCCAACCAATTCTTGAACCAACAAACAATAACTAAAACCAAAACACAAAAACCCCTAACTGGCAAACTTGGACACAGGTCATAGGTGACCAAAATGCTCTCACCAAGCTGCAACATAATCATCGTAGAGAAACCAGTGAGAATGAAGTGGTGTATCTCCTAATTGAAGACTTAAAGGTTGGAGCTGCAAGATGAAACATAACAGTCATAGGTTATTTTATGGATAAAAAAGTTTCTTTCCCTGCTATGAAAGTATGGGCATTTTCAAATTGGAGATAGTATGGTCTCACATAAGTGTTGGTGAATAAACTGGACATCTTTTTCTTTAGATTTTCTAACAAGGAGGCTACTTCAAAGGTAATTGTGTTTGTACTATGGCACATTTACAACAAACCTATATTTTTGCAAAATTAGAGACTTGGGTTAGTTTTAAATGAAGTTTGAATTTCTAACATACCTATTTGTATGTATATTCATGGAGTACCGTTTGAATATTAGACCGCTGAATGGTTAAGCTATCTAGTTAGTTATGTGGACCCTATTGCCTAGACCAGGCTATAACATAAATTAGAAGAATCAATTTTGTAAGGGTATATGTTCTTATGGAGGAAATGGGGGATCTTTCTGCAAAAATCCCTATCATGAGACTTAAATGAAGATATGGAATTAGTAGAAGATGTTATGAAGTTTTCATATGCCTAAAAGCCAGAGACACAAGTTAATAAAGCTTGGAAATCCACAGAAAGAACTTTCAAAAATGGGGATTTCAAATAACTGACTATAGATTTGGCTCAGGAGATAGTGGAAATTGATCCTGTTAAAAAGGATATAGGAGAAAATATTAACAATAAACCAGGCCTGGACACAGATAACAATTTTAGTTAGGAACATGTTAAGCAGAACAGGGATTGTATTAAAGGAAAAGAAAGAGTCCAATATATGGGAGATAACACATCCTACAATACTGAGGAAATGAACTCAAAGAACAATAAAGAAGAATTTGTGATGTCCAATAGGAAAAAGTCCAGAAAGAGGTAGAAAAGCTCTTCTTCTGATATGGAAGTATGATTATAGCAATATGGATTGTCAGGGGTCTTAATTTCATTACAAAACTGATTGATATCATACACAAAATTTAAGATTTCAAGTTGGATATTTTTGGACTTATGAAAACAAGGATCAGGAAGGATAAAGGTTGCACTCTCCACATTTTGCCTCCTGAATAGGGGATGATTAATAAATTTTTTGCCCACTATAATGGGAGGATCCTAATCCTATTCAATAAGGATAAGGTAGAAGTTACAGAGGTTGAAAATAATGAGCAATACATATATACAAAAATAAGATGATGATGATAAGGAAGGAATGCATTATGACATTTGTCTATGGCTTCAACCATGTGTTCTAGATGAAAAAGCCATAGAGCAAATTAAGAGCTCTAGCATCCAACCAAAACCTTTACCTGCTACTTGGAGACTTCACTATATTCCTTAACCCTAAAGAGGCAGAAGGTAATATCAGTAGTAGAAACCATAATGATGATTTCAAGGAATGTGTTCAGCATTGATGTTTAAGATCTCCTACAAGGTGGTAACCTCTTTACTTGGACTAATAAGAAAAAGAATCAATGGTTGATAAGAAAAAGGTTAGATAGGTCAAATACTCTTATTAAACTCCAACTTTTGTTCATACAACAGGCCATAGAGGGGGAAGAAAATTTGTATTCAAGTTCAAAATTTTTTTTAGTAGATATGGTTGGATTTGAAAAGGCTGCCAAAAAAGAGTGTAACAAAGAAGTGAGGGGTACCAGACAATATATTTATGCAAGAAAGACATAGGCGATAAAGAAAGAACTTAAATGACTATTCAGGGAAAAAATAAGGAATATAAAGAAAGCTTTACTGAGGGCTAAACAGGAACTAAAGAGGTTCAAACTGAACTTTATATGGATCATACAGATGAAACACTACAGGAGTAAGAGAAGCAAGTTATGTCTAGGTATTCTTAATACCTCTCCATAGAACATTCAATTATGAGGCAAAGGGCCAGGCAAGAATGGCTAGTTAATGGTGATAGAAACATAACCTACTTTTATAAGAAGATCATCTCAAGGAGAGCCTCTAATAGGATAATTGTTTTAAATACATACGGGAGGATTATAGATAACAAGTTAGAAATAAAAAAAAGAGGTGGAAATTTTCTTTTTAGGAACGTTGGGCACCCCATCTAATGCAAAATCCACAGTACATTTCATAATGGAGGTATTTCAAGATCAACTCACAGAAGAGGAAAGTAATTTACTAGCCAAACCAATTACTAAGGAAGAGGTTGAGACAACATTAAAGGCGATGAAACATGATAAGGCTCCAAGTTTAGATGGCATGAATTTGTTTTTTTTTATCAGAAAACTTAGAGAGTGATAGGGAAGATGGTGTATGAGGCAATTGAGGAATTTTTCTAAAGAGGGAAATTATTGTCGGAGATAAACAAAACTCTATTGTGCCTTATAACAAAGGTGGAAGAAAAGGAAGAGTCAGTGATTTCCATCCTATAGCATGCTACAAATCATTTTATAAAATCATAAAAGGTTCTCTCAGAAAGAATGAAAAGTGTGCTTCCTAACCATATAGAAAAGTAGTAGGGAGCATTCATTATAAGTAGGCTTATTAGAGACAATATATTATTGATACAGGAGATGTTGAGGAACTATTCAAGAAAAGAGGAAAGAAGAATTGAATAATCAAGATAGAATTCAGAAAAGCGTATGATTCCTTATATTGGGATTTCATCCTCAACTACATGAAAGCGTACAACTTTCCTATAATCTTTATAGGATGGATAGAACAATGTATAACAAGAGTTTCTTACAATAACTTAATCAATAGAGAACCCTCTAAAAAATCAAAGGGTTAGAGGATTGTAACAAGAGGACCTTATGTCACCTCTCCTTTCTCTATATCATAGAGTTTCTGAACTAGTTGCCAGTTAGAGTTATAGAGAGGTCTCCTTTTTAAATTTCACTAAAAGTGCAAGAAATGTGGAATTCTAAACCTTAATTTTATAGATGAGCTACTCCTGCTCGCGAGAGCTGATCATCACTCCATTTTTCACTTGTTACAACTCTAAGAATATTCACAAATGTTTTTAGGCTTAAAGTAAAAATTAGAAGAGTGGGATGTACTTATCTACTAATGCAATACAGAATGCTCATTAGTTTTCTAATATTACATGTATAAATGATATGTGCTTAATTGTTAACACATTTAATCCATGACACTTAGTCATTAATGCTTTAACATGCTTAAGACACCCACTTTAGTTCATATTTGATTTTAGGTACAATTTGGAAGCGAAAGAGCTAAAGTGAGTTAAAAATGCAATATTTGAGCCGTCTTCTTAAGATTCACACTCACTTGTCTTCATGAAACAAGGTGAAGAAGGATTAGAGCAAGAGGAGACGTAAAGTAAGGCTAAATAGATCACTTGAAAAGAATTAAGAGAAGGCATTTTAGGTGACGGGGGATAGCTCCACTTTAAGAAACAAATCTGAACAATTAGCAGTAAGAGGACACGAAAGAGGTGGTTTTTATGACAGAGGTCATGGGAAAGGTCGAGGTAGAGGGTGGCCAGGAGTTCAATGTTACCATTGCCATCAATTTCGGCATATTACATCAAATTGTTGGAGTAAAGGAAATCAAACAAGTTTTGTAGAAGAGAATGAAGCAGAAGAAAACCAAGAGGAATGTAAGTTGTTCGTGGTTTTTTCTCATGTTACTAATATGTCAAATGGTATTTAGTTTTTGGATAATGGATGTTCTAATCACTTGTTCGGCATGAGATCACTGTGTAAGTATCTTGATGAGTCCCTGAAGATGCAACTTACACTTAGGGATAATAACCAAATTCAAATTGAAGGAAAGGGTACAGTTGCTGTCATAACAAGCCATGGTAATGTGAAGCACCTTCATAATGTTTACTAAGCTCCTAGTTTGGCACATAATCTATTAAGTGTTGGACAACTCATGGCTAGTGGTTATTTAATTTTGTTTGATGATGGTGCATGTCTTGTTAGAGATTAAAAATCTGATCAGGCTATTGTCAATGTGCAAATGATTGAGAACAAAGTGTTTCCTCTTGAAGTTTCATATGTAAACAATCATGTTTTTGTTCCTAATGTGATGAAATGAGTCTAGACTGTGGCATTTACCGTATGGGCATTTGAATTTCAATGGCCTGAAGGTGTTGGGTCAGAAAAGCATGGTTTTTGGACTACCTAAAATTGATTTGTTTAGTATGTGTAAAGGGTGTATTTATGAGAAGCAGTGTAGGCAGTCATTTCCTATTGGAAAAGCATGGAGAGCATCTTATTGTCTTGAATTAGTTCATGCTGACTTGTGTGGACCTATGAGAACTGAATCAATTGGTGGAAGTCGATACTTTCTGTTATTTACGGAAGATTTTAACCGTATGAGTTAGGTGTATTTTTTGAAATACAAATAAGAAGCAATAGAAAGTTTTAAAAAGTTCAAGGCTATGGTGAAGAAGTAAAGTGGTAGCAGCATAGTGACACTTCATATAGATAGAGGTGGTGAGTTTCTGTCTAAAGAATTTACTACATTTTGCGAGGAAAATGGCATTTGCAGGCAACTCACTGCTCCTTACACTCTGGAGCAAAATGGTGTCGCTGAACGGAAGAATCGAACAGTTATGGAGATGCAAGGAGTTTAATCAAAGGAAAAGGCCTCCCAACCAGTTATGGGCTGAAGCAGTTGCAACAGTAGTTTATTTGCTAAACATTTCTCCTACAAAGGCTGTGCTGAATCAAACTTCGTTTGAAGCTTGGAATGGAATGAAGCCTCAGGTGACCACTTGCGTGTTTTTGGTAGTATTGCCTATGCTTTGGTTAATTCTCAAGTACATAGTAAGCTTGATGAGAAATCTGAAAAGTATGCCTTTATTGGCTATTGTCAACATTCCAAAGCATATAGGCTATTTAATCATGTTAATGGCAAAGTGATTGTTAGTAGAGATGTGACTTTTGATGAAGATGTAAGTTGGAAATGGGATGGAAGGGCTGTTGTTTCAGAAGTGAAGATAGTGTCAGAAAATAAGGCAATAGATTCAACTTCATCATTGCCTTCAATGCCTTTTACTCCAACACCTTCGACTCCGAGCAATGGAAGCAGATGTTCTACTTCAAATTTAACCACTCCATGCTCAACTCCAAATGGTGGGGATTTTCTTATTGCCCTAAACAGCAGCGGTCCTTCTTTGTCGAATGGATCTCCTCTAAGAAAGTTCAAATCTTTGGGTGAGATTTATGCAATATGCAATTTTGCTTTATTTGTTTCAGATCCAACATGTTTTGAAGAAGTGATAAGCAAAAAGGAATGGTGTACTACAATGAAAGAGGAGATTTTGGCTATCCAAAAAAATGATACATAGGAATTAGTGAACTTACCTAAGGGGAAGAATGCTATTGGATTGAAATGGGTATTCAAGACAAAATATCATGTTGATGGTAGCATTCAAAAGCACAATGCTAAACTAGTGCTAAAGGGGTATTCACAATAGCAAGGTGTAGATTATGATGAGACCTTTTCTCCCGTTGCTCGTTTCGAAATGGTGAGAACGGTTTTAGCATTAACTACTCAATTAAAGTGGGTTGTATATCAGTTTGATGTCAAGTCTACTTTCTTAAATGGAGAACTAGAAGAGGACGTTTTCATTCACCAACTAGAAGGGTTTGTGGTTAGTGGCAAGGAAGAGAAAGTATACAAGTTAAGAAAAGGCTCTTTACGGATTGAAGCAGGCTCCAAGGGCATGGTACAGTATGATTGACTCTTACTTTCGTGAGAGTGGCTTCGATAAGAGTGAAAATGAGCCCACTCTCTGCTTAAAGAAGGAAGGTAAAGATGACTTTCCTTTTGGTGTGCCTTTATGTTGATGATATGATATATATGGGTTCATCTTACTCTCTTGTAGCTGATTTTAAAGATCGTACAATGAGAAAGGTTGAGATGACAGATTTGGGATTGCTGTATTACTTTCTTGGGTTGGAAGTTCAGTAAGGTGAAGATGGGATCTTTATTTCACAAAAGAAATATGCTACTGATCTTCTTGAGAGGTTTAACATGTTGAATTGCAAGGTGGCAGCCACTCCGATGAACTTGAATGAGAAATTAAAGCTTGAAGATGATACTGCAATAGCTGACACAAGAACTTTCAGAAGTTTAGTTAGCGGACTGATTTATTTGACACATACAAGACTAGATATTTCATTTTTTGTTGGTGTGGTCTCAAGGTTTATGCAAAATCCTTCAAAGCACCATCTTGGAGCAGCAAAAAGAATCATACTTAGAGCAGCAAAAAGAATCATGCATTATGTAGTTGGAATAGTTGATATTGAAATATGGTATACCTAAGTGTCTAAGTTCAAATTACTTGGTTTCATTGACAGTGATTGGGTAGGTTCTCTGGATGATCGTAAAAGCACTTCTGATAGCATCTTTTCTCTCGGTTTTAGAGCAATCTGATGGAGCTCAAAGAAGCAAGCCATAACAACATTACCATCATCTGAGGCAGAATATGTCAAGCAATTTGATTAAGGAGATTGCTTGAAGATCTTCAATAGAAGCAGGAAGGAGCAATTGAGATTTTCTGTGATAACAAAGAAATAGTAGCAATGACCAAAAATCCAGCATTCTGTGGAAGAACAAAGCATATAGAAATCAAGCATCACTTCATTCAAGACTTGGCTGCAAAAAGAGCAGTGGTGCTGAAATTCTGCAGTTCAGAACAATAAGTTGCAGATGTTATTACCAAATTACTTGCTAGTAGAAAGCATGACTTCTTTAGAACTCAACTTGGTGTGACCAACTTTGAGTCAAAGAGGGGGCGTGTTGAAATGTGATTCCAAAGTTGTAGCGCCACTCTCCTAGTGTTTGACCAAGTCCTAGCTACTTTGTTGGTAATTTATTATTAATGTCTGTCGTGATCTCCAGTTAGTAGCAAGTCAATTTTCAATCATGGTCTATGTTTATGTTTCATTTGAGCTTTTATAGGAGTCAGTTATGTATTTGGATCCTATATATAGGAACCTTGAGTCTTTGTGTTTACTGCACTTTTGCGTAATAAAAATTCTATTTATCCAAAGCTTTCCCATCAGTTTCTTTTGTAAATTTCTGTTTTAGTTATATGTCCAACATTTTTTGTGGTATCAGAGCCAAGTTCGACATATCTGGGCATAGAAGCAAAAGGTATTTGTGAAGTCAAAAAGTCATGGCAGCCAATGGAGTATCTCTTAGCGTATCTCAGCCTTTGATCCCTATTTTCAAAGGTGACAGTTATAAATTATGGAGCGTCAAAATGAAAACTCTATTTAAGTATCAAGACTTATGGGACTTGGTAGAAAATGGGTATCTGGATCCAGATGAAGAGGCAAGGTTAAAGGAAAACAAAAAGGACTCCAAGGCACTATTTTTCATTAAGCAGGCTATCTATGAAACTATTTTCTCTAGAATTGTTGCAGCAACTACTTCACAAGAAGCATGGATGATTTTAAAGAATGAGTATCAAGGCTCATCAAAGGTAATCACGGTGAAACTTCAAACTCTTCGTTGTAACTTTGAAATGTTAGCAATGAAAAGCATTGAAACTTTGCAAGATTATTTGTCTAGAGCAACCGAAATTGTTATGCAAATACGATGAGCAAATTACTGATTAAACTGTTGTTACAAAAGTTTTGAGGAGTTTAACTCCAAAATTTGATCATATGGTGGCTGCAATTGAGGAGTCTAAGGATTTATCTATTTTGTCATTTGATGAGCTAATGGGTTCTTTGCAAGCACATGAAGTAAGGCTAAATAGATCACTTGAAAAGAATGAAGAGAAGGCATTTTAGGTAACAGGGGATAGTTCCACTTTAGGGAACAAATCTGAACAATCAGCAATAAGAGGATGTGACATAGGTGGTTTTTATGGTAAAGGCTGTGGCAAAGGTCGAGGTAGAGGGTGGCCAGGAGTTCAGTGTTACCATTGCCATCAATTTGGTCATATTGCATCAAATTGCTAGAGCAAAGGAAATCTAGTAAGTTTTTTCTCATGCTACTAATGTGTCAAATGGTATTTGGTTTTTGGATAGTGGATGTTCTAATCACATGTTCAACATGAGATCACTATTTAAGGATCTTGATGAGTCCCTGAAGATGCAACTTACACTTAGGGATAATAACCAAATTCAGATTGAAGGAAAGGGTACAGTTGTTGTCACAATAAGCCATGGTAATGCGAAGCACCTTCATAATGTTTACTATGTTCCTAGTTTGGCATATAATCTATTAAGTGTTGGACAACTCATGGCTAGTGGTTATTCAATTTTTTTTATGATGGAGCATGACTTGTTAGAGATAAAAAATATGTTCAGGCTATTGTTAATGTGCAAATGACTAAGAACAAAATGTTTCCTCTTGAAGTTTCGTGTGTAAACAACCATGTTTTTGTTACTAGTGTGATGAATGAGTCAAGACTGTGGCATTTATGGTATGGGCGTTTGAATTTCAATGGCTTGAAGGTGTTGGGTCAAAAAAGCATGGTATTTGGACTGCCTAAAATTGATTCGTTTAGTATGTGCGAAGGGTGCATTTATGGGAAGCAGTGTAGGCGCCATTTCCTATTGGAAAAGCATGGAGAGCATCTTATTTTCTTGAATTAGTTCATGTTGACTTGTGTGGACCTATGAGAACTGAATCAATTGGTGGAAGTTGATACTTTCTGCTGTTTACGGAAGATTTTAGCCATATAAGTTGGGTGTATTTTTTGAAATACAAATGAGAAACAATAGAAAGTTTTAAGAAGTTTAAAGCTATGGTGGGGAAGCAAAGTGGCGGCACATAGTGACACTTCGTATAGATAGAGGTGGTGAGTTTCTATCTAAAGAATTTACTACATTTTGCGAGGAAAATGGTATTTGCAGGCAACTCACTACTCTTTACACTCTGGAGCAAAATGGTGTCGCTGAATGGAAGAATTGAACAGTTGTGGAGATGGCAAGGAGTTTACTCAAAGGAAAGGGCCTTCCTAACCAGTTATGGGCTTAAGCAGTTGCAATAGTAGTTTATTTGCTGAACATTTCTCCTACAAAGGTTGTGCTGAATTGGACTCCATTTGAAGCTTGGAATGGAATGAAGCCTCAGGTGACCACTTGCGTGTTTTTAGTAGTATTGCCTATGCTTTGGTTAATTCTGAAGTGTGTCGTAAGCTTGATGAGAAATCTGAAAAGTATGTCTTTATTGGCTATTATCAACATTCCAAAGCATATAGGTTATTTAATCCTATTAATGGCAAAGTGACTGGCAGTAGAGATGTGATTTTTTATGAAGATGCAAGTTGGAAATGGGATGGAAGTACTGTTGTTTCAGAAGTGAAGATAGTATCAGAAAGTAAGGCAGTAGATTCAACTTCATCATTGCCTTCAATGCCTTTGACTCCAAGCAATGGAAGCAGAGGTTCTACTTCAAATTCAGCCACTATATCCTCAACTCTAAGTGCTGGAGATTTTCTTATTGCCCCAAACAGTAGCAGTCCTTCTTCATCTGATGGATCTCCACCAAGAAAGTTCAAATCTTTGAGTGAGATTTATGAAAAGTGTAATTTTGCTTTACTTGTTTCAGATCCAACATGTTTTGATGAAGTGATAAGCAAAAAGGAATGGTGTACTACAATGAAAGAGGAGATTTTTGCTATCCAAAAAATTGATACAAGGGAATTAGTGAACTTACTTGAGGGGAAGAATGCTATTGGATTGAAATGGTTATTTAAGACAAAATATCATGTTGATGGTAGCATTCAAAAGCACGATGCTAGACTGGTGGTAAAGGGGTATTTGCAGCAATAAGGTGTAGATTACAACAAGGCCTTTTCTCTCGTTGATCATTTCGAAACGGTGAGAACGATTTTATCATTAGCTGCTCAATTGAAGTGGGTTGTTTATCAATTTGACGTCAAGTCTGCTTTCTTAAGTGGAGAACTAGAAGAGGATGTTTTCGTTCACCAACCAAAAGGGTTTGTGGTTAGTAGCAAGGAAGAGAAAGTATACAAGTTCAAAAAGGCTATTTACGGATTGAAGCAAGCTCTAAGGGAATGGTACAGTAAAATTGACTCTTACTTTCATGAGAGTGGCTTCGATAGGAGTGAAAATGAGACCACTCTCTACTTAAAGAAGGAAGGTAAAGATGACTTCCTTTTGATATGCCTTTATGTTGATGATATGATATATATGGGTTCATCTTACTTTCTTGTAGCTAATTTTAAAGACCATATGATGAGAAATTTTGAGATGACAAATTTGGGATTGCTACATTACTTTCTTGGGTTGGAAGTTCAGCAAGGTGAAGATGGGATCTTTATTTCACAAAAGAAATACACTACTAATCTTCTTGAGAGGTTTAACATGTTGAATTGCAAGGTGGCAGCCACTACGATGAACTTGAATGAGAAATTTAAGCTTGAAGATTGTACTGCAATAACTGATGCAAGAACTTTCAAAAGTTTAGTTGGTGGACTAATTTATTTGACTTATACAAGACCAGATATTTCATTTTCTATTGGTGTGGTCTCAAGCTTTATGCAAAATCCTTCAAAGCACCATCTTGGAGCAGTAAAAAGAATCTTGCATTATATAGTAGGAACAGTTGATTTTGGAACATGGTATACCCAAGTGTCTAAGTTCAAATTACTTGGTTTCACTAACAATGATTGGGTAGGTTCCCTGGATGATCGTAAAAGCACTTCTAGTAGCATCTTTTCTCTCAGTTTTAAAGCAATCTCAGAGAGCTCAAAAAAGTAAGCCACAGTAGCATTATCATCATCTGAGGAAGAATATGTTGCTGCAAGTTTGGTAGCATGTCAAGTAGTTTGGTTAAGGAGATTGCTTGAAGATCTTCAACAGAAGTAGAAAGGAGCAACTGAGATTTTTCGTGATAACAAAACAACAGTAGCAATGACCAAAAATCCAGCATTCCATAGAAGAACAAAGCATATAGAAATCAAGCATCACTTTATTCGAGACTTGGATGCAAAAGGAGTAGTGGTGCTGAAATTCTGCAGTTTAGAACAACAAGTTGCTGATGTTTTTACCGAATCGGTTGCTAATGGAAAGCATGACTTCTTCAGAACTCAACTTGGTTTGACCAACTTTTAATCAAGGGGGGTGTTGAAATGTGATTCCAAAGTTGTAGCACCACTCTCCTAGTGTTTGACCAAGTCCTAGCTAGTTTGTTGGTAATTTGTTATTAATGTTTGTCGTGATCTCTAGTTAGTAGCAAGTCAGTTTTCAGTCATGGTTCATGTTTATGTTTCAGTTGAGCTTTTATGGGAGTCAGTTGTGTATTTGGATCTTATATATAGGAACCTTGAGTCTTTGTGTTTACTGCACTTTTGAGCAATAAAAGTTCTGTTTATCCAAAGCTTTCCCATCAATTGCTTTTGCAGATTTCTGTTAGAGATAGTTTGACACTGATTATGAAATAAAATTATGAATACTTATAATTCTTCAAGTTCAAATCTTCTAAAACTCTATTTCTTGTAACCCTAGCAATAAATAGTTGTATTATAATTAACTTAGGGGGCTTGACATATCTTTTAAACATCTTTTCAAAGACTTATAACTTAGTTTTTCAGAGTTTATGTTTTCTTTTTATTAGACAAAGATCATTAGCAAGGATTACATAAGCTTGTGACATCTTTTCTTATTCTTTTCTTCTACTCTTTTCTTCCATATTATGATTTGTTTATTTATATTTTCATTTAATTATGTTTAGTAACTAGAAACTTTAATTAAGTTTAGGGGTGTTGCTTGTAAGAATTTATTCAATTATTTATAGATTTTTTAATTATTTTATTTGTCAAATTTATTCTCCTTAATCTTAATGTTGGATTTATGATTTACCATCATAGATTCAGTCTTAGGGATTATATGAAGGAATGATAGGTGAAGTAGATTCTCTGCACTAAAAGAATATTATCCTAGACTATGGTAATAATTATATAGATTAACTATACTTAATTAGTTTGATTAGAATAAATTATAAGTCTATAGGTGGTAATTACTTAATTATATATACCTATATGCCTTGAAGTGGTAATAAATACCTTTGGTTAATTTTTATTTCAACCTAGATAATCAATTGTTTATGATAATTGAAATTTCATATAAGTGAACATCGAATCCCTAACGTTTAAATTATTGATCTTTCTCTATTACTTTGTTTGCTTTTTTTTCCTTTAGTTTAGTAATTAAATCTTCTTAAATGAACTCCCAGGTTTTATTTTATTAGTTTATTTAAATAAGATTAATGTAATTATCATATTGTACTTTATGGGATCAATACTCTTAAATCACTCCAATTTTAGTAAGCTATTTACTATTTAATCTATACGTATGTAGATATAAAGGAAATTAGGTATGTGGAAATATACTAATAGTTTAGGTTAAAAGAACTGATTCTTTAAAGATAAGAAATGATGTTTAGAATCATATCTTCAAAAGTAAATCAAGTGATGGAGTTGATAAGACTAAATTCAAGTGTTGTTAAAAGAAGTTGGTCGGAGGTTTTATAGGTAGACCGTCTCATTTGAAGAGACACATGGACTCCTGCAACAAAAGGAAGATTATAATAGGAGGTTAAACTTTTTTTTCCTACTTTTAACCTAATGAAAAGAAAGAGTGAAATGATTGTCATGATTTATGATTTTCTCATATTTAAACTGTAGCCCCCCACTTCCGCAATGACCCGAACTTGACATTGTGGGTGATATCTGAGTCCGTGCCCCTGCGAGGGTGGTGTGCTAAAGCACTCAATCATTTAGAAATCGGTATAAATTGTTTTTTGAAACCACAAACATAATATGCGAAAATCGATACTCAAATTGGGCCCACATTCATATTTTCCCCTAAAGTTCGAAGATGAATTTTACATTCATCCACCAATGTACTGCACCCAGTTCTCACCTTCATGAAATTTTGAGACTCTTAAAGATAGAATTGAAATTCACATGCATGTATGCTGACATGCTGCTGGGCAAGAAATGCAAATTTTTCTAACTCTCAAATTGCTATTCTCTCCATTTTGAAATCTGAGTTATAACTCTTAATATGAGGACAGGATGTTACATAAACATTTATGAACAAAGATGATCTTAGAGAATAAATATGTACACTCTATTCTTAATAATCAAACTTTTAGACGTTTGTTTCATCAATTTAATTAACCTTTAAGATACCAAGTTGTAATACAATAATGAAAGACATCTTTAAGATTTACAAAGAACACAAGAATACAATGAAGACATTATTGAGTAATCAAGGATGGGATGATATCATATTAAATATGTGAACAACTGACAATCAAGGGATATATGGCAGTGATGACAAATTACATTGACAACGAATGGACTTTACACAGTCGAATCCTATAGTAAATAATATTCTTTAATTTTTTAACCATTTTTATTAATTATATTATAATTGATATTTGTTTATGTTTTTAGATGGTAGGCTTATTTCATATAAATCAATAGATCAGGCCTAATTTGGGTTAATTTAAAACTGAAGGTTCACCCTAAAGACCAAATGAACTATGTGACATGACATTGTCTCCAAAACAACATTATTTTGGATGGCTTGTTTGGGCTCAAGCTCTAGCCACGTGACACTAGTCCCTTGGACTTTTAACTATTTTAACTGTTTGAAGGCTAACTCAGGTTATTCATTGTATATAAATCCCTCCTTTGAGGAGAGTTACATTAATAGGACAATAATGCTTCCAAAATGATGAATGAATATATGTTAATACCTTACTAATATGAGAAACTCACAAAAACATCTAAGAAGCCCATCAATCATTGAAATTAGGTATTTGTCTTTGAATGTTATATTATTCATAGCCCGATAGTCTACACAAAATCATTAAACCCTATATGCTCTTTTTACTAATGGATTATGTCATGAGAATGGGCTATTACTAGTTCTTATCAATCCATATTATAGAAGTTCTCTCACCATCTTTTCTATTACATTTTTTTGGTAGTAATGGTACGAATATGATTTGACACTTAATAGCTCTGTGTTTGGTTGGAAGGGAACGCAGTGATCATGTGATTGTTTTGTGGTAGGTTATAGGATGGTTTAAATGTTATTTTATGCCCTACAACTAATTGATTAGTTGTATTTTAGTGAAAAATTAATTTAAAGGCATTCTTTATCTTGTACATGTTTATATGTATATGATAAAGTATAGGATAATTATACACTGCAAATGAAATTATAATGAGATTATAATTATAAGATTTATATTGCATTTATGTATTACCCTTAAATTGTTCCTAGCTATTGTTCTATTAAGACTAGACATTAATAGATCGTAAAAAGACTATCACATGTTTTGTTTTTCTTTATGAAGGAAGTAGTCGATCTCAATGACAAAAGTATGGAGATACTTAAACAAAACGTGTCAATGCTTGTTAGAGAACAAGTTCACTGAACTGACCCAATATGATAAATCCATTTGAAACATTACTTGTATGTTTATGGAAATTCTCATTATGATGACTATATAAGTGATCCTTTAACTTGAGGTCTCAAAATTTATCTTGTATAAGGATTGTTATGTTTTGATATTACTTATAAGCTATTTTAATTATAGATAGCCCAGTCGGTAGTCATTAAATGTCGCATGAATTATATAGAGGAAGTTAAGTGATCAAGATAGGATTCATCACCCTAATGGGGTGTTTGGTTGAGAGGAATGGTTATTTCATTCCTTATCTATTCCTGGTAACAGGATGTTACTTTGTTTAGTTGAAAAAATTATATGAAATAGATAATCCTAAGGTTTAGTTATTCTTGAATTTACAGAATATCTAAAGACACCCCCTCCCCTATCTTTAGCTATTCCTGGAATGATAGTGGTGAATAATAATAATAATAATAATAATAATAATAATAATAATAATGGTAATAATAATAATAATAATGTAGCTAGTAGGGACTATAATAGATATTTTGGTTTTTTTGTTAATTAATTTTTTATAATTCTAAATTTATATTTTCAAATCAAAGATTGACGTAAAAAATTTATAAGAATAAACTAAATTAAGTAATACATATTTCATTTCATTCCTTCACTATTCTAGCAGATGAACTAAGCACCCAGTAAAGTAATTAAGGAGAAAGTTTTATTGTTCTTGATTAGTATTGATTTAGAAAATCCTTGGCTAAAGTAAAATGACGTTTTGTAAATAGTTTACAAATGTCATTAATTGAATCAATAGCTAATTTCACAAATACTTAAAAAGCATTTAGCAAGATTGTTTCGATGAAACTAAGCTTCTGTTTGGATGAGCTTATATCAGTAGAGCTTTTGTTAGTAAAGCTTTTGTCAGTAGAGCGTTTTTGAAAAGAGCTTTTCTAAAAAGCCAATTGACTGTTTGGATGTCAATTAAAAATACATCTTTTTTTAAAGTGCTTCATATAGTAGACTGTTTGGCAACATAAAAATAAAAAGCACTTTTATTAATTTTAACTATATTTTATTTTGTTATAAAATTATTTATGCATATAAATAATATTTAAGGTATATTAAACAATGAGTTTACATTTACTTTACAATTGTTTGACAAATTCACTTCTATCTTGTAAGAAATTATTTAAAGAGATGTCTCATTTTCTTGTAGAAAATAAAACTAATATCAAAAATAAATATTAAAATATATAAAAAAGATAAATAATATTATAATCCCAAAATAAATATTCAAGTTGAGTAAATAGTTAAATACATAATAAAATTATGCATTTTATTGTAATACTAGAAGATTTGCAATATGTTCCCTTGCATCATTCATCTTGTTATTTTGTGGCTCGTCTAAATGATTTTCTTCAATGTCTTACCAACAACAAAATCTCCACTGCATATAATAATGAATTTAGTAAGTATAAGAAAATATAAAAGCATAACCACAATGACGGACAAAAGCATAATAAGCATTCAATCTTTTGTGAACTCAGCATTAAAAGCATAACAATGCCTATGGAAGTTTATGCAAGTACATAAGTTTCTGTGAACATATTCATCTACAAAACTTCTCATCATGTGCCGAATAGAATAAGTGGATATAACCATTGTAATTCCCAACAAATACAAAAAAAAAGGGAAAAGTAATGGAAAAAGGAAAGCAATTTGAACTCAAAAGAGTACCAGCTATGCAGACAATGTAGATTTGCCACAGCCACTAGGGCCACACAAGAGCACTATCATAGATTCTTTCCTTTCTTGAATTCTGCAGTAAAAGTAAACAGTAATTATGGAAATGCAGCCAGATATGAAACCTTCAAGGAAAAGAGTAAAGCACTTAAGGATACTCCACTCATACTTCAGGATACTACATTCGACTAACTTTACTTGAAGAAATTGCACACACATAATAAACAATGGATTTGCTTCAATTATTTCATAATAAAATTGAAACAAAAATATAAGAAGTCCAATAAAGGCAAAAGACGATTGCTAGATTATGAAAGGTTCAAAACTAATACGATATAGTGTACAGAGAGAATAAAGTATAGGCATTGTGAATAATTAGATAAGGGATGCTATATAGGAATAAGGTGGGAGAATTAGTTAGTAGTTAAAATAGGAGACTCACGACCAGATGTAGTATATATTCTTGCAACTGCATTTTTACAACTGATTTCTCATACCACATCTGATCGTGAGTCTTCTATTTTAACTTTAGTGGAAGAAGCTAAGAAGCGACAAGAGAACACATTGAATCAAGCAATTGCAAAGATCAAGACTCTCTTAGGGGGTTTAAGTTTTCAATGTCAAGAAACAATTCTTTCAAGGCAACAAATCTTCGATCGAAATCGTCAGTTCACACGTACCTTACCTAAAAAAAAGTCAAGAAAGTGTACCCCATTTGAGAGGCAAAGCATTGCGTTGGCATGCTGGTCATATTAAGATGAAGGGAGAACAAGCTTATGCTGATTGGGAAGAATATATCTATAACGTAAGAAAAATTTTAAATTTGAGTTTCTTAAAAAGCTGTTTCTGTTAAAAAAGTACTTTTACATTTTACAACCAAATACTCATTTTTTTTAAAAATAACTTTTGCGATGAAAAAAATATTTTTTCACCCTCCAAAAGTTGAACCAAACAAGCACTATGATTTGTTTTGGTTTTCTAATCCAAAACCTTCATTATATAGTGTATTATGTTTCTTAATATAGTCATACGTAAATTAAGTTCTGCAGATGTGTTAATTTGCTACTTGCTATGAAAACGACAGGTTACTAGTTGATATGAAAACATCTTTTACAGTGTCCACGAATAAATCAATGCAAAATAACGACAATTTACTATTTGATATGAATACATCCTTTACAATGTCCACGAACAAACCTATATGAAATAATGACAATTTACTAACGTCTTTTACAATGTCCACGACAAACCAATGTAAAGCAAAGATAAATTTCGATTCTTACGAAGCAAACACTTTATAATAAATTGCAAAAATAAATTAAATAGTTTAAATACATGTTTTAATATATGTTGTTACTGTATTAATTACCATCATTACTAAATATAAATAAAATTATGATAATTAAGTAATGTCAAAAACAGATCAAAAAATAAGAAATCCTGCCTGACCAAATGCAACCAAAACAGTGATGCTGTCGTGGTAGTTGCTTCTATTATAAATGGCAAGCTCCGACGCATACAAGTGGAAAGCAATTCATTTCCCTCACTGCTTCTTCCTTCTCATCGACCAAACTCCTTCCTCTCTGTCTCTACTTGTTGTGTAGTTACCCCAGCTAGGAATTATTCAGATATGGAGAGGATAAACCACTCAACGGTGACCACCAACGGCATTAACATGCACGTAGCATCAATCGGCTCCGACTCAGACCCAGTCATCCTCTTCTTACACGGCTTCCCCGATCTCTGGTACGGCTGGCGACACCAGCTTCTTCACCTATCTGCTCTCGGGTATCGCTGCATAGCCCCAGACCTTCGAGGCTACGGTGACACAGATGCGCCGTCCTCTGTCTCCGAGTACACGGTGTTTCACGTTGTGGGAGACCTTGTTGGGTTGCTCGACTCTCTGGGTACTGAAAAAGTGTTCTTGGTGGGCCATGATTGGGGCGCGCTCATCGCTTGGAGTTTGAGCTTGTTCAGGCCTGATAGAGTCAAGGCCTTGCTTAACATGAGCGTTGCGTTGTTTCCCAGAAATCCTTTGAAGAGGCCTGTTGATGGATTCAGAGAGATGTTGGGCGATGATTACTACATGTGCAGGTTTCAGGTATGATTGTAATTATTCTCATCTTTATTTTATTTGGTTTTCGTTGTCTTTGTGATCCAATTTACTCCATGAAGGATCACAATATCCCATGACCGCCAAGTAAGCATAGTTGAGAACTGAGAAGAGAAAAAAGAAAAAGGTAAAATAAATCATCAATAAAAAATTTTCACGACGAGATATGGTGACCTATATTATTATGATCATGTTGTTGCAAATTGCAATGGTCGTTCGATAGGACTTCAGATATCAAATACGATCATTTTTCTGTTTTGGGACAACTAACAACAGCAAATGATGTTGAATTGTTCGGCAGGAACCTGGAGAAATCGAAGAAGAATTTGCGCAAATTGAAACCGTTGGAGTGTTCAGGAGATTTTTTACATCACGAAATCCAAACCCACCGTGTATACCTAAAGAAATTGGATTCAGAGGTTTGCCCGATAATCCAAATCTACCTTCTTGGCTATCAGATGTCGATATCAAATATTATGCTCGCAAATATGACCACAAGGGCTTCACTGGAGGATTGAACTACTACCGATGTATGAACTTGTAAGTCGAAACATTGTATGCAGTACTTGTAACTCTTTCACAAGTTTATTATGAAAATATGGTAGCAGTTCGATGTAACAAGCAACTTAAAATGCATCCACCATAACCATCGCATAGTATGAAAGGAACAGACTTTTAAGATCAAACTGCATCAGAAGTTGACAAATGTTCGTCTCAATTGTTTTGTTTTTGGATGCAGAAGCTGGGAGTTGGTGGCACCTTGGGATGGAGTACAAATCACTGTACCAGTTAAGTTCATTGTGGGTGACTTGGACATAACCTACAACACCCCTGGCGTGAAGGAATATATACATAATGGTGGCTTCAAAAAAGTTGTGCCCTATTTGCAAGAAGTGGTTGTAATGGAAGGAGTGGGTCACTTCTTAAATCAAGAGAGGGCAGAGGAAGTCAGCACGCATATCTACGATTTCATTAAGAAGTTTTGAACCGCATTCAGACGTCTCCCAGCGACAAAGCTCAGATGCATTTCCATCATACTTGAGTGCTTAATAAGGTTGTCTAAACCACTTCAAGGTTGTGCAGGCCTCTGCCTCTCTAGTTGACATCACTTTTTATCCTCCAACATTTTGTCAAATTTTTTAAGTTCCAGTTTCCTTTGCTCTTTTGAAATAAATAAGGCATCTCAGGACGAATGCTATGTGGGAAACTATAGTCTGCTCGTTTGATGTCTCGGGCATTATTGAATTGATGCAATGAATTAGCTGTTACATATTTTCATGTTTGATTGGTAAAGATGCTACATCGCCAATCAGCTAGTCTCACCACAACAAAAGAAGCATTACGCAATAGACAAAGGCATAATTACAGGTGCAATTACTGTTGCCTTTCCATTAAGGTAACATAATTCATTCTATTAAATAAAGAGGTGATGTTATAAATATAAAGTAACAAAAAATTTTGGGCGACAAAATAAATAATGTTGCTTCAAATTTTAACCAAGGCAACTCTATATTTTCAAACTATAGCAACAATATTGAATGGATATAGCAAAATTTTAATTCTTTATAGGCCATAACCATTTGTAAAGAAATCATTGACGTAGTCATTTGGTTCTCTCTATATATTTCTTCATCATTTTTAGGTCAGCCGAAGATACATCAAATAAATACTTAGGTACATTCTTCTCCACATAATGACAACCTTCCTCTAGACAATCAGCTCATAATTAAAATACTTGATGAACTTGGCTTCCTAATACAAAAGGATCATCTATGTAATATAACTTTTTGAAGTTTACTCGATGAAGCCCATAATCGTCTCTCTCCTCTTAATAATATTTGAACAGCACTGCTCTGAATTATCCCCAATAATCCACTTCAATGATTTCCCTTATTGCACCATAGTAATTCACATTTCCAAGTGTTGGATTTTGGTATCTAGAACTTGCTAAACTCGGAGCTAAAGTTGTCAACAAAACTCCACTATTTTGACTTTCATACCTTAGATCCCATTTTTCTAGTCGTAAGCTTATATCCATTAATAACATAACTTGAATGTTTCTTCACCATATTGTGGGGCAATGAAACATATTTGATTTGTTTTGGCTAATGAATAGGTAAATGAACCATTATGTCAAAGAAACAAGATAGAAATAATGTTTCAAGTTGACATAGTCCTTTTGCTATTTCTTTCTCTAGATGCTCAAGATCTCCTGCCTTAATGACTTTACTTCATACCCCTTTAAAAAAGCACCTAGCCTATTCAAAATAACTGCAACTTTTTTTGATAGTGTTTTCCTTATAACAACTTGGAGTAACTATTGCATAATAATGTGAACATCATGAATTTTGTATCCAAATATTTCTCTCTTACTAACACCAACACATAATTCAATATTTGACGCACAACCTTGTGGTAGTTTCACATTATTTAAAACCAAACAAAAGCTTTATTTATCCTCTACGGCTATGTAAAAGTATGTTCAAGCTAGTGACAGATAAGAGTTTTCTATTTTAATAGGCTATAGATATTTTCTAATCCACATTCTTTCAAATCAAGCCTAGTATCAAGATGATCTTATGACTTGCCCAAGATCTCCAACAAAAATACAAGAACATTATCACATATATTTTTCTTAATGTGCATCACATCATGATTTTTCTAGTACCTGTTATACTTCCAGTAAGGTAATTCGAAAAATATGGACCTCTTCCTCCAAGGATCATCACTTGGTAGTTTTTGTTTATTTTCCTTCCCAAACACATTATGTATAATTAATAAGCTCTAACACATCAGATCATGACAGAGGAAATGGTGATTATATCCTAACTCCATATCACCATTAAATGATCTCTTATAACGTCTTCAAGGGTAATTTCTATCCAAAAATCTCCAATGATTGAGATAACAAGTCTTTCTTCCATGCTTTAAATATTAAGACCAAGTTTTGTAATGAAAATTAGGGCATGCTAACTTTCTCTTTGTACTTCATCCAAACACCATTGCATATCATGGAAAGTCACTAATAGTACAAAAAAAAGTTGTACGCATCTTAAATGAAAGATTAGTTCTTTACCCATAACTCTTTCAACTCTTTAATTGACGGCTACAAAAAAACATCAATATTCATAGTGCTAAGTTATAGTTAACTATAACTATGGGCCACGTACTATATGAAACACTCATTGTATAAAAAGGATTAAATTCATCACTAGCTAGAGCTAATATAATATTACAAGGATCTCATGCAAAATTAGGATACAATGAGTCAAAGTCTTTTTAAGACACCCCTTATCATGTTATTTCATGAATTCAACTAATTCTAGACATACGTAAAGATATTACAACCTTGATTTTTTAATGGAAAATATCTGAACACCTTGACTAGAATTTGTCTCACATTTGAGGTTATATAATTATCTCTGTTATCTTCAATATTGCAATTTTTTCCACTTAGATACACCACACACTCTACAACTAGTTGCTTTCTCATCATCTCCCCATTGTAAAACACAATCATTGGGACATGAATGTATCTTTTCATAGTGAAGTCTTAAATTCTTCACAAGCTTCTTTATCGCATTAAAAAATGCAGGAATCTTTACATTGGGAAAGGCCTCTTTAAGTATTCCCATGAGGTCAATATAAGCCGAATTACTAATTCCATAAGTAACATTTAAACAGATATGGTTGAATGGTGAAAGAAAGCTTAGAAAAACTTTGACAACCAGGATATAGTTCTTATTTTCCTTCCTCTACCAACTTAAAAAAATTCTTAGCATTAACATTTAGGCCATTACTAACTCCTACACAAATGTTGGGACCTTCATCTATGTCTCTAAATGTGTCAAGTAGTAATCCATCTATATTATCATGTATAGACCTTCCATCAAATTCATTATCATCATCCAATTCCATATTTGCATTAATTGATCCTTCCTCATTAAATTTCTAACCTTCATATCTTGGAGCAAATCCTTCAACAATCAAATGCTCATATATAATATTTCTTGTATTTCAATAATAATTGCGACATTCTTACATGGACAAGAAATTTCATTCCTGATAGCCACCTTAAAAAAAGCATTTTCAAGAAAACGCTCAAATACACTCATATAGTCATCACTATATATGGGAAAAATCATCCAATGCCTATCTCTCTTTTCCATAGACAGCTTACTATTCATCAAAGTAACATATACAATATGGAATATGTTAACAACCTAGAAACATGACATATACAATATATTAAAAATATACGAGTAAATTTTGATAATCTCATGATGTTTTAAGATGCCTAATACATAGCTACGAAATTTTTATTATGACATAATAGACTAATTTGAATTGCCAATAAATTGTTTAAAAGAAATATACCTACCAATAAATTATGGTTTTTAATTCAATTATATGTTTCCAAATGCTTTAATAGTAATTCTACAATCTTAAAAATATATATAAGCAATGAACTTATATATTATTGATATCATAAAACTAACACTTGTATGATTAAAATTTAAAAATAATATACAACAAGAGCAATTCAATAATTGATCACATAATACATATGAAAAGAAATAATTAAAGATTTTCTTAGAGTCATTTATAGCTTGATAATGCATAGGAAGTTAAGCACAGATCTCAGTTATTGAGTTTAAAATTTCCTCATGCACAGGAAAATCAAGTTTTTACGTGAAAAAATAATGAGCAATGTATAAAATTAGTGTTCTTTCATGAAACATGTCTGATACCCAATGTCCATTTATCTAATCATTCCTACATTTTACAATACCAAATTCAGCATGAAAATGAAGAAATGAAATGATATGGATAGTCAACATGGCAACTTAAAGAAATACGACCTATATGATAGGACCACAAGGTTACCAAATCATGATTTATCTAATTTAGACCTTTCAGATGTTACCAAACTTTGGATAAGATCTAATACAATGCCAGCCATACATCCTAAAGTAAAACAAAATAAGTACCCTAGCCATCAGTTAGCTAAGCAGCCACCAATACACAAAAATTGGTTCATATCCTACCTCAGAAAATCAATTAAGTCTGAGATAATATGCATATATGCCCTCATAAAAGAGCATCTACCCCTAATTAATTAAATAAGAGAAACATTAAAAAGACCAAAACATGT
>JANKOE010000004.1:14220231-14232699 GCA_026284465.1 Erythroxylum citrifolium
AGGAGTGGATGGAGGATAGGGGCCAAAGGTAAAAATATATTGTTATGTCAGCCCTAATATGGAATGTTCATGGTATTAATTTCCCAGAAAAGCTAAATGCTTTGAGGGATTTTGTTGAGAGGATTAAGCCTCTTATTGTAGTTTTGCTGGAAACTAAAATTAGGTATGAGAATATGAATAAGGTAAAGATATTTGGTTCTTGTTGGTCCTTTTTATCCAACCATCATTATCATAATTATGGCAGAATCATTATTGGTTTTAATGCTAATTTTGTGAAAATGGAGGAGATTCTTTCTAATGAGCAGCTGACACATCTTAAAATCCACTTCACTTTGGAAGGAACTACTATGTACTCTTCTTTTGTTTATGGATTCAACACTGCATTTCAAAGAAGCTCTCTATGGACCACTTTAAAAGGCATTCAAAACACCCTATCTAATCCTTGGATGATAGCAAGTGATTTCAATTCTACAATCTTCAGATTTGAAGCATAAGGGAATTGCATCCTAAGGAGCTACAATGAAGATCTAAAACTATGTGTGGAGCAGATGGGTGTAACTGGTCTTAAAATGGAAGGTTACTTCTTCATATAGTCTGATAAGCAAAAGGATTCTTGGCTGATTCGGAAAAAAGTGGACAAGGCTCTTGTTAGTAGGGAATGGCTTCTCCAACTTCCTAATAGTAAGGTGGTATTCACGAATCCTCTCTTATCTAATCATACTCTTATTCTAGTTGAGGGACTCTTCCAGAAGTCCTCTACCCCACATCCCTTTAGATTTAATAACTATCTTGTTAAAGTGGATGGATTCGATAATGCAATCAGGAGGGGTTTATCAGTTCAAGTTTTAGGCTATAGGCAATTTATGTGCTGCCAAAAAATTAAAGCAAGATATTGAAAGCTTCTCATGATAGGAGAGGCCATTCATGAATTTTTTGCTAAAGGGGTGCTCCTAAAGGAGTTTAATAAAACATTTCTCTGTTTAATTCCCAAAACTCCTTGCCCCTCTACTTTTGTTGATTTCAAACTGATTGCATGCACTAATATTCTCTACAACACCATTGCTAAGATCCTAACAAAGCGGTTAAAGGAAGTTCTCAATCTCATTATTAGTGAAAATCAGAATGCCTTATGAAGAATAGAGATATTGGTGATAACATTCTTATTGCTCAGGAACTTCTTAAAGGATATACCATAAAGAACTCTTTCCTTAACAGTGCTGTTAAAATTGATTTCAACAAAGCTTTTGATTGCATCAATTGGCCTTTCCTATTCAGGGTTCTTAAGGAGTTCAATTTTCCTGATCTTTTTATTAACTGGATCAAGGCTTGTGTCACAACTACTGCCTATAGTGTATTAATTAATGACATACCTTCTAAAATTTTCAAGGGGAAGAGAGGAATCAGACAAGGGGATCCCTTGTCCCCTTACTTATTTATCCTATGTATGGAAAAGCTCATGCTAATGATCAAGACCAAAGTCTCTCATAATCCTAAATTCAAGTTCCACACCAAATGTAGAAGACTTTCACTCACCCTTCTTTGTTTTACAGATGATCTTATTTTATTCTCCAAAGCACATCTAGACTTTGTTAAGCTACTAATGGGCACTCTTAATGAGTTCTCTAAGATGTTAGGTCTTAAAGTGAATTTTCACAAAAGTCACTATATACTCTCTACTACAGCATAACCTCTCTAAGACACTATTTCCTCTCTGATTGGTATGGACAGGAAAAATCCTCCTCTACAGTATCTAGGTCTTCCTATTTCCACTAAAAAGTTATCCTTCAATGATTATCTACCTTTTATTGAAAAATTCAAAGGAGACTTGGCAAATGGACTAATAGATTTTTGTCTTATAGTGGAAGAGTCCAACTTATTAAGTTTGTTCTATGTTCCCTTCATCTTTATTGGAGTACTTACTTCCCTTTCTTAAAGAAACTAGTCAAAACTGTGGAGAAAATGATGAGGAATTTCTTATGGGGTAAAGAAAATGGGGGTTCTGGTTTTCGTAAAGTTAAATGGATTGATTTGTGTAAACCAAAGGTGAAGGGGGTCTAGGAATCATTTCCATAAGAGTTGCTAATAATGTCTTTTTGGTTAAGACGCTTTGGAGAATGATCTAGGATAAGCATTCATTATGGATGAAATGGATTCATAGTTACTTTTTAAAAGGGAACAACATATGATCCATATCTATAAGTCCATCCTGTTTTTAGTCCCTCAATTAGATTTTAAAAAGAAGTGAAGAAGTTGTTAATGATGTTTTTTATAAAATTGGGAATGGATAGACTACTTTCCTATGGCATGATAATTGGACTGGCTCAGGTCCTCTTTCCTCAAACCGCATTGCTATTTCTGCTTTTCTAGGGATAGATAATAAATCTAAGGTGGCTGTTCTTAACAATCAAAATGAATGACTTAAATTTATTGATGCAATCCATCATCTTAAACCTTCATACTTCCTGATTCTAACTCTCAGGAATGTTTTCCATAGAAAGGTCTCCTATCGAGAGCTTCTCTAGCAAAATCTACAGGAAATGGTTCTATCACTTTGATCAAGATGATCCTTGGGGCTAGGTTATCTAGTGTATTATTCTTTTACCAAGTTCTACTTTCCTTCTATGGCTAGTGGTCAGGAATAGAATAGCAACAATGGACAGAGTTCAATTTGTCCAAAATTTGGATCAAATCTGTTGTCTGTGTAAGAGAGGAACTGAAACTAGGGACCATCTGTTCTTTCTATTCCCTTTTTCCAATGTTATCTGAAATAGGATCAGAAATTTCCTCTCTTGGCAAAGGTCTTCTAATTCACTCATTGAGATAGCTAAGTTCCTAGTAGAAGCACAAGCTTCCACTCCACTTTAGAAGTGGAAAGTGTTATTTCTTGTCATATCTACTCAAGAGATACGGAAAGAAAGAAATCAGTGAAAGTTCAAAAACATGGAACGATCAGCTGATTTAGTGTTACAATCAAACATTCAGAAGGGGAGAGAACAATATTCATTAGGAAATGGAATAAGATCACTCAAGACAAAGGAATAGGAGTTAGATCTTACTTGAGGAAGTCCGTTACCGCAAGTCACTGGGCGATTCCTTTAACTCCTCTATACCCTCTACAAAAATAAGGGAAGATGGGTAAAGTAGCCATATTCAGATGAATTTTGTATATAATTGATTTAATTTTTTGCAAATGAAGATATAAATAGTTAAACTTTCATAAACTTGAGTAGTTTTTTTGTATCAACGAAAAAACACTCCATATCATTAACCATATCCTCTAGTATAATGCGTTAAGATAAACTGAAATTTTACTTTAGCTTCCCCAAGTCCATTAATCATTGGTTGCTATGCATGGAACAAGCTAAAAACTCCATAGTACAAGATAAAAAGGATTCAAAGGTTGAGTTTTTTATTGCACTATTTCATACACAAACTTTGGAAACATTTTCATAGTTTGGATTTCCATATGATTTCTCTAATTTTTGCTCCTACGAATTGGATATTTTAAAGTTCCAAATAAATGATTAGTCGACAAGGAATCAGGTATCTAAATAACTATTTAGTACCGTAACTTTAACTAATATATGGTTTTTAATATGTTTTGATTAATTTGTTAGTATAATGATTCTTATGTATTGTATTACTTTTATTTACTTTTTTATATATTGTGTTTTTTAATCAACAAAAAAAACTCCATATCATTACCTCTATTCTCTAAGATAATGCATTTAGATAAACTCAAAATTTACTTCAGTTTCTCCAAATCCATTAATAATTGGTTGTTATGCATGGAACAAGCCAAAAACTCCATAGTACGAGTGAAGAAATATTCAAAGGTTGAGTTTTTCATTATACTTTTTCATACATGAACTTTGGAAATATTTTCATAGTTTAGATCTCCATTTGATTTCTCTAATTTTTGCTCCTAAGAATTGGATTGTATTAAAGTTACAAATAAATGATTAATCAACAAGGAATCAAGTATCTAATAACTATTTAGTATCATAACTTTAACTAATATATGGTTTTTAATGTGTGTTGATTAGTTTGTTAGTATAATGATTCTTATATATTGTATTTAAGCCCTTTTATTTGCAATAATGATAGATGAACTCACTAAAAATATTTAAAGGGATGTGCCTTACTGTATGTTATTTGCTAACGATATTATCTTAGTGGGTGAGATAAAAGAGCGTGTCAATGTCAAGTTAAAACATTGGAGGGATATGTTTGAGTCCAAGGGTTTTAAATTAAGTAGGACTAAGACTAAGTTCTTAGAGTATAACTTTTCAGGCCATAAAGTAACTTTCGATATGGAGGTAAAGTTGGTTCATAAGTTGTACCACAGAAAGAGTATTTTTAAGTATCTAGGGCCTATCATCCAAAGTAATGGAGAGATCGATGAAGATACAGTCCACCGTATCAGATCAGAGTGGTTTAAATAGAGAATTGCATCAAGAGTTTTATGTGACAAGAAGATAACACTTTGTTAGATATATAACCTTACTAGAAGAAAGATCAATAATGTATTGGTAAGAGACAAATAAAAGGTAATTAGTATTATTGAAAAATTAAGAGAGATGAGGCTTTGGTGGTTCAGACATGTTAATAGTACTTAGAGACTATAAGAGAAAAAAAGAAAAACTTAAGAAGAATTGAGGAAAGTGATCAAAAATGATATGACTTTGCTGCATTTCACTGAGGACATGATCCACAATAGAAAACTTTAGCATACTAGGATACGGATAAAAGATCTCACATAAAGAGATCTTTCTTGTCCTCCTAAGTCTTCTATATATTTTTCTTCAAGTCTTTAGTTTTATAGTTAGCCTTATTTTATTGATTATACGATACTTTCCTCCTAGTTATTTAGCCTACGTGGTGTCTTTGTCTAATTTATGCACTTGTCTTTTTCTTGGTTTATGTATTTATTTGTGTTTTATTGTTAATATTTAATATGTACTATATGTACTATATTATATATTGAATTACATATTTTTATTGTTTTTATAGATGTATTTATTTGTGTTACATATGGGTCTATCCTAGCGATAGAAGCAGCATGTATTTGGCGACTGCTAAAGCCAAGGAAATAGCAGCAGCATCTGACGTTATAAACACAATAAGCAATGGTTAAAGCAAGGGTGGCGGCGACACCTCCCTGATTCATTACCATCATTGGTGGAGGATTATCCTCTGGTTGTGACCCAACCTATTCAAAGGGAAATCTCAAAAATCAGAAATTTGGTTAGGTTAATTAACTTAATTAATTAGGCAAATTATGTTTAGAGTTAAATTAAATTTATATTTAACTTTAGAAAAAATATTTTAAAATTTTTAATAATTAATTTTCAATGAGTGAGTTCCACATGCCATATGGCCCCTTCTATGGTATTGCAGAACCCACAACAACATCAACAGAGCCTTTCATGCCCTCAAAGGTTATAGTACTAAAGATTCTCGCTCTAACTCCGGCGTTGATAGATTGCTTTTGTCGAAGAGAGACTTCAAACATGTAAGAAGGTTGTCGAGGCTTTGAGCTGAGACGTTATAGAGATCTTGATATGGTTGGTACTTGAAGTACTTGTGATCGTAAAAGTCAACCATTTGTTGGAAGTTTTGGATTAATAGTAAAAACGTTGAATTTTGAATAGAAAAGATGGCTCTTCAAAAGTTTTTCACCCATACTATATTTATCACAAGCAACGCCGCTAGGCTTATTTATGCACCAAAACTAAGTCGTATGACCATTGCTCCCATTACAGATGAATTAGTTAAAGTTTTACCAATGGAATAGTAACCTAATTAGAGTCAAGATTAATTGTTATAATGAATTTTTATTTTTAAATTCTAACAATAACTCCACGTAGCATATATATGACAATGGGACCCAAATCAAATTGCCACATAACATTCAATCAATGACCTAGTAGCAAAAGAGTAACCGAATTGAAACGGATGATAAATCCAAGCCATTCTTAGACGACAAGTCCTCCGTTTAAATTGAAGCTTCCAACAAAACTGGGAAAGTTACATGCTACGATAAGGTAACAGTTCCATGAAGGGAAAACAGATAACATAACAGAAAGTGAAACCAATTGGATGTTGGGAATACCTATGTGAATCTCAGACAATCTTATTAACTCAAACTTTAAAACCGCGACTGTTTCTTCTTCCCCTTGCCCTCTCAAATTTCCTTCCCTTTGCTCGCACATAAGGTTTGGTGTGGCTATGTGGTACCCCAGGAGCTGGTCCAAAATGCTTAACAGCCTCACGAGCATTCTTGGGACCTCTGAGAAGAACCTGTAATATAGGACCATAAGACTTGTCATCTAGTTATCCCAAGGAAAACTTGATTCCGAATAACCAAAAACAAAAAAACTCCAAAATGTATGGAAGATCTATATCATAACATTCTATAAATCAGTGAATACACGCATCTTGTACTCCCAATATCACTCCTTATTTCATCTCCTCTTAACATCTAAAGCCAGTAAAAGGGCATGGAGAAAGCAACACAAAACGACAAGTCACAACCACCAACAACCATAAGCACGCTTATAGATAACTTCCCTCATGGACTTACATGTGTCCCCCAATACTATTGACAACAGGCAAAACAGAACCCTGAAACCAGATATGGCGGATCCTGACATTATTATGAATTCTACATACATTTGAATTTACATAATCATGGTCGCAATATCATTGCCAAGAAATTGAAATCGTAAGAGTAAATAGTAACATTTGGAGTATTTAACTAGAATATTTGGCAAAACACTCACTAGTGGTTAACAGATCGTAGAAATAATGCAACATGTTAAAAACTAGAAATCCAATACGACCACAATCAATTTCGGTCCCTTTGAATGTGAATTTGACGCAAACACAGGATCCCATGAATGATAAAACAGATTTCACAATAAAACAGATTTCACAATCTTATTAGAGAGCATACCGTGTTCTGTCCAAGAGGGGCTCTAAGAGCAAGTTGATCAAACGTCAAGCATTCTCCGCCAGCTTTCTCAATCCTAGCCCTAGCAGTCTCAGTGAACCTCAGGGCAGTAACCTTCAAAGCAGGGACCTCATACACCCTAATATCATCAGTTACAGTCCCAACAAGCACTGCGATCTTATCCTCCTGATGAAAAATAACCGTAGTCAGTAAATATCATACATACAAAATTGAACCCTAAACAAGTGAATTCAAACAATTATGATAAGTTTCACAATCTCCATTGGAAAAAAAAAATTGTCTAGCAGCTAAACTAAGCTTATTCATCGTTCACAAATAGAAGAAAGAAACAAAACCTTGCCCTTCATGAAACGAACCAAACGGGAGAGAGAAAGAGGGGCCTTGTTGACTTTGCTCATGAAAAGCCTCTTCAGAATCACCGCATTGAACCTGCTTCCAGTTCTCCTCACCAGAAACCGATACAACTGTTAACAGATCCAAACATTCAGCACCCACTTAAATACAAACACAATACACATGAAATTAAACAAAACAAACAAGAAGAGATTGGGACCTTGACGAGGAGCTTGAGATAGATATCATTTGATTTAGGGGCAGTACGCTTGGTCTTCTTATTCTTGCCTCCGGCTTTCAAATCTATCCCCTGTGGTTATCAAGTTAAACACGTGAAAATGATGTAGAGAGAGTTAGTGTTGGGATAAGCATTTTGCGGGACGGAGAAGAAGAAGATTACCATTTTTGGTGGAGGTTTGCAGCTGTAGGACGGCGTGGGAAGTGAGCAAGAGGCAGAGGTCCTTTTTATTGCCAGCTAGGGTTTTAGGACCTTATGTTGCGATGAATTGTTGGGCTTGGGCCGACACACTGAATCAAAACTCTGGGCTTGGGCCAACCGGGGGCCGAACCTATGGATTTGGCTTAGATATCTCTGACTAATCTAAGACACCGCACCTCCCGTTTCGAGCCGTCAAATGACGAATTACAATTGCAAAGCAACTGCATGTTCCAACTGAATTATCAACCTGCCCACCACTTAGCGACGTGTCTCAAATTAGACAAACTCTCTCCAAAAGAAAACAACCTTGTTTCCTCGTCTTGTCCGCAAAGCGCAAGCCCTGCTGTAACTGTTTATTTACACGGAATAAACAAATGCAGTCCACGAAGATTCGCCGGAAAGTTGCTCCGGCCAACGGAGAACTCGACAACTCTGCCGACAAGCAAGAGCAGCTCCTCCTGTCTTCCGCCATCTGCGATGGCGAGGACCTCGGACCCTTCATCCGCAAAGCCTTTGCTGGCGGCCGGCCCGAGACGCTCCTCCATAACCTCCGCCACTTCGCTCGCTCCAAAGAATCCGAAATCGAAGAAGTCTGCAAAGCTCACTACCAAGACTTTATTCTCGCCGTCGATGACCTCCGATCTCTTCTATCTGACGTTGATTCACTCAAATCCGCTCTCTCCGACTCTAACTCCAAACTCCAGTTCGTCGCCGGACCTCTCCTTGCCTCTCTGGACTACTACCTCGAAGCACAAACTGTGTCTCAGAACGTTCACTTGGCGCTATCTCAAATCGCGATTTGTATCAAGCTCATGGAACTTTGTGCGAGAGCGAACCAACATTTGTCGAGTGGAAAATTCTACTTGGCGTTAAAGTGCGCGGATGCGATAGAGAGCGAGTTCTTGGACAAAACCCCATCATCTACTTTGAAAGCCATGTTGGAGAAGAAGATTCCAGAGATTCGATCTTATATAGAGAGGAAAGTGAGCAAGGAGTTCGGTGATTGGCTTGTGGAGATCCGAGTTGTGAGTCGCAATCTAGGTCAAGTCGCAATAGGACAAGCCTCGGCTGCGAGGCAACGAGAAGAGGATCTTAGAATAAAACAGAGAGAAGCTGAAGAACAGAGCCGACTTAGTTTGCGAGACTGTGTCTACGCTTTGCGAGAGGAAGATGACGAGGATGGATTGGACGGCGTCATCGGAGATGACGGTAAGGACGGTTATAGTAATAGCGCTAGTGGATCGTTAGGATTTGATTTGACTCCATTGTATAGGGCTTACCATGTACACCAAACATTAGGGCTTGAAGATCGGTTTAAACAGTACTATTTTGAGAATAGGAAGCTTCAGTTAACGTCCGATTTTCAGGTCTCGTCAATGACTCCGTTTCTCGAGTCTCATCAAACTTTTTTCGCACAAATTGCTGGATTTTTTATTGTAGAAGATCGAATTCTGAGGACTGGAGGAGGGTTAATTTCAAGATTTGAAGTGGAGAATTTGTGGGAGACTGCTGTTAGTAAGATGTGTTCCGTGTTAGAAGATCAGTTTTCTAGAATGCAAACAGCTAATCATCTTTTACTTATAAAGGACTATGTGAGCTTGCTTGGTGTGACTTTGCGCAGATATGGGTACCCTGTGGATGCATTGTTAGATGTTTTGAGCAAGCATAGGGATAAATACCATGAATTGTTACTTTCTGATTGTAGGAAGCAGACTGCGGAGGCACTCTCTGCTGATAAGTTTGAGCAGATGTTGATGAAGAAAGAATATGAATATTCAATGAATGTGCTTTCTTTTCATTTGCAAACATCAGATATAGTACCTGCATTTCCTTATGTTGCACCATTCTCTTCCACAGTTCCTGATTGCTGTCGAATTGTCCGGTCATTTATTGAGGATTCTGTAAGTTATATGTCCTACGGTGGGCAGCTTGAGTTTTTTGATGTTGTTAAGAAGTATTTGGACAGACTATTGAGTGAGGTTTTAGATGGAGCTTTGGTGAAGCTTATCAATACTTCTGTCCACGGGGTTTCTCAGGCTATGCAGGTTGCAGCAAATATGGCTGTAATGGAGCGTGCATGTGACTTCTTCTTTCGTCATGCTGCTCAGCTTTCTGGTGTACCTTTAAGAATGGTAGAGAGGGGTAGGAGGCAGTTTCCATTAACCAATGCCCGTGATAAAGCTGAAGAGATGTTATCTGGTTTGCTTAAGGAGAAGGTTGATGGCTTTATGACATTAATTGAGAATGTGAATTGGATGGCTGATGAGCCTGTACAGAATGGTAATGAATATGTCAATGAAGTTATAATTTATCTGGAAACTCTTGTTTCTACTGCTCAGCAGATTTTGCCGACTAATGTCCTTAAAAGGGTTTTACAAGATATTCTTTCTCACATATCAGAGCAAATTGTTGGGGCTTTACTTTCAGACTCAGTTAAGAAGTTTAATGTTAACGCTGTCATGGGGATTGATGTAGATGTGCGTTTGCTGGAATCTTTTGCAGATAGTCAATCTACCTTGTTTACTGAAGGGGAAGTTAGTCAGTTGAAAATAGCACTTGCTGAGGCTAGGCAGTTGATTAATTTGCTTTTAAGCAATCATCCAGAGAATTTCTTGAATCCTGTAATCAGGGAGAGGAGTTACAATGCATTGGATTATAGAAAAGTAATGATCATATCAGAGAAGGTAAAAGATTCTACTGAACGTCTCTTTGGAACTTTTGGGAGCAGGGGAACCAGGCAAAACCAGAAAAAGAAATCATTGGATATATTAATTAAAAGACTTAAAGATGTCAGCTGATTTAATTCAGAGCTGTACGTAAATTCCTTCCTTTTCTGTTGACCTCTTTTCACTTCTGTGTTTGCCAACGATGCTTCGCCTGTGATTATATTTGGTGATGTAAAATTCCCATATATTTTGGTCGTTAGGTTGTATTCAGTCTTCTCAAGCAACAATAATTAGTTCTGCTGCTTTATTGCTGTCAATATGCTTTGGTAGATTTTGATATTGATTTATGTTGCCTCCAATGTATATTGGTTTGTTAATAGTTGAATATGACTCTTCTTAGTTTACTGACTGATTGAAGATGGCGAAGATTCAAAGGAAAGGCCTATCTTACGCTCCAAAAAAAACACGACCTTCTCCCCCCCGGTCGAAAATGCAAGTGATGTGGCGATTTAGTAGTCTGACCTATATGCCTCATGTTGCATGGCACTTTCAATTTTATTAGATTTAGATCCACTGAAACATTAGCAATCTAGCTCCTTGAACTTTCAAAACCTTTTTTGATATTTCATTGAGCTTCTTCCATCTGAGTTTGCAAAAGTTCTCATGTTAAGGTTAAGTTGAAATCTTGATTGGGCTCGTATGACTTGTTCATATAAATATTTAATATCATGAGGGGGTTTTCAAGGAAAAGAAGCAATGGAGAAAAGGTTTTGACAATTGTACTGTGTTTAGAATTGTTGGCTGAAACCAATTACTTCAAAGTTCAACATTGCTTTTATGTCTAGTTGTGTAATTGCATTGGATAAGCTAACGAGTTCGGTAGGTTTTCATGGGTAATAAAGGAAGGTCGGTTATCATCTCTAGCTCGAAGAGAGGAAAACGTAGAAATGTCTGCCTGTTCATTGCAATCAGAGTATTCATGTCCCGGAGTAGTTAATGTAGAGTTCTGCCTGGTTTAAAGCCAAGAAATGTGGAGTTACCATCTCAAGTTAAGACTGCTAATAGTGCAATTGTCAATAGGAAAGGACAAAATAATCAGAAATTGAATAGGGAAATATTTATTAGAAAGATGGAGTCAAACTGGCACTTAATACGCTCCATGACTGTGTTGGGCCAAAGTCTAGATCCCTGTCCAATATTATGGTGTCTTATTGTATTCAATAAATCTCAGCCATTTATTTATGTAGGGTTCGCATGGAACCCGTGTGGGTCTCGCAGAATAAATGACTGAAATTTTATGAGACAGAATAAAACTGGATAGAGAATCTGATTTCGTTGTGTCATACCATACTGTATGAATGAATTGTTTTAACGTGCGATTGGTAATGAAACAGTAAATAGGCCACGTCGTTATTAAATAGAACAATTACAAGCATGTTATGTCGCAATTGGTTAGAATTATTCTGGATTAGGATTAAATTACTTGGCATGTTTGTCTGCTTTGGAGTTCATATCTTGATTGTTTAGATTTTCGATCACTGCCGCTTACATCCATGCATGCGTCATAAAATAAACTCCATGGAATTCCAGACTCCGAGAGTTCTCTGCCATACACTTTTTCAACATTTTCACTGGTTACGGAACTCATCTGTCGATAACTTGTCTTTATGGTATACACTTTTTTTTTTAAAATGTAGATTTTGGCATTTTGCGTTATACTTTGGTACTGTAATTTTATATTGTACTGAAACTCGTCAAACGGCCATGTATACGTTACTTCCTTTCCTGTTTTTAACCAACCTAATAGGGGTCCGGACTTTCAAATGTCGTGGCCGCGGTTGGATCAGTCATCGGGGTTTAAAAGTCCACTTTTGATTGCAGAAACCAGAAAGATACCGATGTGGTCCTCGTCATTACGGTTGGGAATTAAACTCTCTCCCCGAGACCCCAGGACCATAACCTACCTACCACTGAACCAACCTCTTTTATAAACCCAACAACCAGTCTTTGTTTCTGCAAGACCGTAAAGAATTAAGAAATTACCATGGGTATGG
>JANKOE010000004.1:14424749-14438850 GCA_026284465.1 Erythroxylum citrifolium
GTAAAACTGTTGTGGTTTTTTTATTTTCAGAAACAAAAAATCACAACAGAGTAAACCAAACACGTTTTACTTACCTGTTTTTCTTTTTATAAAAACTACAACAAAAAACGGAA
Source organism: Erythroxylum citrifolium (assembly GCA_026284465.1). Taxonomy (NCBI): domain Eukaryota; kingdom Viridiplantae; phylum Streptophyta; class Magnoliopsida; order Malpighiales; family Erythroxylaceae; genus Erythroxylum; species Erythroxylum citrifolium. The sequence goes on from JANKOE010000004.1 coordinate 14,424,863, forward strand.
GAAAAAATGGAAACAAACAGCCCCTCTTGCATGTTTATAATTAGTACTCCCTCTTATCTAAAATAAAAGTCGTTTTAAAGGGTTTTAAATTATTTAAAATAAGTGTTATTCGTGATTTTTCATGCATGTTTATGATTTTACTTCCAAAATTACCTTTTCATTTCTCTCACATCTTAATTACATGGATTGTATAGATTATATTTTCAAGAAACTTCAACATACAATTAATAAGGGTATATCAAACATTTCACTAACTTTCTTAACAAGTATGTATCTCTCTAAAATCACTTTTATTTTGAACAAGAGGGAGTATTATTTTTGAATATATGTCATACTACCTAAACTAATAATCCTGTCCAGCCCATGAAATAAAGAAGTTTGGTTTATAGCTTACCGACGCTGTCAAACGAGTAGTTGTTTACCACTAAAAGGTTTTAATGTGTAACGTAGAAACTTTCGGCGTATTCTATTTGTTGCGTGAAGACACCAAGTGATAAGAACGAGATGGCATCCAGTGTGTAGATATTATATTTAGATAGCGTTAACCCAACATATACATACTATTGTATATTTCACTTCATAATTATGCTAAATAATTCCTGTAAAACACAAGTGGCATCCATGTTTATGTGGGTTTCTGCGAAAAGTCATAATTCTACTTCTTTCCCTGGATTCAGTCCAATACTCTTCAGAAGCCACCATCATATCATATTCTCTATTAAATGATTTGTCCGCCTAATAATGCAATCCAACACCTTTTTTGTCCCATTCCACTAATTACTTGTAGTTAAAAAAAGAGAATATTTATCACATCTCAACAAATCTAAAAACCGTCAGCCCAGAATCTCGTTCAGTTAAATTTACTAAACATGTGCACAATAATGATAATGCGACAAATACGATCAGAATACTCCCTCCTTTATGCCTAATTGTCGTCGAATTATGTGAAAATTTAAATCCTTCCAATTAGTGGCAAAAATAGTGCCCGAGTCGATAACCAGCAATTCAACGTTAGTTCACAAACATGCGCTGCAATGTTGGTGTCTGCCGGAGTCCCTTTCAGGCTATAATAATAAGAGATATAAAGATGAAAAAATTTTATTTAACGCATAGAAGCTACAACAATGTTCTAATCCCAATTAAGAACCGCAAATGTGCGTTACCGAACAACCGACATCATCATGCGACCCATACAACCCCGACAACTCCGCTTCGGTTGTTCGTTGTGGGAGGATTTAATTTAAACCGACGGATATCTATATCTGTCATTTATGGCTAGCTAATGCTTTTTCAAGAGCATGGCTCGTAACTCGACTGCATCAATCTCCTCGGCAACGTTTTCAGGTCTGTAGCATCCGGTACGAGGATCGGGAACCCACGACACCTTTTCTCCCGGTCTAACCATCTCCTCCCCTGTTTTCTTCAACATGGCACTGTTTCTTGCAGCTCCGCCAGCAGACGCAGCCCCTTGCGAGGGAGCGGCGGCGGCGGCGGCGAACCCACGTCCGTTGATTGCCTTGGTGATCATTCGAGAAAGAAGATTTGCGCTTGAGAAAGAGCGAGCCATTGTAAGAATACGATGATTATATATATTCTCACAAGGGAGAGTATTACAGGGAACTTCCAAGGATAGTCGCCGCAGAATCAGAAAAAGAATCCCACGGCAGACCAAAGGAAACCCTCTAGGAACTCTCTATCTCTCGCTCTCTCTTGAAGCCTCTTAGGAGTTGTGTGTCTTTGGGAGATGGCTTCGTTGGGTTTATATAGAAAACTGAGACGCGTTCGCTAAGTAGGGTTAATATAAGACCGCGTCAAAGTCGGCATGTCTAGGGTTAACGAATGTTGGGCCTCACCTTTGTTGCTAACTATTAGGTAGAAATAGTTTTTTTTTTAAATTAAATATTCCATTTAATATTTATCATATTATTTAAATAAAAATTATCATGTATTGATAAAATTTAATTTAACAATAAATAAAATTACAAGAAATATTTCAAAATAATCAACGGTGAGACGAGAATCGTGTGGGACCGAACTGTCAACAACGTCGGAGATTGAGTCAAAATTTGTTTTTGTTAAATAAGAACGTGCAAACAAAGGTTGGCCCTTAAGTCTTCAAGGAAAAGAAGGAGAAAAGGTCGGCGTTTAGTGCGCGTATTCAAGAAAGTTGGCTTGATTAGTGGAGTAAGTTGATGACTAATAGAAAAGCGATAGAGCATTAAAATTGGTGATAGGTCTAGGTCTAGGTCTAGGTCTAACAAAGCTTATTATGAAAAAGTAAAATACATACAGGTGGTGGCAGAGGCAGACGTCTCTTGCTACTTGCTAGGCTAGATGCTTTGGTTACACGCCTGCCTGCCTGTGACCTGTCTGTATGTTTTTGAGCTGCCACAGCTACGAGTTTCTGCTTTTATCCTATATCACGTGATATGAATGCTCGTTCCTATTCATATTATCCATGTCCATCATTAACAATATATCCCACCTGTAAACTATAAACTATAAACTGTGACGAATTTGTTGTCAAAACCAGTAGTGGTTAAAATGCTTTCTTTTAATGTTGATGTTTGGGTTTGGATCTTGCTTTGAATTGGAGGAGTTGTCGGAAAGCAAAACCGACGGAGCCAACAGTAAAGCAACATCTGCCTGCCATACCACAGCTTTACGGAATGCTTTTCCCTCGTGATCCTGCTAAAGCCCATCCCTCTCATTAATTTACTGTTCTCCCTCTCACGTCAGTCACCCCGATCAAGTATGCTCATTTCAGCTTTGACAATACTTGGGTTAAATAATTCCTACTTGGAGTTGAAATTTAATTTCCTCCTTAACTTGATTCTTTATCCAATAGGCTCAGTTTATAATTCCTAAAGGCACTCATTTCCCTTTACGATAAATATGGCCCTCGGTTCATTACAAAGGTCATTATTGAGGATCCAACAACTAAATATTCAAGTCTAAAATGGCCTAAAAACAAAGAGACCTTTTTTTTTTGGAAAATTTCATATTCATATATATTTTTTGTATTACCTGTCCATTCTGTTCTATAAATATTCATCAATTCAATTTCCCTCTATCCCATTTATTGAATGGATAGATGTTTATAGAATTTGATAACCACGTAATAAAGAGAACAAGTAATATAATCCCTTAATTAATCTCTTGTAGCTGAGCAATCCGATTCCCTTTTGACGGGTGATAGATTCATTATTATTTATATCCATCGATCGCCTTCCAATATCTAACGTCTTACCTTTTGTTAGCAAGCTTATGCAGAGGTAGCTAGGTAATTATTGTGAAAAACCATTATTAGTCAATTTACTTTCTCTTAATTAATAATATAATTACATATTACCATTAAGGAATAACTAAATTATGAGTCTAATAATAGTATCTTAATTTATAAAGCAAGTTAATTACGTCAATAATCTCATTTATTTATGAAGGAAAATAGGCAGAGAGGTAGTAGTGAAGAAAGAGAATTCTTTCATGCTTGTATATATTGAACATTCGAACAAAATATATACAACCATATCTCTATTTCTATTGGTTGGATCTCCTACAATCAAGGAAGGACTAACAAATTGCTAGCTGTACAAAACTACCTATATGTGTATTATGTACAATGCCAAATAAGAGGAAAAAGACAAGTTTTAAAACATAAAACAAGGCCTGTTGTTTTGTATGAAGCCCAGAGTCATTGGTTATTTTGGGTCTTCTATCACGCCCCGGTCAAGGCGAAGTTGTGGTTGAAAACGAACAAATCCGATCTTGCAAACGAGACCCAAAAATATCTGTGCGGTTAAAGCCTTTGTAAAGAGATCTGCGTGTTGCTTAGTTGAGATCACGTGTCTCAACTCAAGGAACCCTAAGCTTACGCAGTCGCGAACCAGATGAAGGTTGATTTTGAGGTGCTTCGTCCTCTCGTGGAAGACTGGATTCCAAGAGATGTAGATTGCAGCTTGGTTGTCGTAATACAAAGGTATGGGTTTCTTAATTTGAAGCTGAAATGTGTGTAGTGTTTGGGTTATCCATTTTAATTCACAAGTAGTCGAGGCTAGGCTTCTGTACTCTAATTCAGCTGATGAACGACTCACAATTGATTTTTTCTTTGTTTTCCAAGAGATCGACGATTTTTTGAAGAATACGCAGAACCCTGTTAAGGAACGTCTGGAGAAGACGCAACTCCCCCAATCGGAGTCGGAGAAGGCTACAAGGTGAGGGTTTTCTTCTGCTGCGTAGAAATCCCTAAGTTCTGAGTTCCCTTAAGATATTTCAGTACTCTTTTGGTTGCTTCACAGTGCGGTAGTCTAGGGTTACTCATGAACTGACTGAGTTGTTGAGTAATGTAGGTGATGTCGGTCTTGTAAACCCTAGGTACTGTAATCTCCCCACTAGTCTTATGTACTCTTCTGGTTTTCCAAGTAACTCACCTGTTTCAATGCTTAACTTTGTTTCAGGAACTATGGGTGTTGCACAGGGTGAACAATCCATCAACCCAGTCTCTTGCAGGATATCTCGGATATATTTTCCTTGGGTAAGTATCATTCCATCTTCTGCTCTTGCTATTTCAATACCCAAGAAGAACTTTGCATATCCAATATCTTTGATAGTGAATTCTGCATTTAATATTTTCTTAACCAAAACAATTTGTTCTTCATTTGCACCCGTTATCAAAATCTCATCTACATATATGATTATTGCCATAAATTCATCCCTTATGCCCCTAGTGTATAAACAGTGATCTGCTTTTGATTTAATAAACCCAATTAAGGATAATTTAGAGGATAATTCTTTGTTCGATAATTCTTTGTTCCACTATCTCCCAGCCTGTTTTAGGCCATAGATTGATTTAATGAGTCTGCATACCTGTCCTTCCTTAGCTTTATTGTACCCTTGTGGAGGTAGCATATATAGCTCTTCTTCTAGATAACCATGAAGAAAAGCATCATTGATGACACATTGATGTATTGGCCATTGTTTAGAGGTAGTTATAACCAAGAATATCCTTATTGTGACTACCTTTGCCACTAGAGAAAAAACTTCTGAATAGTCAGCCCCTTCTATTTAACAAAATCCCTTGGCTATAAGTCTGGATTTTAATTTCTCCACTGTCCCATCCGAATTGCTCTTTACTTTATATACCCATTTCGAGGCTATGGCCTTCTTCCCTTTACGTAGTACAGTGAGTTTCCAAGTTCCATTCTTCTCTAATACAGACAATTACTCATTTATAGAGCTTACCCACCTTTTATCTTTACTAGTAGTTTCATAAGATAAAGGTTCAGAAGTTCTAGAGACATTACCTATATAGTTGCTGTAACTGTTGCTGTGTTTGATGTTCAACATCTTAAACCCTTCTTCATTTGTTCCTGCAGGACAACAGACTTGTAATGCTATGTTGCAATCATCAAGGGAATGAATGGATTGTTGTGTTGTGGTTTGAAGGACATAATCTTGCAAGTATTTGGGGGTATATGTGTTCTACTGCTTTTCCTTTGTGTGGGGATAATTGGTATTGTATTTTGTTTTGGTGAATTGTCGGGTAGGGAATAATCAAGTGGCTGGGAACTTTGTTCTGTTGATGGGATAGCAGTCATGACAAGTGTTTGTGTAGGATAATCTGCATCTTCATTGGTTAGGGTACTTGAGAACAAGGGTTCGGGTTCTTATGTAGTGTTTAGATTTTGATCTACATAAGGGATATTGCTCTCATAAAGCATGATATCTCTTGACACAAACACTGTTTTAGTGTCCAAGTCCATAACTCTATAGGCCTTGTAATCTGGCATGTATCTAAGAAAAATGCACCTTTTTGACCTAGGATCCAATTTTGTTCTGTTTGGTGTTTTGTCTAAGGCAAAACATAGGCAACCAAAAATTCTCAGATGTTCATAATTGGGCTTCCTTTTGTGCAGTTTTTTAAAAGGACTCATCCACCCTAAGAATTTGGTTGGGATTCAGTTTATCAGGTATGTAGCTGTTAGCAGTGCTTCTCCCCAATATCCTCTAGGTAATTTTGTTTTAAAGAGTAAGGCTCTAGTGATCTGAAGAAGATGTTTGTGCTTAATTTCCACTATCTCATTCTGTTGTGGTGTGTATGAACTGCTCTTTTGGTGTTGGATTCCCATTTCCTTTAAAATTTTGATGCATTCCTGGTTAATGAACTCCCTTCCATTATCTGTCTGTATCTTCAATATTCTAGTGTTAAATTGCCTCTCAGTATTTTTCAGGAACTGTAGGATGGTTTGCTAGGTTTGGTGTTTGTGTTTTAGTATAAATGTCTATGTAGCTCTAGTGAAATCATCTACAATTGTAAGGAAATAGTGTGAACCACCCATTGTAGGAACACTATAAGGTCCCCATAGGTCCATATGGATGATTTCGAAAGGTTTGTCTGTATGTATCTCATGCTTAGGAAAGGGTCTTCTATGCTGTTTGGCCAAAGGACAAACTTGACATTCATGTTTGTAAGGAACAAAAACCTTTATTTCATTGATGTGCGTTAACTTTTCCTTGGATACATGCCCTAGTCTAGAATACCACACATCAAAAACTATAGAAACATTAAGAGCAACATTCTCAGCTTTGTAAAATTCTAAAGAAGGATCTTTTAGGGTGTGGTCGTAGGAAGGTTTCCGAGTTCAACTCATACAGTCCATTTACTGCCTTGATAATATCCATAACATCATTCGTCTGAAGGTCCTGCAAAAACAACTTGTTAGAGAGATAAATGGCAGCATTCTCATTCTGTGTAGTAAGCTTATTGACTGATAACAAGTTCTTGTAGCAATTAGGCACATGTACGATTTCTTTAAGGGTAGTTTTGTCTCCTATCTGTGTGTGGCCAATGTGGGAAACTTCTTGCTTTGTTCCATCAAGTAGAGTAAAATGATCATAAGTATTATTATTAGCTACATACTTAGTGTAAAGACTCAAATCTACTGTCATGTGTGTAGAGGCACTAGAATCAATAAGCCAAGAATTGGGATGATTAGAAGCCGTGTCCACATAGTGTGTAGCATTACCAGCATAATTTTGGTACCCTCAATATTTTAACTCACTAGTAGTTTTGCCTTTGATAGCTTTGCTTATTTCCTGTTGAATGAAATTTGCAATACCAGAAGAGATATGTCCATTCCATGATTTTCCTCATTCTGTTCTTGTGTGGTTTCTGCAGGGCTGTCAGCTGTTTGTGCGGTAAGCTCCTTGTACTAGTAAAGGACTCCATGGATTTTGAAGCAGGTTTCCAAGGTATGCCCATTCTTTTTGCACTTTTCACAGTATTTGTCCTCCTTCTTGGGATAGGGTCCTTTGCTAGCATTGGTATTATTTTTTCCTCCTTTCTTCCAGCTACTTGATTGTTTGGCTAGAATTGCCATGTTAGGGGTACTGTCCATAGTAGAGTTGAACGCTCTTTGTCTTTCAACGGTCTGCAACATAGAAAAAGCCTTATTTGCAGTAGGTAGTGGCTCCATTAGCATGATTTGATTCACCACATGCTCAAACTCGTCATTGAGTCTCATTAGAAATTGCACAAGGTTGTGAGTGTTTTCTTTGGCAGTGATGATTTTTGAATCATCACAAGTGCACATGGGAGTAGGACTTAAGCTAGACAAACCATCCCATAATTTCTTCAGTTTAGTATAATAAGCAGATACTATTAGGGTACCTTGTTTTAGGGAACTTATTTCCCTCTCTATTTGATACAGTAGTGGCCCATTAGCTTCTCCAAACCTTTCTTGTAGTTCCACCCAAAGTTTTCTAATTGTAGGAAAAGATAGGACGACATCACTTAGTTCTTCGATCATGGCATTGGGAATCCATGACTTTACCAGGCTATTTGCTCTCTTCCATTTTGCTGACAAAATCATATCTTATGTGGGCATCGTGTAGGACCCATCGATGAAGGAGAGTTTATCCTTGTCACATAAGGCTATGGTCATGGATTTGCTCCAAGTAATGTAGTTGTTGCCGTTGAAAGGGGTAGTGACAAGCATAGCTCCTGGGTTTTCAGTGTTGGTGACTGAGTAGGGTTCATATTCGTGTGTTGTTGGTATGTTTGTGGTACTAGAGCCACTGTTATCACCTGCATGTGACATATTAGGTTAGGGTAGAGGAATCAGAGAGTAGGCTCTGATACCATGAAGGAAAATAGGCAGAGAGGTAGTAGGTGAAGAAAGAGAATTCTTTCATGCTTGTATTGAACATTCAGACAAAATATATACAACCATATCTCTATTTCTAGTGGCTGGATCTCCTAGAATCAAGGAAGGACTAACAAATTGCTAGCTGTACAAAACTACCTATATGTGTATTATGTACAATGTCAAATAAAAGGAAAATGACAAAAGTTTTAAAATATAAAACAAGGCCTGTTGTTTCGTATGAAGCCCAGAGTCATTGGTTATTTTGGGTCTTCTATCAATTTACAATGCGTGCATAAAGTATAGTTAATATACGTCAATAATCTCATTTATTTACAACGCGTGAATAAAGTATACACAAAAAGGCACATTTATCTTTTTAGCGTAATTGCATCTAAAAAGGTTGATTCATTTTGGAGTTGTTGCATCACTCTTTTTGACCGAGTTGAATTATTTGTACCCAACATGGGACTATAAAATATAAATTAAATAATTTTTATAATAATTTTAAAATATCATAATTATTATAAATTTTATAAAAATAAAAATAAAATTTTATTTATATATATTCAATTAAATCAATATAAAAAGATTTCTTATTTCTTAACGAATATTAGAATATGTCTATTATCTTCTAATTTATTTTTATATGATATGTGATTTTGATTTTTTCATTGTATTACAGTTTTTAATTAATTGAAGAACATCTTGTATTAAATTTCAAATAAAAGATTTTTGGTAATATATTTGGTTTCATAAAATAAGAATTATCTATAGTCCCAAATGTAGTTATTATTTGCTAGTTATTAATGGGTATTATTATTAAGTAAAAAATATTTTAGTAAAATATTATTTTATTATTTATAACGGTATTAATTATTAAATAATGATTATCAAACTTTTTCTATTAATTGATGTTGATTAATTTGATGACATTAGACAAGAATTTATAATTTTGGGTTCGTAAGACAAATCTTTTAATTGAATTTTATTTTCCTACTTAAAATGCTTATTGATTTCTGGACCTTACAATTGCTTACCGGGAAAAGGTATTCTTGGCAAAGAACCGTGAAACTTCCCCCAAACAACGATAAATTCTTTTAGTAGGAAGCATGTATTCGAGCTGTTTTCACTTTTTTTTTTGTTTTAATTCCTTAACTTTTCCTAGGAGGATAGAACCGTCTTGACCCAGAGTTTGATGAAACTTAATGCATTTAAGCCTGAAGCCAAGCTCGACTAGGCTTGAATAGCCTTAAGCTTAACTTGGCCCGACCAAACTTAAATTTTTTTATTTTTAAATTAAAAATTAAAAATGGTGTCATTTTTTTTATAAATTTTGAGCTTCAATTCGGCCAATTATAAATGGTGTCATTTTTTTTTATAAATTTTGAGCTTCAATTCGGCCGATAGAATATAAAGGATATAATAGTTTGAATTCTATTTCATATAAATTATGGATTTCTCGTCAAGCTATCTTGTGAAAAAAAATCATGTTCTCTTCTCTTTCCAAAATTTACCACTTTTTCATTATTGAATTTTGGCTTTATATTGACTCTTCAATTGAGTTGTTTCCTAGTTCTGATATAAATAACTCTAACACACTTGATATTAGCCCTAACCCACGAGCTCCTACTAAATTTGCACCTATTATTAATGTTACATCTATACTTCTATATGGTGTCAACTCTTCTCTTCATCATTCCACTTAGGTAAGATAAAACTCCTAATAATTTTATAAATTTTCATTGTTGCCTGACTATTGTAATTCTCTATGAAACTTACTCTTATTATGAGGCGAGTATTGACCCTCTTTGATAGTAAGCTATGATTGAAGAATTTTAGGCTCTAGAAAAAACTTATGCTTGTGACTTAGTTGTTCTTCTTCCTAATAAGGTACCTACTGGCTATAAATAGATTTACAAAATCAAAACTTATTCTAATGGTTATGTTGAATGTTAGAAGGATTATTTAATAACCAAAATTGTACTTTATAAAGTATGTCATAGACTGAAGATACCTTTGCTTTGATGGCTAGATTAATCTCTGTTAATAGTCTATTAGCTATTATTACAATTTGAAAATGGAAGGTTTTTAGCGGATATCAAAAATATGTTTCTTTATGGAGATTTATTAAAAAAAGTTTCCATGCATTCTCCTCTAGGTCATCATTCTTTTCGTAAGGTTTGTAAGCTTTGATAGGCCTTTTTGGGATTGAAATAAGCTCTTAGGGCTTGGTTTACAAAATTCAAGTCCATCGTTACTCAATTCGCTTTATTTCTAGTCCTCATAATTTTGTACTATTTATTCATCAAATTATCTAGGTAATTGTTTTTCTATTAATTTATGTTGATAATATGATAATAACAAGCGATGATGTGTTTGGTATTTCAAAATTACAACAGTACTTAGTAAACATTTTGAAATGAAGAATCTAAGTTCTTTCAACTATTTGAAAGGTTTTGAAGTTTCTTATACTTTTGGCGGCTATTATCTCTCTCAAGGCACATATCCATTTGACCTACTTTCCCACACTAGCATCGCAAAAATGTATTAATTCCCTTAAAACACAATTATATGCTTACTCCTTTAGATGACACTCCTCTTGATGATCTCACTTCATGAAAATAACTTTTTGGTAGTCTTATCTATCTCACCGATACTCAAACAGATAAGTCATATGTTGTTCATTTGATCAATCAGTTTATGTTTACTCCTCACTCATCTCATTTTTCTATTGTGATTTAAATACTTTGTTATGTTAAAGGAACTATTTTTTATGGATTAAACTTCTTTTCTAACTCCTTGGCATTATCTAGTTATCTCGATGCTGATTGGGTTGGTGATCTAATAGATCATTGTTCCACCACTAGTTATCATTTCTTCTCGAGCTATTCTCTTATAAATTGGCATAACTAAAAGCAAATTATTATCCATAATTTAGAATCCTTTGAAAGTTGATATCCATAATTTGTTCCATTTTTGGTTTTTGTCATTTTTTAATCTAATAGAAATATAAGTCCTTTTTTTCATCGTGATGTTCCATTAGTAACATAATCAAGCATCGGATTATAAGGGTGTGTTCCTGTCAATATCTTCATCTAATGTAGGACTTTTCTCCACTTATCAGTGTCCTCTCTACTTAGAAACACAACAAACAACCATTTCTGTTTATTATTATCGTCTTTGGGTTTTTTCTAACACGTTTTTATTGGTAATTCGAAAAGACACATAACAATTTCTATTAAAACCTTAAAAAGACAGTAATCGTCCTTTGTTTTCTATTAACTTAGATTACTGATTGAATGTGCAAATAGATGACAATAAAAACCCATTCTTTATTTAATTAGATGTGTACGTATAACATGATTGTAATGCTATTAAAATGGTTAACTAGATATAATTTAATGTTGAGTTATTTTTTGGGTTACAACTAAGAGAAAACTAACCTACCTTATAAAAGAAATACCACAGGTATCAGCCCATACAATCAAGGATAGGGCTTCAGGAATATCATCCCAAACTTGAAATTTTGAAGCAATGTCATGACCCAATTTAGCCAGACAATCTGTTGAAAAATTACCTTCACGAAGCACATGCCTAACAGAGCAACTCCAATTCCTAACAAGTAAAGCTTGAATATCCATAACCAAAATAGGTAGGGGATGTGAAGGGATAATACCACAAGTCACCATTCGCACCGTCTCCATGCTATCAGATTATACCTGATATATCCATAACCAAAATAGTTAGTTCATGTCTGCACCTCGTATCACTCACTTTCCTGTTGTTTTTAGAATACTTGGAAACATTTGAGGCACCTTGTTTCATAGACTTCACTTTAATCGTTCATCTTCAATAGACATACATGCATACTATGATGTCGAATGGGCTGGAGATCCAACTAATTGTTGATCTACAACTGACTGCTATTTCTTTCTTGGCGTACGTCTTATTTTTTGGTGCAGTAAGAAGCAAAAAATTATCTCTCACTTAAGTATTGAATCAGAATAAGGTGCCCTAGCTGACACTGCCTTTGAACTTTTATGGTTATAATGGTTACTTTTAGACATCGGTGTCACCTTTTCTTTATCAGTTCCCCTCCTTTGTGATAATCATAGTGACATATGGATTGCTCACAATGTTGTCTTTCACGAATGAATTAAATACATCGAGATCAATTGTCATCTTGTGTGGCATCTTGTGTGTCATCATGTCCTTCACGAAACTATGCAGCTTTCCCAATCTCATTTCAAGCATAAATTGCTAATCTCTTTACCAAATAAATCCACTTTAACGTTTTAAAGATCTTCTCTCCAAACTCAAGTTATTGTCTTCACTACCACCTTGAGTTTTAGGGTGGTGCATATTAACATATATTAATGCAATCATTATTTAGTCAACTATCCACTATAATTAGCCTTTATTTTGTTCTAAAATAATGTACATTAATGCTTTGTATTATTTGGTTGATTTGCTTCTTTGGTTAAAGTTACCTAGAGTGTATAAATAGGTGGATGTACATCACATTAGTGACACACAGAAATACAAAGAAGATTTCCATATTTCTTCTTTGTTCTCTATTTCTACACTTGAGATCTGAACTTTTGTAATTCACTTTTTAATGCATCAATTTTTATTTAAATGACTTAAGTGAGTCTTTAGCCTAATGAGGCATACAAACACCTAATGTTTCTCCATGTTGTCCAAATTTCTATAATTCACATAACTTGTGAAAATATGCTAAATTGTGAAAAGTTACTTCTTGTTTTAGTTATCCACTCAATACATGTCTATATTATATTTATATTTGTATTTTATAATTGTTAAAGAAAAATAACTCTACAAATTTAAAAGCTCTCAAGCATGTTAGAGAAAGAGGTTCATAGGTTTTAAGTGTTAATGCAAATGTTGAGAGTCCAATATTTGAGATAGCCTAAAAACTTTAACTCCAAAGCAACATTTTCTTTATAAAAAATCTTGTAGTTTGAAGTCAAATGTTTAAGTAAAGTCATTTCAGCTTTCTAATATAATAAAAAGTAAAATAGGCCCAAAATCATAGGCTTAGGAGAAGTCATTTAAGCTCTCTAGTTTAATCAAAAACTCTAAAGACACACATGCTTTATGTCTAGGTGAGACTACTCGACTCCTTAGTTGGATTCATGGATCAATTATGACAAAGACATGGAGTGACCTTGACAAGATGTGACAACAACTGATATGATGATAGGCGGGTTCCACATATCACTTCAACCATCATGAACCTTGTAATCTCAGTGAGTTTTATAGTCCCTCCAAAAAGCCAGGAACATTTCTGTGTTTTTTCGATTTGTTTTGTAACCACTAGCCGTGGTATCAGAGCCATTCCAAAAAGCCAGGAACATTTATGTGTTTTTTCGATTTGTTTTGTAACCACTAGCCGTGGTATCAGAGCCATTCCAAAAAGTCAGGAACATTTTGGGTCAGTCCCAACAACAGTCGTGCTAACCATTCCACCTCTTTCCAAACACTTGTGTTTGAGATCAAACCTTTGTGGTTTGTTGTTTGTTTCCTACTTTCAGTATGGTTTTTCTACCTTTCCAGACCTTTGTGGTTTGAGGCCAACCCTTTTGGGTTAGCAAGAAACATTCGACCTTCGCAATCCTTTCTCAGGGGGGTATCATTACACACACCAAAGAACAAAAAGGGAGTAAGAAAAGAAGAGAGTTGCATAAGATCTATGGATTCTTCAGATCCAGTTCATTTATCGTCTACTTTGTCTTTAGCGTCTCTACCTAAAGGTGTTAAGCGTGTTTTATCCCAAAAAATAGAAAATTTAGTAGAAGTTACCCATTTACCAGAAGAAAA
>JANKOE010000004.1:14595560-14615466 GCA_026284465.1 Erythroxylum citrifolium
TTCAGAAGTTCTACAGTCTTGGAATTTGAAGAGCTGCCATCGAAGTCATCCACGCTATACATGCAGGTATTACAACATTATTAAAGATTTAGAGTCCTTTATCACTTTTACAAAGCATTTGTGTCCGAGCCGATAAATTTTTTCTTAAAACCGACACGTAAGGACACGTATCCAACATGTGTCCGGCGTGTGCCCGTTTCAGATACACGGACACAACTCCATTTTTCCGTATACGTGCTTCTTAGGGTAATACTAATGCATTATCACCCTCCACCTCCGGAGAAACATACAAGACGGTAGTAAGTCTAAAATATTCGATGGGAATCAGTTTGTTTGGTTTTCTTGATTGCAATCCACCACCTTGTAATTGTACTGGATTTTGGCTTGAACTACGTATCGTGTTCGAATCTGATCAACGTTAAATATTACGTACTCGTTTCTCCCGCAAACCACCTGCAAGATAACCACCCCATCAGTATCAATATCATCCCAAATCATTTGGTCATTGTAACAAATGAAGCAGCGTCTAATAGTACCCTCGATTCCGCTTGCTGTATGGGCTTTCCCAGTGGAACAATTACTCCGTCCTCAAGAACCTCAACCTTCGAGGGGTCTGGAGCAATGCTTCCTATTGCTTTTGCACTGTAATGCAAACGAGCAAGGTGATATGGTTGAATAATAATAACTAAATAAAGAAAGGGATTCCATAATATCATGTTCTCTGATGGCTTTAATCTAAATGGAGCTGATTATTAAATATGCATCTAATCTAACGCTGGCATTTAGCGGCAGAAAAAGGAAAGAACCTTAGCTTGCCCTTAGGCAACTTGTCAGCGTCGTGATTGAAAGTTCGGAGCTCATTCATGTCACCTAACGCAACCTGGAAAAGGAAAAATATATCTACCTATATTATTCCTTTTTCCTATTCACAATATCCCTGCAACAGAACAGAGAAAATGTCGCATGGATGGTCTATGTTGTGGGGAAAAGCAATCACACCTCACATAACACAAGCACAGCATTGGGGTGTGCTCCATCATAAGAATAAGCTTGACTTTTAGCAAACATATCAGAAAAATAAACCCCCTTCCCAAATGTGTAACCTGCCGTTGGTGCTTCTGGAGGAGCAATGCGCAGACCTGGACTAATAAAATTATCAAGGAATTGTTATCTGCCTCATGCAAGAATGTTTCTATGATCTTCTCAAAGCCTGATCAGACAGAATAACAACACAGAAAGAAAAGCCATAACAACCTTGTGATAAGATCCCGGTCCAGTTCGCGAGGTGAGAACCATGCCACAGAAGCATTCTGTTTTTTGTGTTGGAGAACTGCAGAAGCGTTCAAAGGTCTAAGGTAAACAGGAAATGAAGTAAAATCTCTGAAAGACAATATAAAGGTGACAACCAAAAGTATTATGCACATACTTTCCTGAACCGTTCGGTTTCGCCTTCTCTTGAAGCCCTAAATATTTGAACAATGTCAATTATGAATCTCTTATCACCAGTATTCTGTATATATTTGTCAATCTGCAGAATGAAGAGAAATGAATTCAGTGCTACAAAAACTGTCATTAGAAAGAAGTGAGTTAACAAGGTGAATCTACAGCTGTAATGATATTAGATAATATGAATGCATGAAGGTACCATTGAGAAGTCCTTGGAACCAACTTCAAGTGGAATCAAATCACATCTAAGGCACTTGTAATGTGAATATAGAGGATCTTCCTTGAAAATCAAGCAAGGATAGAATGTCAGACAACTTGGAGAAAAACAGCAAGTACAGTTACAGATGAAGAAGGGTCTGTTGAAGAAACAATTTGACGATGAAGCAGATTAATTAATGGCCAAATAATAACACCTGAGAGTACATATCATCGTTGATCAGTGATGTTGCTACTTCAATTTCACCTAGAGCTTCAACCTACAATCATGCTCCATGTGAAGTTAAGCATATGGAAATGCACGTATAATAAGAGCCAAACACACGAAAATCAAGAACCAACCAAGCAAAAGTAGTAAATCAGCATAAGATAAAAGAATTACCATTTCCAATTTACCCTTCAACTTGTAGTGTGTGTCAATGCAGAAGTCACCTGAATGGTAAAAATTCTACTTCAGTAACCCTTCGTAATTTGATTGTACGGACATTCTGACATTACTTAGAATAGTATTAACCAATTATCAGAAGAAAGAAACTTTGCAATCACATCAAGATAAACTGACGCATGTAGAAGATAGAGAAAGGGAAGGAAGACGAATAGCACTCACGCATCTTTCTAAAACCCAGGTTATGGGGTATTATGGTGTAAAATTCCCTGCAATAAAAAAGCGTGAAATATATTTCCTTCAAGTTAACATGATATACAAGAATTCTAACGAATAGCGAATGGCAAAAAGAGTGAACAATGTTTGCAAGCTCCTACCCACTTAATTGCTCCAGCTTTTCCTTGCCGGATTTGCCAATAATCTCAGATATCCTTCTCAAGACATCATAACCCTGTATATTTTGGAAAATTAGCATCAAGTCCCAGCGATTGATATGTGCGAGCAATGTGTATGAAATTTGATTAATTTGAGTTTATTGTCCGTATTCCAATACTAACTCAAGTATGTAGATGCGTTTAATCATGTAATTTACCTTTAAGATTGTTGATCTGCTCAGCTTACCAAGTGGTAACTTTTCAGTATTGAGCCCTGAAAACAGATAAAAACAAGATATTAATTTGAGCGGATGGAACTGAAATCCATCAAAGAATGCTATATATCCTAATCAAGTGAAGCCTGTCATTTGGTTATGTTAGAATTAGGTCCTTTTTGCTCAGTGGCAATTGTCACTTGCCCTGATTAAGTATAAGGGCGAATTTGGACCATATATGGCGTTCTTTTAATGATATGTCTGCAGCGTTTTAGCATGATAGTAGCAAGAACAATGCAATTGGGAGCTATAAATAAGTTTCCAGATTTTGATGGAGGTTAATGGAAGATGAGCTTATAAGTTTTTTCAGACCCAAGTCCTACTTTCAATAGAACAGAAAGAGATATCTGATAATCACGACTTCCGTCTCAGTACAGTACTAGGATTTGTCCTGATCAGCATTTCAGCAGTTTACTCTGATGTGGAAGCTACGACACTTGATTAGTTGTCAGATCGTTTCATCAGAAACTACGTACCTAGTTCCAGCATTCGCCGCTTCATCATGTCAATGTTGCAAATAAGAGCTATAAAATTTGCAATTCTAGGGTCAAGCTTCGTCAAACGAAGCTGACTTTCCACCGTCAGAGTAGACCTTTCCTCAGCCTGACAATGGAAGTGCACATTTTAGACGAAACATGATCTATTACAAGATTCAAGAACAGAACATACAACGGTGGACTGCATGTAGTCTGATAACGGAGGCAGAGTAGATAGCATAATAGATCTCAAGAATAACTCACGCCAGATTCTTTGCTTCCGTCATAATCCATCTCCAACCACATATAGCATTTTGGGTGGAAAATGAATTCCTTACGATCAGCCCAATGGTTCTTTGTCTTCGCAAAGAATTTTGTTTCAAACTCCTTAATAGCAATGTCCCTTGAAGCATAAGGTCCCTGTAACTTGTCTTGACCTTTGATTCCTACCCTGCCCCATCTAGTGTACACTAAGAATTTGCCACCGCCGTTAGATTCTGCAATTTGTTTCAAATGTAAACTCAATCAAATACTGTGCATGGGCATGATACCAAATCAACATATCGTGCAATGCTTCAAACGTAGCCAAGAAAGCCCAACCACCACTAAATTAATAAGGATCAGATGAGACCTATGAAAAAGAAAATGTTCAACAATTTACTACTCCGGTAAGAAGAACTAACCAAGAGCTTGAATAACATAGAATTTGTTATTGTTATCCCCAACATTTGTCTGGTTCAGAGTCGCATCATAGATGTTATCATCCTGCAGGGAAATGGATGAAGTTTAGCTTAGCAACAGAGAGGTTAGTGCTCTTGTGGATTCATGATTCTTTTTTCTTACTGGTAAAAAAAAAACAGTTAGATAAGTTAAGCAAGGAATTATATATCATACTAAAGATGAAAAATTCTATTAATAATCACACTATTTTACATGCTGTAAAACGTGGTACTCCGTCTTTATGTGGTCGGCCAAATACTGATCCAGCACTGCAGTGCCCTTCCTGCCACTAATGACATGTTTCTCCTTTTCTTTTTCATCATCTTTTTTCCCTGCAGCTAAATTTCAGTCAGTAGAGGAAAACGAAACAGCTTTTAATTCATGAATCAAGTTAAAGTACGAACTAGGAAGTAAATCTTTAAGCGCAACGTTGTTTGAGTCCATCCGTGATTCTGCAGAAAGCCTATGGATCAAATCTCTCTTTGACCCATTTGACGAAACACCCATTAGAACCGCTACTTCGCGAAGTGCCGCTATGCCCATCTTACTAAGGTCTTCATCAACTACCCTAATTTTTTCGGACCTTTTCGAACCATCAACTTCTGGTTCCCTCTGCCTCTTCTTGCCAACTGAAGCATCTACTAATGAACTCTCAGACAACATTTTCAACAGTTTTTGTCTTCGAACCTACAATATAAAATTTCAAAAAACCAAATTTGAACTGGAAAGAACAACAAGCGCAAGCTCGCGTGCGTGTAACTGAAGAGACGACTGAATTACCAATGTAAGAGCTTTGGATGGCTGCTATTAAATGAGTTTATGGGAATGGAAATGCAGGGAAGCATCAACTTGTTAAATAAGCGGGAGAAAATGGGCTAACGACCAAATCAACTGTTTAATGTTTTGAGCTTCTCAAAGAAGCTAAAACTGGAGCAGCGGGTTAGTTGAACTGGTGTTTCATGTTTGTAAATAACAGCCGTATCTTTCGTCCACTCTGCGTTGCCACGCAAGGTGATGAAATAATGGTATGATGATTTGGCACTAATTGATTGGTTCAAGTGAAACTTATTGCAGAATTTTCATTATTATAATTTATAACATACAGACTACGTGATGTCGGAGCTTTTATTAGCTGTTGAGAAAAATAGGCAAAGTCAAAACTCCTATCAGACTGCCATCTGCCAACGTAGACCAGCAGCCAGTTTGCATTGACCTCAGAGTTGACTTCGTCCTAAGCAATAAGCAAACTTCACCTTATTAATTTGTAGCCAGTAACAAGTTGAACAAAAACATTTTAAGTACGATTTGTGCTGTTAAGAGGATGTTGGTTCGCACGAAAGAATAGTAGCAAGATTATTAACGAATACAGGGAGAAATAATAATAGATATTATCAATATTATTATTTGAGGATATGGATATTTTTTTATTATGTTTCTTTAGTTGCTGTTTCTTGGGTTCGGGTTACTTCTTCCTATGCAGTGAAATCCCTTAGTTTCTATTTTGGTTGCCTGAGGTTTCGCTGGTCGAGACTTCTGAGGCTTTGTCAATGAACTTTCTTGTATATATACTTTCTGATTAATTTGATTTTTTCTGCTTTACCAAAAAAAAGATATTATCATTATAATTATGATAGTTGGTTAAGAAGAAAAAATGATTACTATTATTATTGGTAGTAATTAGTTTGTAAAAAATATTAAGAAATAAATTTATTGTAATTAATTATATTGTAATTAATTAATTCATTCATTATATTCTAATTAATTAATTATATTGTAATTAATTAATTACAATATTTTAATTAATGAATGAATTATATTGTAATTAATTAATTCATTAATTATATTTTAATTAATTAATTATATTAAAAATTTTAAAAGAGCTACTACTAAGGAATGAATTTTATTCCTCTACTAAATGGAGGGTATGGAGGATTCTCCAAAAATGAGATATCAAACTATTGTCCTGTAATAATAATCAACAATCAATCACTCACTTTTCATTCCTTATCCATTAATTCCTTCCCAAGCCCATCAACAGAGCACTACTAATGTTTACATCAAGAACTCATTCTATTTAAGCAAAGATTTAACGTGTCCCTTCTAACTTTCTTTTACTGAATTCACTTTGTATAATGACAAATTTTGCAAATACTTTCTTTTTCCCACTATAATTAATTTTAATATGCGTATACATGTCATATTCATAATCAATAGAGATGTCAATGGATCAGATCGGAGTAACCTTTTCTTGACCAGCCCATTTTGACCCACAATATATATATATATTTAAAGAAAACATAAAAAATGATGTTATTTTTGAAATAACGATCAGGTTATGGGCTGGGTCTTTTTTGTCATCCCCAATATTCAGTTAATTATGTATTTGAATGATATTATTAAACAAATTCACATATTTAAATCAAATAACCAATTGACTCAATTGATTACTGAGTTTATAATTACCATTGAATTGGACCTCACGTTTTAGTACGTTCAAAATGAATCCTAATATTTACAAAATATTTTAAATAAATGTTAACATTTGAAAAAGTTCAAAATAGGCCCTGATTATTAACGATGTTAAACATCTATATTGACATGGTAATAAAAAGAATTTCTTAAAAAAAATTAAAATACGACCACCTGAATACCCGATGACGACGTCCAATTTTTAAAATAAAGGTGAGTCCTACTACATATATTAAACGCTGCGTCATTTAAATAGAAACTTCATGGAAACCTTCGCTCTCCTTCCTTTTTAACGTGAGTCCAAAGTCCCAACCCCCCTCCGTTAATGGATTCAGAATTTACCCTATGCTCGCATGGGTAGCTTGGGTGACAAACTAGCAGGGTCAATTGGTACAAGGTCCTAGGTTCGACTCCTGGTAACAGGAGAAAGTGACCGCTCTGTTAGGGGCTGCTTAAGATCATACCGTGGTTCACTCCTCCAGCGGTGGTCGGGCCTGCGACTGGGGGCCCTTAGAGTTGGGGATCAATCTTTTGGTACAAGAATTTACCCTATGAAACCGTGGTTCACTCCTCCAGCTGTGGTCGGGCCTGAGACTGGGGGCCCTTGGAGTTGGGGATCAACCTTTTGGTATAAGAATTTAACCTATGAACAATCACCTTTCTTCTAGTTTCTTTGTTCTCAAAGATTGATTGCTCTGAAGTATTTACTTCCTTCTCATCAATCCACTTTTCGTATCCATTCAAGTTTTCGTGTTCAACCTCCTTTTTAGCATTCTCTAGCAGCATTTGGAGCCATTTCTCTACATTTCCTTTCCTGCATAGCATTGCTTCCTGCTCTCTTCATCTTCTTCTATTACTTTCTCGCGCATAACAGGAAATTGGATTCTCTTTCTGATTTCTTCTACAATGTCTAATACCTGAAGCCTTTGTTCGACTGGAGTTTCTCTTTCCAATGCAACAATAGCTTTTTTGCATTCATGTATGTCTCTCCAATGCTATTCTTTCCCTGTATTAGCTCTTCTTTAGTTCCCGCATGCTTTTCATCTTCATTTGCAGATAATCCAGGCTGAGAAGCTTTATGTTCCTCCTCTAGGAACACTCGCAAGTCCTTGCGTAAAGTAGTTCTTGGCAAAGAAGTCATGATTTAATATTTTTATCTTCATATGGGATATCTTGCACTCTTGACCTCTTCCTTGCTTGTTCCAATTTAGGTATAATCAGTTTCTCAAGCTTGGCTCTTTGTTTGAATTTCTTGTGGAGTTCTTTCTTTGAGGCATCACTCATTGCCTACTATGCTTCAAGCCTTGCCATGAGCGCGTTTGGCCTGGATGAGTCTTACTTGTTCCTTATAAATAACACTCCTGCAGTGTTAACAAAGAAGAATCGAGAGAGGAAAGAGAGACGCTATTGACAAAAGAATTAGACAATAAAGAAGGACACTAAAGACAACGTAGGACACAACTTTACATTAGGACATAAGGGCACACAATAGACTTTTCAGCACTAGTTAGCTGGACAAGTACAAGTTGTTGTAACAGAATAAATTTTAACCTTGTATTTTATTATGTCCTTCCTAACAAGTGTATGGTCAAGATTAAATCAACAAATGTATAAATATGTATTTGAGCAAATAATAAAGTAACACACAATTTCTAGTTATATGCCTTTATTTACATGGTATCAGAGCTTTTACTGACCAATGTCAGAAATTGAAGAAAATTCCGGGTCATCTACCACCATCCTAAACGATACATCATTCTCTCTTGACTTTTCAGCTTTAGCAAGGACTTTAAACTTCAATTTGTCCATCAAACTTGATAGACAAAACTTTGTAAATTGGAGAGCCCAAATCCTTGCAGCCATAAGAGCCCTTGAGCTTGAAAACTTCATCAACACAACACCTCCTCCTCAGTCCATCACTACAGAGACAAACCAAGTCATCGAAAATGCAGAATACAAACAATGGTGAAGAACATATCAACTATTGTTATGTTGGATATTTTCAACAATCGGAGAAGAAGTAATAGGATAAGTAAATCATCCAAATTTATCCTACCAAGTTTCGCAAATTTTGGAGAATCTCTGTGCTTAAACATCCATGGTTAGAATTCTTCAACTGAAGCATCAACTTTCAACTATTAAAAAGGGCTCACATACCATATCAGAATACATGCAGAAAGTTAAAACCATAAGAGACTCACTTAAAGTAGCAGGACATGCAATCACTAAGTATGAATTAATATTGAGCGCTCTAAATGGCCTTGGTCATGCATATGATCCTGTTGTGGTTTATCTAACACACTCTATGAAAACATCATCCTTACAAGAAGTGCAACACTCTCTTATGATACATGAAACAAGGATAGAGCAGCTGAACATAATCAATCAAGTAGAAGTCTCATCACCAACTGCAAACTATGCAACTTTTAATCAGAACAATTATCGGGGAAGAAGTGGATTTAGAGGAAGAGGAAATCATGGGAGAGAAGGTAGATGGAATGGAAACAGAATCTTATGTCAACTGTGTTATAAACTAGGCCATAAAGCGCTAAAATGTCACAAAAGGTTTGATGTCTCGTGTCAAGGTAAACTCAATGTTTACGTATGAGTTTGATCATTTTGAAATCTCATCCTTAGTACAGATATAAGGATTTGATGACATTTTAGGCTTACTAAGGGTCTAGTAAACCTTGAGTTTATTGTGCCTTTAGTGTCGGTCACGGTTCAAGGTTGGGGTCGTGACAACAACTGTTATCCACTCAATAAGGTCCGTCAACTTTGCAAATATTCTCTTTGAGCTTGATTTATCAAATTTAGCTCTACTATTGCTTTCCTTGGGTTTCAATCTAATTCTTATTATCATGCCTTATTTATTTGTAAAACAAGTTAAAAGTACATTGTTCTTTTTTTTATACTGACAACATGATAATTATTGGCGATGATACTCAAGGTACTTCAACTCTCAAATCATTTTTACGTTAATAGTTTGAGATGAAGAATTTGGGTAATCTAAGTTATTTTTTGCTTCTTGATATTTCATGTAATAAATTTGGCTATTATCTCCTTAGTGATGATACTCTTTATTGCCAATTAGTTGATAATCTTATATATCTCTTTGTCTCCTATACTGATATTGCCCATACTATTCACATCGTCAATCAATTTATGTTAGCATCTCTTACAACTCACTTCTTTGTTGTTCTCCATATCATTTAGTATATTAGGACTTTCTTTCATATTTTTCTCTTTTGTATTCATCTCTACTAGAGTTATGAGCATACTCTAATGCTTACTGAGTTGGAGATCTAATTGGTTGACACTTTACTACTAGCTATCATTTCCTTCTTGGTTCATCCCTCATTTCATGGCACAATAAGATATAAGCAGTAATCTTTTGATTTAGAATGGAAGTAAAGTACCAAGCTCTTATAGGCACAACTTCTAAACTCCTTAAGCTACATTGGTTACTTCATGATATAGGGTGTTCTCTCTTCTTCTGCAATTATTGATTTATGTCCTACAGCCAATTGGTTGTTGTCCTTCAGTAACATAATTATTTTAGAGGCATTCTTTATCTTATACATATCATATGTATATGATAAATGTATATGCAAATAAAATTATAATGAGAATATAATTATGAGATTTATATTACATTATGTATTATCCCTAAATTATTCCCGATCATTGTTCTATTGAGATTGGATATCAATATGATGTAAAAAAATATAATATGTTATGTTTTTCCTTATGGAAAGAAGTAGTCAATCTGATACACTAAAGTATAGAGATACTTAAACAAATATATGAGTACTTGTTAACGAACAAATTTAATGAAGTGACCACATATGAGAATTTCATTTGAAATATTACTTGTATATTTATAAAAGTTCTCATTGTGAAGATTATATAAGTGATTCTTTGACTTGAGGTCTCCAACATTATCTCATATAGAAATTGTTATGTTTTGATATTAATAATGACATATTTTAGTCAAGGATAGCGTAAATGATAATTATTGGATATAATATAAGTAATATAAAGATAGTTGGGTGATCAATATAGAATTCATCACCATGAAGTAATTAGGGAGAGTGTTTCGTTGTTCTTAATTATTATTGATTCAAGAAATCCTTAGTTAAGGTAGGATGATACTTTTAAAATAGTTTTCAAATGTCATTAATTTAATCAATTACTAATGGTGGAGAACTAATATGATTGGACTCAAATAAAGTAAATATTAATTTCACGCTGTATATTTAGTTAGAACATTGTATGATCAAATGATTGAATTATATGAAAAAGTCATACAAATAAAGTTAGTCAAAACCACTTTGAA
Source organism: Erythroxylum citrifolium (assembly GCA_026284465.1). Taxonomy (NCBI): domain Eukaryota; kingdom Viridiplantae; phylum Streptophyta; class Magnoliopsida; order Malpighiales; family Erythroxylaceae; genus Erythroxylum; species Erythroxylum citrifolium. Next base: position 14,606,261 of record JANKOE010000004.1, read on the forward strand.
TTGCCTAAATATTTGATTAGTCATAATATATTGGTAGACATCAATCTTCATCTATAAATTTAAATTGTTTAATTAGAGAACTAAAGATAAATTAATAATTTATCTAATCCTAAATATGATTTAGGGTTATAATTTATATCTATTACTAATATATTTGAGAACCTAATAAGTCACACATAAAGAACAAGATGAAGAGAGAAAATGTATTTTAATCAAGTTAGATTTGATTATAAAGTTTGAGAAACTTTATGATTAAATGTAAGATATTTAATAAATAAGGACCAATATGAGATATTGGATCTTATTTTGACCTAATTCGTATTTAATTGTAATTGATTGTAATTCTAATTAAGTTTAATTAAATTTATAATTAATTCAATTAAATTACTAAAATTTTCAAAACTAATTAAATTACTAAAATTTTCAAGCCTCCTAAACATGTTCCATGCTTCTAAAAATTGTTTTACTGAATTAGAAAACCCATTGCCTGCTCCTTCTTTATGTTCTACTTATGGAATTCCTAATGCCTCTTTACTTTAAGGCTTCAGGAAAATAAATTTATTAACTCTTATAGTGCTGAATCAGATCTAAAACCTTCTCTGTATGATTTAAAACTTAGACTGGTTTGATTTTCTAGATTCAGTTGGTTTGTTTGTCTAAAACTTGAATTGGTTTGAATGGGTGCATTGGTTCTGAATTTGCATTGGTTTGTTTGTTGGAATAACGTGAGCCATCACCAATGGTAGACATGATCACTGATGAAGGAGCTGGCCAGTGGCGATAACTGCCATTGGCTAGGGCGATAGTCACCCAGATGGTAAGGAGGGTAGGACACCCAAGCAGGGAAGAAACATCGGAGGCAGTAGGAACAAAGCGGGAATAAGGAAAGGTGGAAGACTATGCAGTGGAAACAATCAGCAGGTGGGGGCCTAGAAGAGCAAATAAAATTTTAAATGACATGCATCGTAAAATGGAACCAACGTCTATGGGCAGACGCAGATGGCAAACATAAAGTTTTTGATGCATGCACCCATTCGATTTTATTTTAATTTTTATGTGTTTTTAAGCCTTCCTTTTAATTAAATCAGTTTAATAAATCTAGAAAAGTGCTTTTCTAATTGTTTTCAAATGGATAATTTTATTAGGAATACTTTAGAATTTAGTTTAAGTTTTCAAAGAGTTAAATTATTACATTAAATTAGTTACCAAATCAATAATTAGAATAAAGTAAAGATTTAAAAGGTCTATCTTCTATAATTAGATTGTGTTAAATCCATAAATATAATAAAATTATATTAATTTAAGAAGATATCTTAATTTCAAAATCAAGGTAATTATTTTTCTTAATTTCATTAAGATTAATAATTATATTGATCTCTAATTAAATTTTAGAAAAGTAGTTTCTAAAATTAGAATTAATTTTTTTGAAACAAATTGAAATTAATTAATTACACTCCTTAAATTAAGAAAATTATTGTATTAAATAATTAAGAAAGATGTTTCTTAACAAATTTATTTATTTCAATTTGATTGAGATAAATTAATTTTATTATTATTTAGAGAAAACTAGTTTTCTAATTTATTAATAAAGGATTTTCTAATAAGCTAAGAAATCAATCTCTGAACAAATAGTATAAAAGACTTTCTTAATTAAATTTAAAGTGATTTATTTAATTTAAAAATTATTTTCCTTTTAGTATTTGAAAATAGTATTCTAATTGAGGAAAAATTATTTCTAATGATATTAGAAATAGTATTCTAATTGGATTTGAATGTTTTACTTATGCAATTTTGAAAAGGATTTTTAAAAAAAATTATAATAAGTAAGAAGCATAATTTATTGAAAATTATTTTCAAGTACATTTTATTAAAGGAGTAAGATAATTGGAAGTAGTTTCTAATTGGATTTTAAAATTGTTTTCAAATCAAATTAAATTTCTATTTTAAATAAGAATTTAATTTATTTAGGAATTAATGAGTTTAATCTAATTTAATTATCCAAATAGTTGGAAATATTGTTTTAGATTATGAAGATATATAACCAGGATCAAACAAAGCTTGATATTTCATGCATATAATTTAATTACATTGGCATGAGAAATTGCATGCTTTGTTTATATGTTTGAAATATATATTAGATGCATGTTAAATTGTATATTTTATATATATGATATTTTACATGCAATTTTGTATTTTAATGGGACGAATAAAATTAAAATCTTATTAAAAATATTAAGTACATGTTTTGAACATGATTATTGCCTTCTATTGTTATAAGAATAAACTAGAGTTCTGTTTATTGTTAAGCTTATTAAGCAACGGATCCTACTTAACTACATTTGTGTGATTTGGATTAGCAAACTCAAGATCATATGAATTTAAAGGTAGGGTTAGGGATGGCAGTCTTGGCCTGGCCCGCCCAGCCATGCTCGGCTCAATTTGACTTTGGCATGAGTTGGCTGGGCCACCGGTCGGACTCGTGTAGGGGTCAGCCCTGCCCATGGCCCAAAGAGAAGGTGCAAAATGATGTCGTTTTGCCAAAATTTTATGAAAAGAGTAGACAGACTAGGTTAGCTCGGCCTACCTTGTGTCCAGTTAGACCATTGGCCAATTAGCCCGTGGTCAGGTCGGGCCACTGGCTGCCCATCTCATGGGTCAGGCCGGGCCATGCTTCCTTAGGTAAGGTTAGGAATAACGTATAAGATATGTTTTGATAAGAGTTATTACCTAATGGATCTTAATAAAGTTATTATCTACCTAATTTAAGTTTGGATAGTTTGTTAAACAAACTTAAGATCAACTAAATTTAAAAAACATCTTAGCCCACTAGAGAGATTAGAGTAATTTTTCCAAATAGAAATGAGGGTTATTATTTTGATTAAAATAGTGAGCGTAGCCACATACATGATTAAAGTTCTATTTTTATTTGGAATTCATGGCATATAACTAATTACTTGCTCTTCTTAACATTATATTTTGTTCCGAGTATAAATTACCTTTGTTTAGTATAGTTGATCCTAAAAGTAAGTGAACCATGTTTCTTGGACATATGTTATGTTTAAGAAAAGTTTTCAAAGTTGGAAAGGAAAATTGTTTGTCTATTATTTATTTTGCTATAACCACTCTTGAGGAATTGATGATAAAGTTTCAAAGATGTGTTAACATCATATAGATGATAAAAGAGTATAAACATTTTGAGTTGACTAATATCTTATAAACTTTGATGATAATATGTAAGATATATGTCAAAATCATGATAGCAAGATGTAAGAGGTTACATGAAGTAGAGTTAAAAATTATAGTACTTTAAAGGAACTATTCCACTTAATTTAGTCTACTAAAAGCATAAATATGGACAATAATTAAAGTTATTTGCTATAGAATGATAATAGTTATCATTAGAAGAAATGAGTGAATGAATTTTCTTGCCTATACGAAATATGATAAAGATTATATATATTTATAGTTCACACTTATGAGTATTTGATACTGAATTTAGATTTAACAACATTAATAATGTTTAAGGCATGATAAGAAATATATTGTTGAGAAAAAATAGTTGATCCAAATTTATACAAATGGTTTGTAAGTATTGCATCAAAGGAAACTTATGCTTAATATAAGTGGTAATAATATATAGTTAGATAACTATAAGATTATACTTTCATGCCCTATTAGTAAAATCAACTAATAAGAATCATAAAATTACATAAAAGAATATATGTATCCTTTTGATTATGAATCTTATGAAACTTGTTAAGTTGAAAAATAACCAAATTAATCTTTAGTGAAAGAATAATGATGGTATTTGATATGAATGAGGAATTGAGAGAAATTGGGAAGAGGGATTGTGATAGCTTATTGAAATTAGCAGTAAATTACAATTACAATCCGTAAAAATCCTCTCAATCAAATCACAATCATAATCCCAAAATTCCTCTGAATCAAATCATAATCTCTATCACCCCCCTAAAACTGCAGCATATATATCATAAGCTCCAAGCTTGTTACACAATTGTGTTACACGACTTACAACCAAAGACTTGGTGAATAGATCAGCTAACTAGTCCTCATACTTCACATGAATGGTTTTATCACATATTGTTCTACCTTCTCTCTAATAAAATGATGGTATACCTCAATATGTTTTGTCCTTTCATGAAAAATTGAATTAGAAGCAATGTAAATGGCCACTTGATTATCACAAATTAGCTCCATAGGTTAAGTTTGATACAATATAAGTTCATGCAACAAATGTTTTATCCAAATAAGTTCTCGAGATGTATATGTCATAGCTCTATATTCTGATTCTGCACTTAAACAAGAAACTACTGTTTGCTTCTTACTTTTACATGAAATTAGATTGTCAACAATAAACACGTAATATCCTATAGTAGATCTTCAATTAGTCTTAGAATCAGCCCAATCAGCATCACTATAAGCCTGAACTAAATAATACCCATAGTTCTTATATAAGAGTCCCTTGCTAGGATTGCGTTTGAGGTATGTCAAGATTCAAATAGTTGTATTCCAATGGTTGGTTTGAGGGGATTACATAAATTAACTCATCACACTTATACTAAATGAGATGTCAAACCTAGTAACTATAAGATAGTTTATTTTCTCAATCAGTCTCCTATAATTTCCTGGATCTTTCAAGTGTTCTCCCTAGTCTGCATCAAGTTTAATGTTTGGGATCCATTGGATAATCCATTGGTTTACATCCCAACAAGCCAGCTTCTTCTAGGAGATCAAGAACATACTTGTGTTGGAAGAGATAAATACCATCTTTAGATCTTGCAACTTTGATTCTCAAAAAAAATATTTCAATAAACTAAGACCTTTTTTTTTTGAATTGTTGTTATAGGAATTCTTCAATCTATGAATTCCATTTTAATTATCACCAACAATAACAACATCATCGACATAAACGATCAATAAAATTTTACCAGATCTTCTATGTTGACAAAACACCAAATGGTCTACTTCATACTGCTTGAGACCAAATTTCTTCACAACTGAACTAACCATCCAAACGATGCTCTAATAGATTGTATGCAACCTTACCCTTACTAAGTAAAGAGGTTGTTTTTGACAAATTCACATGTAACACAAAAGGAATATATAAAGAATAATGTTGGAAAGATGAAAGTAGTCAATCAGTGTAAAAATAATTATATAAAAATAGTAATGTCTTATTATCATTAAAATTGAAAAAATATTTTACATTTTGATTCAATAACAATAGTTATTAAAATTAACATAAAAATAATGTTTTAAACATAGTAACTAATTTAAAAATATTTTATATTAAAAAATTTTAAACTTAAAAATATATTTTTAATTTAATAATTTAACTTTTCTTAATTAACAAATTTGATAAAAAAATTTGAGTACCAACAGTTACAATCCGACAATATAGTACCATACAGTATGATATTCAAAACCTTCAATAAGGTTACAAAATGTATGAAACTCAAAAACCTTGCTTATGAGCCATTTGTAATTCAATCTCATCAATGGTAACTTTTCTATAGGCAAAAACTATAAGTTCCTCGCGACGTTGAACAAATATATTTATGAAGCTTGACTTCGTTTCGGAAACATAACAGAATCAAAGATACACTATGTATAAAGCATGATTATGATGTTTTGTTTTCAAACATGACAGTAAGGAAAACATAGCACAACGGAAGCATTCAAGCAAAAGGCAACTCAGAAAGATGGGTTGAGATCCAAGTATCGTCCTGATTTTTCGTTCCAAAAGCATACATTTACACACATATCTTTCGCATGCTTGCTTCTTATCAACTCATCGTCTATACTTGCATAAGAAAAAGAAACCTTGTATTAAGGTATGCTTGTGTTGTTTTCTTGATAGATCATGGGGTACAACTAACCTGATTAAGAATGATGTTTGATGAAAAACATTGATTTCCAACAATCATTGCAGGAATCCTCTCAAGAGACCAGTGACTTCTCAGCGTCAGTCATCAGACCTAACTACAACAAAAGTCGTGCCTAATTTTGTACTTGTTTGGATGGAGGTCCGCTTATAGCCGAAGGAGCAACCTGGCCCACAAGGTATAACAATTGTCACGAAAATCCTCAATTAGTTGCTTTTACTTTGGTCTGGATACATAATTGAGATGGTCTAAGATCTTGTTTGCATTTTCTTGTCGGACACCTTACTGTACAATAGAGCACAAGGTATTTGGCAGATAGCTTTAAGCTATATTTCAGCTGATTAAAGAGTATTAGCTTAGTTGTTTGATTATGCCAAACAGATAATATATTTATTTGGTTAGGAGTTGGTTGGGTTGGCTGATTCAACTCAACCAGTCATTTTTTGAAAAGCTACTTAAGAGTAACGTTTCAACCTATCGGTTAATAAAAATTTTACTGAAAGACAATTGTGCCCTTAAACTCATTTCAACCTATCTAAAATGTATGGGATTAACTACAACTATTATCTATAAATTCATCAATACGTCTATATGATAGCTTAAATTGACAAGCAAGATATTATTCATCGAGTAAGTTTGTAGACAACACAAGGTATAAAACTAAAGGTGGGATTTGGATTTTGTTGTTGTTGTTGTTGTTGTTGTTATTATTATTATATGTTATATGTTTTTTATTAGAGTTATAAACTTAATTTTTGTAGAATTAAATATCTAAAATCTAAATTATTATAAGAATATTCAACGAAATACTAAGATATATAATATTTATACCCTTATAAATTTTTTTAAGTCATGTCCTCAAAAGTTATTTTACACATAAATAGCTAATTCTACATAGCTAATTTTACCAAACATCAAATGACAAACAATTAATGCAATCCGCTGATCAAATAAACTGATATAATCAACTATTAGCTAACAGCTAATAGAATCAGCTAACAGTTAATGCAATCAGCTGATTACCAAATAGGGTCTATATAATCTAGAGTGTAGATTAGGGCCCTGTTTGACAATTAGCTAATTATATTAGCTGTTAGCTGATAGCTGATTCTATTAGTTGATTTGACCAGCGGATTGCACTAGCTGTTTATCATTTAGTGTTTGGTAAAATTAGATGTTTAGTATTAGCTGTTTATGTGTAAAATGACTTATGAGGACATGACTTTAAACAAAAATTATAAAGGTATGAATATTACATATCTTAGTGTTTTGTTGAATATTCTTATAGGAATTTAGATTTTAGATATTTAATTCTACAAAAATCAAGTTTGTAACTCTAATAAAAAACATATAACTTATAATAATAATAATAATAATAATAATAATAATAATAATAATAATAATAATCCAAAGTTAAATTTTTATTAGTATTTTTCATATAATTTGTATGAATTTTATTATTTAACAAATTAAAAATAACATATAAGGGCATGACTTAAAATTTTTATAAGGTCAAGATTAAATATTTAATTTTATATAAATTAAAATTTTAACAATGATAAAAATAGAACAAAAATTAAAATTTACAAAAAATTTACAAATATTTTGTGCATAATTCATAAGCATAACATAGTGGTTATGCTTATAACATATGGTTGATATTTACGAAGAGTTATATATCTTGATCGAACGAGTCATCAACAAATTAAGAAGAAAAAGAAATGGTTGATATTTTAGATGTTACGGTGAAGCAGTAGAGTGGAACGTGTCAATACAGGTGGTTGGCAGAATTGATTTTTCACTGGTCATAAGCAGCTGTTTATATGAAAATGTTGTTATTGAGTAGCTTTTCAAACTTCAACTTTTTGGGATAAATAAGCTACTTATTCATCTTCTCACCAAAGAAGAATTTTAGCTATTTGACACGAATCAACTAAAAAGCTGTTGATTCCTTATTCACCAAACGCAGCCTAGATCACATTCCGTTATGTGGTTAACGTGAATTCCATGTACAAGCATTGACCACCACATTCCACCATTCTCATTTCAATTTTGTTACCTATGCTTCTAGTTCCTCCTTATAAGCCTTTACCACTTGTTTGCTACTTACTAATCAAAAGGTGAGCATGAGAAGCTAGCTTCATTCTTTAATTTTTACTTGCATAGTTTTTAGAGATAGATAAATTAAAATAAGAAATGATAAAACTAAAATAAAATTTAAACAATCTTGAACTTTTATTTTAAAAAAGGGTATAGATATAAGCAGAAATAAAAAATTACAAATAAGAGAGATTAGAGATATTATTAAATTACTATCAAAATATTAATTCTTACTATCATAAAATCATTCATATTTATTTAAATTTTAATAATTTTATAAATCATTAATGTTTTATTAATTATTTATAAAATATAAACTATTTTAATTAATTATTTACAAAATAAATAATATAATAACTAAGTAAAAAATTTCTCATTAGCTGGCGATCGGTTATGAATATAAAAAGGTGCTGAATCCTACGGTTGGATGGGTTATTGACGGCAAGAAAAAGTCGGGCATGGTCTTGCTTTTGGATTCTTACCTCCTACGTATGAGAACTTACGTTAAATTGTCCATATATTGTGGGCACATACATGTCCCTTATTTAAGTTCAGTACGCAAGTGAAATGATTCCTGTAGCCTGTTCTACTGAACGTCACTACCTTGGGTTATGTCGCTGTAGTTATGGTTCCTTCTTCGCCAAGCATAGTCAAACATTGCATCGAGTGCTGTAGAATTTAGCTTCTTGAAAGCACGAGTGAGTCGAGTTTCAAATAGTATTTGAACGGATATGAGTGTGACACCAGGTAAAGCATTTACTACAGGATCACAAGAGCAGAGTGCACACGCTATCCATTTATATCTCTAGATTTGATGATGATCTCACGCCAGAATCTATGTTCTTCGTCCACAGGACAAAAGAATGACGCGTAGAGGTGGGTTTCGGTTCATCCGCCGTACTTATACCTCTTATATTTAGAGGACCCTTGGTTCATATAAGACAATAAGAATGAGAATGAGAATGAATATAGGAAAAAATAAGAATTGATATAATCATTATAATTACGATGATTGGTTAAGATGAAGGAATGATTACCATTATCATTGATGGTGGTTAGTTTGTTAAAAATGTTGAGAAATAAAAATTTGTTAAAATTTTGTTTTATATCAAATTCTAAATATATTTTAAATGATTATTTTTAATTTATGCACCCTAATTATAATGACAAAATGTTTAAAATCAAGTATATTGCGGTTTT
>JANKOE010000004.1:14681221-14698738 GCA_026284465.1 Erythroxylum citrifolium
TATGAAGGGTCATATGGATTGAGGTTGAGAGTTGAAGAATTCCAATTGGTAGTTGAATGGTTATGTTCATGATAATCTAAGTTTGTATAGTGCAAATTCCGAAGTTTTTCATAAGGGAAATTGTATGTTCTAACTTCCAATGAAAAACTGTATCGATCTAGGTAGAATTAGCAAAAGTTGCCTTCATGAAAGTTATAGTTCGTCTTTATAGCTTTCAAACGCTATAAAGTATGTAATTTTTCAATATCAGAATTGAAAGTTATGATCATTACAAGTTAGGATGTCGTAGATGTTTTCCCGAATAATTAGCGAATATGAAGTGATATCGGACCAGAAATAGTTGATTTTGGCAAGATATGAGGAAGGGGATGCTAGGATAGGTTTAGGACCCTTTGGAGAGGTCTTAGAGGGTGAAAATTTGTGTTACCCGAAGATTACACGGCTTGCCCATGTAAATTCATACGGGTCGTGTGTTTTTGGGCGCAGGGACACTGTTACACCCGAAGGTTACACGACCAAACCGTGTTGGATCACACGGTCCGTGTATTTTGACCCAGTAAACGAAAAAATTTCAATTTTTGGTCTTCATGAAAGTTGTAGCCCTAGATGTCTACTTTCTAACCGTTCAAAAAGAAAGTCAATCCGACACCTATAGTGAGAGTTATGGCATTTGTGCCAAAGTATGTTCCATAGGAATAAGGATATGAACATGTTGGATTCGTTTGGCCATAACTCCTTCGTCCGACCTCCGATTGAGGTGATTCTTGAGGCGTTAGATTTCTAACACATTCTCCTACCTTCCCATAAAATTTTATAGCAATTGGTTTTGAATTCAAGAAGTTTGATTGATAGAAAGTAAGGGGTCAGTTGGGAGAGCATGATTAGGCCATGAACATACTTTGAGTTTTGAAGCATATCTTGAGCTATGGAGCTCTGAATGAGGTGGTTTTTGTTTTTAAATAAACTAGAGACTAAGAGCTACCATTTTGAAAAAGTCATTTATGATTGTTGTGATTCCGCTGTGTGGCTAGCCTTTTGTGGCTTGAGATGTTATGAGAACGATGTGGAACCGATCATGGCTAATGAGGGTACATTTGAAGTAACCCTAACAAGGAAACCCGCACATGCTTTATGAGGGTTAAATGAATTAACCCTACAAGGTTAAGATGATTTATTGGATTCGCACAAGTTATATGATTTCCGAAGAGTGTTGGAAATTAAAAAAAAATACTACGGAGTAATGAAGAAGAACACGTTTCATGATTTTGTGAAGAGTTAGATACCGGACTCAAGCGGGATCTAACTTTTATGGTATTCGCAAGCGTTGGATTCCAAACTCAAGCGAATTCCAACATTTATGATAAAGTAAGAGTTGGATTCCGGACCCAAGCGGGATCCAACAGGAGGCCCTGCATATGCAAGCATCAGTGCAAATTTAAGCTAGTATGCAGCTAGACTTAATATCAGATTACTCGAAATAGACAAAGACTCAAACTTTAAGCCATTAGCTTAAAAGCTCAATTAAGTCTTGACGATTGTCCTAAAGACATAATCATCCCCTCTTGCACTCACAAATTAGGACATAAATGACCACAAATGTTATTCCAAGTGAACAGTTAGACAGAAAGCTTGAACGAAATAATAAACAAAAAAAAAAAACAATACAACACAAGCAGAGAACAAAGACACAATTTTCAGCTGGTCAATGGATCTCATGAAAACCAGTGAAGCTTCATCAATGGCAGATTAAAATAGTGGGCCATTCTCAAATCCGTGTTGGGACTAGAAATGGAGGCATTGTACATGGATGGGGAAGAGAGATTGCCATCACCCCACAAAAGCTGATTGGCCAGGGTGTAATTTGCCTTTACAATTTATTTGCTGCTTCCACCAACCACATGCATAATCTCCAAAATACCCCTCCAAACCCACAACAAGGAATGCACTTAACGAGCGGCGTCGGTGATTGGTGTTAGGTGAGGTTGTTGGCATTGGCACGGTCGAATGGTTGATCGAGAGACTCGACTCACGACTCCTTCCCATCTTCAAGCCTTTGGGCCCCCAACCTACTCAAGCCATAAAACCGGACTCGCTCAACTCAATACAACACAGCAAAAGGAGAGGACAAACGCAGAACTGAAGCTTAAAACACAAACACACCTACACCCACCAACTTATCTCAAACTCCCCAATCTCCTGCAAATGGATCCTAATCTCCATATCCAAGAATCCTCTGAATCGCCCTCTTCCCTATCCACTGAAGAACACACCCAACAACAACAACAACAGCTTGCAATTATACCTTATGCCTCTCTGTCTCTTTCTCTCTCTACAATCCTCCCCAACAACTTCTTCACACAGCCTAAAATCTCAGCCTTGTTTTCCTCTGCTCCAAACAAGGTTAAAGTCCCAACACAAGCTGCTTCTCTCACTCACCTTTCTCTTTCTACAACCTCCTCTCCCTCTCCTCCCAATTTGTCATTCAAGTCCACAATCTCCGCGAATCCTCTCTACAACCCTCTCTCTCTCAACCCTCGCCGCCCATCAGAACCATCTAACGCCGCCGGTATTCGCCGCGCTTCCATCGTTTGGTTTCGCAACGACCTTCGCGCTAACGACAATGAATGTCTCAACACTGCTAACAATGAGTCCGTGTCTGTTTTGCCCGTTTACTGCTTTGACCCGAGAGAGTACGGGAAATCCTCATCTGGGTTTGATAAGACGGGGCCTTATCGTGCTACCTTTTTGATTGAATCGGTCGCTGACCTTCGCAAGAATCTTCAGGCAAGAGGGTCTGATCTTGTTGTGAGAGTTGGGAAACCTGAGACCGTTCTTGTTGAATTGGCACAGGCTATCGGTGCTGATGCTGTGTATGCACATAGAGAGGTGTCTTATGATGAAGTTAAGGCAGAGGAGAAGATTGAGGCTGTTATGAAAGATGAAGGAATTGAGGTTAAGTACTTTTGGGGAAGTACTTTGTATCATTTGGATGATTTGCCTTTTAAGTTGGAAGATATGCCCTCGAATTATGGAGGTTTTAGAGAAAAAGTGCAGGGTCTTGAGATTAGGAAGACAATTGAAGCATTGGACCAATTGAAGGGGTTGCCTTCGAGAGGTGACGTAGAAGTTGGCGAGATTCCTTCTTTGTTGGATTTGGGTCTCAATCCTACTCAGGTATGGTTTCTCTTCCCAGTTATTGGTTTCTGGTATGTTCTTAACTCAGGTTTGGTAGTGATATAGAAATGCCACAAAATGCAATGAGAATGTACGAATAAAGTTGCTAACTTTGTGATTTTCTGGATTTCTAGTGTAAATTAATTGCCACCTAAAAGATCTTTAATAGATAACATGTGATTTTGAAAATGTACTTCTTGTCAAAAGTTGCTTTACAAAATGCAGCTAGAGTGTTTTGCTTAGTGTTTCTCAGTTGTTAACTGCAAGGGTTGCTGCAGCTTCTAAGCTGTGTTTCAGACGTAAACTGGAAAATTGATCTGTCTGAACCATAGACAATTTTGTCCTTTTCATTATTCTCAATACAACTGTAAATACGGCGTGCATAATGCAGGGTGGAAAGCCAGCTGCTAATGCTTCAATGGTGGGTGGAGAAACTGAAGCATTGCAGAGGCTTAACAAGTTTGCAGCTGAGTGCCAAGCGCAACCTCCTAAGGGAATCAATGGAGCCAATGATAGCATCTATGGTGCAAACTTTTCCTGCAAAATTTCTCCATGGCTAACCATGGGATGCATCTCCCCTCGTTCGATGTTTGATGAGCTAAAGAAAACTGCGACCAGGTGTGCTTCAAATTCGTCTCCTTTTTTTTATCTCTTCGATTATACCATTATATAATTTCATAAGTTATGCCCTCACGAATTGAAATGACTCAATTTATAGAACTATTTCTGCTGCATCAAAGCTCAATGGTGGTGGTAGCCACTCACCAGACACTGGAATGAACTGGTTGATGTTTGAGTTGCTGTGGAGAGATTTCTTCAGGTAATTTGAGTAAACCTTGCAACTTATTTATTATAGTAGCATTCTCTTCTCATATTTCGACTCTTGTGCTGTAATTAGCTTGAGCATAAGAATAGAAATAGCAGAAAAGTTGGTTCACTTCCTTGTGTGTGAAGAATTTACTTGTTATTGGATTCCACTGTTTTTATTAGAGAATGAGAGAAAGGGTTTCCTTCCCAAGTTATCAAGCTAAAGTAGCATCAAATATTTATGTTGATATGTCATGTTATCCGTCTTCTTCAGATTCATTACCAAGAAATACAGTTGTCCAAGGAAACAGCTCGAAGCAATTCCGGCCACAGCTTGTACGGGCGCCCTGGCTTAGGCTAGAATTTATTTAAGAACTGCAAAATGAAGTTGGTGGGAGTTCTGGTGTTTTCTTCAGTGAGAATCTATATACGCAAGCCATTAGAATGTCGGAGTAGGTTGCTCGAAGGGAGCTATTCCTTGTCAAACTTCAGTTATTTCTGCCAAATAAAATTTATTGATTTTGAGCTTGACTTTATTTAAAAAAAACGTGTATCCTTGGAAAAGTGTTACTCTGCATGTTATAAGGTTATTAGTTTACGATTTGGGCACTCAATAATGCTCTGCATCTTGGGTTCTTCAAGTATATATTGAACTTGGACTTGCTTAGAGGCATGGCTTGTGACTTCTCCCGTCTCTGTTTTAACTCCAGTGAATAGGCCTCTGTCTAATCATTGCTAGATTTGAATCATGTTTTGGAGCTGCCGATCTCCAACACCCATGTCTTTAATCAGGCAATAGCTGAAAATACAAGGAATATAGCACAACAAAAGATAGAATATAGATATACTCTGTAAAAACTACCAATCAAATGATACCAGAAACTTTAAGAGATGATAGCACCACAAAAATAACCCAGAGCAACATGAGATACAAACATGTTACCCAGGCCCATATCCTAGGACCTCCAAGTTCTGCACCCAATGTTAAACGCCGGAAAACAAGAACAGCGATACATCCTACAGAAGTTGCAAAGAAGACAAGTAGTGAAAAACTGAGTCCTGCAGCATTGTTGATGTGCAACGTTTCTCTATATGCGACGAAGTTGTACGCAGTATCAATCAGCCATGGAACGCCAATCCCCACATATATATTCACCGAATTGCTACAAAGTATAAGACAGACAAGGATCCGTTTGTGTCTTCGTCAGCTATATGCTCCCACATTGGAGTATACCAAGAGTCAGAAATGAAAGGTAAGAATGATGAAAAGTAACAAGAAAAAATGGAATAGACTACATTGCATATGTTTGGCTTAAATAAACGTTTTAGCGATGTTCCTGTCTCAGAATAGACAGAAATTTCAAAGTATGCTATGTCCCTTTGCCTTAATTCTTAAGGAACGCAGGGATAAGTGACATCATGATTGGAGATTTAAAAGTACAGTAAATTACTTTTGAGTAATTAAAATTAAATTTTAAGTTTGGTTCTAGAGTAATTCAAAATCTAGTTATAAATTCTATAGAAGTATGTTTGATATTCAAGTCAATGTGATTCCCTGAAAATTTCTCAAAAATTCCAGGTGCATATATAGATACAGATACCAACTCCACCACCCACCAGTTTGACAAAAGACTTCCATAAATTACATACAACGAACCTGCAAGTAATGTTTGCTATTGCAGAGTCTGCTGTTGTTTGACGTTCAGCTGCTATCTTACTTGCTACTAAATCTGGCCATGATGTCCCACTGGCCAATGCCGTAAATGCAATGACGTAAGCATTTATCCCTGCAGAAAATTGGTCATTTTTTAGAGTTAATCTAAAAGACACGGGGTATCTTATTTCTAGGCTTGGAAAAGTAAATGTAAATTGTATTTATAGAGAAGAAGAAAACCTGTGACACAGCTTATAAGATCAGAGAGCTTTGTTACAATATAAGCAATTCCACTAATGAAGATAAGAGAGCAAATGAAGGCAACCCATCCATGAGCAATATGATAGGGTGGCACAAAAGCAAACAAAATCCTCCAAGGTGCTACTACTAATTGCCACGAGACTCTTGCTAGCCGCAGGAGAGAGCTGCTTAATTTTCCTGAATCTGGACTTTCCAACTGTTTCAGGAACCATATACTAATCAACAAAGAGGAGAATGAAGTTTTTCCATGTAGGAACAGAACCAGATGACAGTAGCTTTTAACTATCAATTTAAGGAAGTTCTAAATTTCCAGATATGCTAAAAATAGTGTACCATTATTGCATCCACAAACTGCTGTTTCCAGAGAGAAAAAACATTAACATTGTGTTCCCTATTTAAGTTTTCGCTGGAGAGTTCTGCTGCATCATCTGTCAGAGGCACTTTTTGATACAAAGGACCTGCAAATTAGGACTTTCAGATTAAATAAATTTTGACTTTCAGATTCATATCATCTTCTCACTTAGAAAATTAAATAAATAAATGAACTTGCAGTCAGCAATTTAGGTCAAATTGATGCTTCCTAAAACAGATCGTATGAATCTTGATATACTATAATGAGAAAATTATAGATCAACAGCTTAATTAACATATCACTTTTCACATGCAGATCTGCTATAAGTATTTCTAATGGGTTTGAGCACCTCTTTATTCTCATTATCTTTCTTCATTTAAACTACAAATATAGCATTAAATTAGTTATTCGACCAAGTGAAGTTCTAACTCATGATTTTGATGATAAGAAAACATGTTATTGTTAAGGTCTTTATCTTTAGTGATATTAACAAGTTAATTTCATAAATATTCAAGTAAAAGGTCAAAGATTAATTCAATGGAAGTGCAAAGTGATCAAAGGATCAAAAGAAGCAAAGTGGAACACCAAATACAACTCCAGAGAACTTCACAGCAATTCAATTTAAGTGGACCAGGAACAAAAATGAAATTAAGTAATTACATATATAATAAAAAACTATAGTAATCTTTCTTACAACCTTATCTTGGTCATTTCAATGGCTTAGAGGATCCACCATTGCGTATTATTTACATGTAAGGCATAATGCATAAATCCTTCCATAATCAAGAAATTTGTTTTTTGAACATATTGATATTCAAACAAACTTTGGAAAAATTTTGAAATGATTCTGAATCAAGTTTTCATCAAAATAGGTTGCTTTGATTCTTTTGAAAAAACTTCCAAGTGTTGAAAATTGGTTATTTAAAGTGTTTTTGAAAGTTGATTTTTCTAGGCGTTTGGCTAGCCTAAGGGTTTAACTATCCTAAACTAGAAACAAAAAGGAACGTAATGGGTGCCTTCTGTTAGGCTTAGAGATAATTCAGCCTAAGGGTTTCGTTTAGCTAGCATAACCTAGGAACAAAAATAAATAAATAAATAACGAGTGTAGTTTGATAGGCTAGGGAATACACTAACCGAACCCTTTGTCAAATATATGTTAATGAAATATATGTGGTTGGCTAGCAGAATGTGCCTAATAGTTCAATTGAGAGAGCAACTGAATTGAGATTAAGATATGAATTCAGAGAGCAATTAAATTTTATCCAAGTGATTGAGATATCAATTCAGAGAGCAATAGCATTGTCAAGGTTCTTCTTCACCCGTGACAAGAAGTTGTGTAAAGGATTTCTCTTCACCCTAAGAAAGAAAGATCTATAATGATTCCTCTTCACTCAAAGGAAGAAACATGTAAGGAAGGCTTCTTTTCACCTATCGAAAATATGAAAATAAAATGTCAAATGTAGCATAGGGAATGAATGTAGAAGAAGGATTATTTGGTGGAACCACTACAAAAAATTTTCCTCGGCTAAAGGTCAACTAAGAACACATGCCTTGACATGAACAATTATCTGCACAACCCAAATCCTTGTCACTTAACAAGTACATGCATAAGTTGATCTCTTATTTATCAGGTGTCGAAATCCTACATTTCCATCACTAAAGTGTTGTTCTATTGACTGTATCAACTACTTGAAAGACGACTGATAAAAGCATTAATTGGGCTAACCAATTCATTTAGTTTTTCATGGCCGAGTAGCATTGACTACTAAGGAACAAATGCTAACTGACTGTGGATAAGTTGCTGAAACATTATAGTTGCTATTTACTAAAACATGAATAGAGTAATTTGGCAATACATGAGTACCTGTCTCATTGTTTGAATGGATAGAGAATCTGTCGACAACATTCCTGCTTCCATCTTCGCCACAATCATGTATCTCAGAGTACTCATCACAGACATTGTTCACATGTGTATCTGAATTAATCTCTTCAGGTACCCAGTCCTCTGGCCTTTCAGTTCTTGGACTTCGGATATCAAAAAGTAGCACAAGAGTTGAGCATCAATATTCATTTATATATGACTACTGTAGATGAACAAAATAAAGTAATGGAAAACATACATAGGAAGAGACAGATAAGGCCAGCGTTTGTCTTGAGCATAAGCATGTGTGAGCAGTAATCCATACTGCAGTACCGTCAACAAGGCCTCCCAAAGCGTGATAACATTTGGAGTCCATACCTGCAGAAGAAAATAAGACGTTGAACTACCAAGCAATTTCCCAAATTACGTTAATCAGAATCAAGATTAAAGATCCTCTAAACAGTGACAGTTACAGAAGAGTAAGTGCGATGGTGAGGTCAGGCATTTTAATTTGAACTACTATGAGTTATAATTTCGAAAGACAATCCTAGCACAGATATCATTGAGCTTGGCATAGGAAGTGTATAGTGTATACGAATGCAGTAGATTAAGTAATAACAACCATACAAGAAGCAATAATAAATCATGAAACACCAACATCAGTGAAACATCCAATAACTCACCTCTAAAATTATGTAGAGCCAAATATAAGCCCAGAAAGACCAAAATAGCTCCACCAGCCAAACTCCTATATCAGCTATCTTTTTCAGTTCTCCAGCTTTTGGTACAACAACGCAAACGGCATGGATTGGGAAAAGGTCGAATGCCGCAGAACCAACAAGCGTTCCAGGACCCAGTCCTATAGATTAATTCAACCTTAGATCTTGTACTTCAATATGCAAGTAAGAGAATACCTGACTATAGTTTTATCAAGATATCATTGAAGTATAAAGGTACACCTCACCTCAAAAGGTTGAATAAATTAAGAACAATAAAACAGGATTTAATTACCAAATAAACAAGGGAAAGGTAGAAGAATAAGCTTTTACAACACCAGTTACAAACCTCCAGCATACAGATCCCCAATGTTGCGAATGGCATCAATAGTAGCTAACGAAATTTGAGGAAAGCTGGTCCCAAACGCCAGCAAAGAAATGTCTGCAATGGCATAATTCCACACCTTTTCATACCTAACAACCTCAGTATTGGTTACAGGATCCATCTCCACGACCCTTCGCGAATGTTTCACGACATTCTCCATAGACCGAAAAAACCGAGCCGTAATGGAAGACAAACCAAGGAAACAGTAAGCTAGACCTACAACGTACAGGAATGTCCGCGTCCCAGCTCCAAGGGAAGTTTCAAAAGGGAAAACCAAATAGCTCTCACATCTTTTATTAGCACCACCGCCCAATACATCACCAACACTTTGATAACCGACCGAGGCCATGTTTACTAGCCCCATATTGCGATTAATATTTTAGCAGAAGAGTAGCGTCGCCTGTGTCCATCCAATATGTTAAAAGACAGGAATAAACATTCGTTACTTGGAAAGAAAACAAAAGAAGATGAGCTTCAACTGCTGTGTGATCCTAAATCCGATTTCAAGTTGAAAAAAAGAGATTTAACATAACAATCAGAGGATCATAACGCAATCAAAATTTGTAGTGAAAGTCAAAACCAAATCAATCGCATAGTTTGAGGACCCGTTATTTGTTTTCTTAACTATTAAAAATGCAGGAAATTGGATGTCGCGGGAGACTCACCGCAGACGATAGGTGGACGACGTGGAGCTCGGACGAGAATGGGTTCCAAGAAATCGTAATGATTAAATCCAAAACTTTGTCATTATTTATGATTAAATCCAAAACTTCGTAAAAATTCAACTGTCAGAAAATAAAACGCCGGTATTCTAAAGTCAAACGACTAACCTCGACGCGTTCGTTCTTTTATATAATAATTTATACATGCGTTACATTAATAAAAAATAGTTTTTTGAATTGATTTGATTTATGTAAGTATTAAAATTAATTAATAAAATTTTTAAAAAGGAAAATATCTTATAAAATAAACATGACGCAAAATTTGTATATTAAATTTATAACAACATTCAATCACAAATTCGATTAAGAATGGATAATAATAATATTTTTAATTAATAATCATATTTTAATAAAAGTAATTTTTAAAATCTAAAATTATTAATTAGGATAAAATATTTATTTAATTAAATAACTATTTGTGCTTTTTATTTAGTGACTTGTTCTATATTATCAAAATAAGGAGGAGGCAATTAATGTGCATGTTATTTTAGCGAAGGTTTATATAAGCCATGACAAACGATTTGTTTCTTATGTTCAAATTACGTAAACAGTTTATTTTGTAAAAATATATAAAAAAGGTTATATGTAATTCCCATAGAGGGAGAAGTCTTGTGCTTTGAAATTTGTTTACTTTTTTTTTTTTAATAAAAACGATAATAGCGCAAAAACAAACAAAGGCAGGAAAGACAAAGAAAACTAACCCAAGCTAACAGACTTACTCCGTACACCCGGAATCTAATAGCCTTTCCCCCTCAATAATAACAGAAGCCGAACAATCTGAATTTAAAATGGAGACTAAGCAAGAAGGACGATCAGTCCAGTGATATGGGTTTGCATGTAATAAGGCTACCCTAGCTAAAGCATGAGCCGCCTTATTGGCAATCCTACGCGTCTATTGAAAGGACAAGTGAAGGAAATGTCGCTTGAATGATAAACAATCAAGGGTCAAAATTTCAATCTCAGACCGATTTGGCGAAGGAGCTAAAATTGATTGGACAGCTGCCAAGCAATCCGACTCCACAATTACCTTGTCAAGCTGTTGGTCTTTTAGCCAAGATAGAGCTTCCCTTATAGACATAATTTCGGCCAGAACTGGGTCAAACAGGGCAGGGAAAAAACCTGAAATAGCAGTCACAAAACTACCTTGTGTGTCCCTAAGTACCGCAGCAAAACCCATTGCATTCTGAACGTCCTCTGGAGAAACAACGAACTCGCTATCCTCTTTCTCCCGAATAGAGAGCCTGTGCAACCCTGGATCCATGAAGCTAAATCGATAGCCTAAGAGAAACCAGCGTCGAAACAAAATCTAGAAACTCACCTTGCACATGAACAGCAAGACCAACACTTGCACTCGAAGAGAGAGAGAGAGAGAGAGGCAATACCTATAGGCCTTTAATTAATTTCTTAGTCGCTAGAGGAAAATGCTTTTCATAGTAGCATTTTCAAAAATCAACAGATTGAGTTCAATCCCCAACCTAATCAGCTGTTTACTAAACATAATTATCAGCGGTTTGATACGGTCAAATAGCTAAAACCTTTCAATCTACCAAAAAATAGATGATAAGCTATTTACCAAACAAGGCCTTAGTTTCTTTTTATATTTGTAACTACTGATAACTTAAAATAACTATGCCCATATGGCTTAAAAAATCATAAAGTTAGCATAAAAATAGAAGCTCAATAATGAAGGATTTATGGGCAACGAAAAATCAGAAATGTGGGAAGAAATTTGCTGAAATTATGGACGTCCGGAACATATAAGTTTGGGAAGAAATTTGCTGAAATTATGGACGCCCGAAACATATAAGTTAAGAAAATGGTGAAAGGTAGTCAACAAAAACATAACTAAGTGGATGGGAAGTTAAGAAGTTACTTGAAGCAGAAGTCTTGAACATGGAAATTACGGAGAAAGTGGATGGTAGTTAGCTAAAATGTATGGAAGTGAGCAGGTACAACGAAAAGAAAAAAGAAAACTACTCAAGGATGAGAAGATTATAACTTCATCAGCACCATAAAAATGGAGGAAAATAGACCACTCCTAAGCAACTCATAGATCAACACAATTATAGTACAAATAAAAAAAATCATTCTACAGAGAAATCAATAAACCTACTTCAAACATATTTTATTACTTTCTAGCTTTCTTTGTTTTGCGTACTCGCTTTTGTTATATCGAATTTTTGTTTGTATTTTGTGATTTCCTTTTGCAATTATCAATTACACTCTTCACTTTAGATTTTATTTCAACATTTTTTAGGATTTTGGTAGCCTTAAAATTCTATCTTCTAAGTTTTTCGAAGCCCCCTTATATTATTAATAAGAAGTTAGGTATAAACTTTAGGAGACGTCTCTAATTCAATTAGTTATCACCCTTTCACAAACAAAAAATAAAAAAAAATCCATTTCCCTTCTATATCTTACATCTATATTACTTTTGCCCCTAAGGAAAGGTTATTAAAAGGTAACAAATACGAGAAGGTAGACCTTTGTAAGTTTTGTATACTTGGTAATTAAAAGTCCAGGGAAACCTTTAAGGATATAGTAACTAGTGAGCTACATATGTTACAAAAAACATATGAAAAGGATTTGTCAGGATCAATAGTTAGTAATATTGATCCACTGGTGGGATAAAGGGAACTAGAACAACCTAGATAATATGCCAAAGGATTTACAAAAATTTAGTTCAAGAGATAAAATAGTGTTAAAAAGAAAGCATTAGCATGTTATAGCCAAAGATAGAGTGAGATGGACCATTAACTAGTTAAGGAGATACTATTTACAAGACTCAATCATGTATGCTCTTACCATTAGTGATAGAGTTGCAACTGTTATTTGGAGGACCAAAGAAAGTTAAAAGAAAATAGCAAATGGGTTTTATAGTGAAGGATGTAAGGTTTTATAAGATCAGAAAATTGATTGCGTCTTATTATATCTTGTTTAAAAAAGTCTCTCACTTTAGAAAATGCAGCTAAAATGATGATAAAGACATTATAAGTAGAAAAGTTTAGGCATAGTTTAGACATGGTGAATACTCTCATAGTTTGAAACTCTTGTGGGCTTATATGGTAAAAAGAAATTCTTAGTTAGATGTTGGAGAACAAGTCAAGGTAAGAATTGTGAGATTTGCCTTGAATTTTAATGAATGGTGAAAATAAAAAAGCTAAATGGTGCCAAATATAGATATATGACTAGGAGATCTTGTATTAGACGAAAAGATTTCCAAGTCAAAAGCAAAACAACACTAGTATCAAGAGTGGGATACACATCAGGATCATTACATAAAGTTCGAAGACATGCAAAAACATTATTTCAATGACTTTAGACTTCTATGGAAATAAGAGTTTAGCCGGCCTTAGACTTCTATGAAACAAAGTTTCACTATACTTGGACATTTTACATATAACCCTAATTTGTAAATAACTTGATAAAGGCTTTGTAAGATGGTGATCATTGTCTTATTTCTTCTTGAATCGTCTTACTTACAAAAATAAAAGAAATCTAATCATAGGTCACCAATTGGCTGAAAAATATAATTTTATGCTTTACTTCCTTATTTTATTTATATATTGCTTCTATTTATATGGCATTAATATAAAAGGGTCTAACCATTGGCATTAATATAAAAAAGTCTAACCATTCTTTAAAAAATGATTTCTAATCAAATAATTACTAATACTTTTTCAAAATAATTTTTAAATTTGAATTGATTTATAATGTTAATACTCAATAATATATGAATTAATTTTTAATAAGAATATAACCGATAAATACTTAATTGACCATATCTTTAATCTCATATTCAATACATTTTACTTCTTTATTTGAGAGTTTTTTAATTGTTTGTTACTTAAATTCATTCATGTTATGTTTTTAGGACTTAATTGCTTCATGGGTTGAAAGGAGCAAAAATTAAACAAAATCGAGGCAAAAAAGTGAAAGATTAAAGTTGTCCTTAAGGGACACGACTATATGTGGAGGTGGACAAGGATGTGTCTATGACCAAATAGCATTATGGGACCATATTTCTTCACAATTATTGAAGAACTAAAGTGAGATTAAGGGATACAGTCATGAACATGACTATATAGGTGACTGTGTCCACTATAAAATAGTTTTTGAGTTATAAAAGGGAAAAATGAAGGAGGTCCACAAAAGGTCCATAGTGGATTGTAGGAGGTTTACAGGAGACTCAAGCGAGGCTCGAGAAATACAAATTGATAAACCTATGACGATAGGAAGAACGAAGAATAAGTAAGAAAACATATTTATAGTGGACTACCATCATTCTAAAGTGGATTTCATGAAGATTAAAAGGATTTTCATCATGTTTCTTTTGATCTTCTAGTTTTCCTTTAGTTTTAACGTTATGTCCTCTATTATTATAAACTAAAATTTTATTGGCATTTGGATTAAATGAACTTTGGGATAGACTTTGTAGTGATTTTATTTTAAATTAACTCATTCTTGAGTTTTATTGAAATTCTATTATGTGTTCTTAATTATTCTTGAATTAATATTGCTAGCCTATTATTTCATGTATGATTTCATACAAGTGGGGTTGAGAAATCCTTTTATATAAATAGATCTACCATAATTGAAAGGAATTATATGCAAACTTAGAGAAAGGTCAATATAAACCCTTTAGATTAGGGTCAAACCTAATAGTAAAATTCACAAATCGATTAATGCAATCTTAGGTGTTTCAACTAAAAAAAGATTTTAGTTAATCAACTAAGGGTTTGGTGTTAATAGTCTAAACCGAAGATATTAACATAAGAAGGAATTTTCACGGTTCAATAAAATATAGATTAAATTGAGTATTAAAATCAGAATTGCATGAGAAGTACTAAAGGGGTTTGTATTCCAAGTACCACTATTTTTATTTATTTATAAGTTTAATCTTCATTCTAGTTAGTTAGTTGTGTTGATTTATTTTAGTTTATTATTTTAATTTTTATTTGATTAATTATTATCATAACAATTTGTTAAATTAGATAATAAAAAGACAGTGATATGTGCTTAATTGTTGATATTTTTAATTATTTTCACTTAGCGATTAATGGTACAAAAATGATTAAAATATTCACTTTAATTTATATTTGTTTTTAGGTGCAATTTGAAAGTAAAAAAATTAAAGTGAGTTAAAAGTATTATATATGGGTCATTTTATAAATATTTATTTTGCTTGTCCTTGAAGAAGAAATCACGCAATTGAGGCTGGACAAAAAAATGCTTTAAATTGAAGCTAGCTGAGAGAAGCAGACACGTAGCAAGCTACGACAATTAATTAGGAAATCAAAAGGGAGAAACAAGCAACCAGCAGCAAGTTTGAAGTAGGCATTTTATTTGTCTAGGACAATAAATGGACGGCGCAGCTCCTTGAGCATGGACGAAATACGTGGAGACACAACAAGTGGAGAAAGGTTTTAACGTGGAAGCTTTTAATTTATCTGATGATGATTACAAAAGCATGGGCCATAAGGAGTCGGCGCAAACATGACTACATGAGGGTTTTAAAAGGACTGAATATATAAACTCATTTGTCTTGTGTGGGGGGAGATACGTAGAGGGTCGGCGCATGTGAAGATGAACAGTAGCATGGACTTTAAATTGCAAAATTAATTGGTCTTGTCACAAACATAAGAAGCCAGTAACACACAAGGAAAATCAAGGGAGGATAGGCG
Organism: Erythroxylum citrifolium; assembly: GCA_026284465.1. Classification (NCBI taxonomy): domain Eukaryota; kingdom Viridiplantae; phylum Streptophyta; class Magnoliopsida; order Malpighiales; family Erythroxylaceae; genus Erythroxylum; species Erythroxylum citrifolium. The sequence goes on from JANKOE010000004.1 coordinate 14,696,838, forward strand.
TGGAAGTGGAAGCAGCAAGCACGTTGGATGACTCACTTTAAACAAAACTTGACAAGTAGCAGCTGAAGGCATCAAGATGGACGTCCCAAAGGAAGACGCGTGGAGGCATCAATAGCATTTAATTGACAAAGCACCACACTGGAGAATTGAATTAAATAAAGACAAAATCAAGTAGGCGCTAGAACAAAGCAAAGAAGAGACTACAAGTGAGGAGACAATCAGCTACAAAGGGACAGCACATCAGGCGTGAAGCAAAGCAGCAAAATAGGACAACAAATAAAATCAACGCAATTAGCAAGAAGTGGGAGTAGCTAGCGTGGGACCAGCAGCAACAAATAATTATATCAGCAAATTAAAGCAGCAGGCGTGACCAAGAAGCTGGAAAATCACATAAGTCACGCAAATCAAGAAGAATAAGACAAAAGCATAGTGGAGCTATAAGGAATTAACGCACAAGACAAATTGAAGCATGCAGAGAAGAACAGTGGAGAAAGCTACGGAATGCCACTGAAGAATAACAACGAGAGTGTGTAGTAGGCATTTTTGGAAGGCAGCAAGCAGGGATTTAAGAGCAACAAATAAATTGTCCCATCAAGAGGGACCTAGCAGAGAAAAATCAACACACAACAGTAGACAACAAAAGTTAAACAAAATAAATCGACAAAGAGAGGGTTTAAGGGCTTGACAAGTGACCCCTTAATGGACCCATCCACCGAACGTGAGAGACGCACACAAGAGAAAAATTGTCATATCAACTAAGGGAGCTTCACGTGGAACAGCTGTGAGGCAAGAGACGAAAATGATCAAGTGAAATAACAAGCAGGCAACGCATACAACTGGGAGAGTAGACGGACGTCCAGCGTTTGATAAATATGGGACGCAACACTGGAGATGCTAAAGAGGCAGCCAACAAAAACTGAGGGACCCAGCAGCCAAGGAGACCAGCGTGAAATGCAACACGAAATTAATTAGTGAGCTACAGAAGAGAGGAACAAGCAAGAGGGACCCAGCAGCAACAGTTAAAATCTGCAATTAATTGGTCTTGGATGGTAGGCGTGGGAAGCAGCTGAATCTAAAACGCAGATGCGTTTTACAATACAAGCTAACAGAGAACTTTAGGAGACAGCGTCGCACAAGTGAAGAAACAGGCAGCAAATCACACAGAGAAGGAGCAAATTAAAGCTAGAAGAGGACAAGCAAGTGTCGGCGGCATAAAACGAAAATGAACAGCAGATTAGAATTAAATGGACAAAGTATGGAGGCATAGGGCTGTAGTAGACGGACAAGACAAAAGGCAGCAAATTTCTGGTGAAAAATCAACGGTCAGCTGTGAGTTAGAGAGGACGCATGTTAACGCAACAGTGGATGAAGCAGAGGGCGTAGGAGGTGTGAACAAATAGAGTGCTCACGCACACATAGACAGACGAAGATAGAAGGGCGGCAGAACGTGGGAGTGCTGTGACTGGATAGAAAAAAATAATAACGAGACAGCGGCATGAATGACAAAAGAGGGAGGCGGCAGAGAACCGAAATTAATGGAGAAAATAACGCAAGAGAAAGCCTTTAAAATGAAGAAAAGCAGAGGCAGGTAAAGGGCTGGCAGGTGGGAGCTTGAGGGCTCCAGTGTTAGAGAAGAGAGAAAAGCACAGCCGGAATAGTTAGAATAGATAGGATGTTTGGTAACTAAATTTTTATTTCTTGGTTTACGGAATTTTAGTTATTGAACTTTGCATGTTGTGAGATTTGTGTTCTTTATTTCAATCGATTTCTTAGTCAAGTATCAGTTATTTTTCTGGGTCATTATTTGATTGTTTAATTAGACAACTAGGTGCGCAACTAGTTTGTGTTTTTATTCAATCAATTGCTAGATTAAAAAGGTTGACGTTCAATTCTTTTAATCA
>JANKOE010000004.1:14698850-14722653 GCA_026284465.1 Erythroxylum citrifolium
ATAAGTTTATTAATTGAAATTTAAAAAATGAAAAATAAAAAAATATATAGCGGGTAACCCGCGGGTCTACCCATACCTGCTGGGCAGGGTATGGATTTTCAAAATCATTACCTGTTTCCGCTGGGCAGGGTATGAATTTTCAAAATCATTACCCGTATCCGTAAGACCCGTACCCATATCCGGACCACCCGCCCGTTTGCCAGGTCTAGTTATTGACGTTGAAGTGATAGAATCAGTGCATTGAAGAAAAAATGTTATTGGCCCCATTAAATAGGAGACTATAATTTATTATTTATAAAAATAATGTGTCCCAAAATTTAATTTGAGGATCTTTCTATACAAACTTTTCAATCTTCTTGCAATCAACATCGCACGTGAAAGTAATTTTTGCTTTTGTGAGCTTTGCTCACTTTTTCTTACCCAAAAAAAAAAAATCGCACGTGAATATTATAACTACAACTGGTTCCACTTTCTTTTCACTTATTTAGTAACCTCTTCATAATATGTGCATTTCACAGTTAATTAAAAGAAGTTGCAAAACACAGATCCAGATAAAGACAGATTCAATATCTAAATCATATTGCAGGGACTACCATACTGATACAAAAATTTCAAGAAGACAAGGTTATTGAAATTTTCTAATCCTATTGAATTAAAATCCTAATATTTCTATTCTAAGAACATGCTAAATCAAATCTTAAATTAGAAATTTGAGACCCAATCTCAAATAAATCATAAATCAATTTACGTTACAAGTACTTACTTGTTGATGCAAATCAATTTTTTGAAGTAATCATGAAGACATTCACGCCTCCCTTGAAGAACTCACTTTTGAAATTTTATTAATCATCCAAATCTTGAGTTACAAGATTATAATAAGGTGTAAATACCTTTGACCAAGTCCTAATCCTAATAGGAACGAGTTTGCAAGCCCATTGAATGAAAACTAGGCTAATTCTAACAAATCTAGGAGTATCTAGTTCATTGAACCTAATATGATCCCAGTCCTTTTAGGAATAGACTAAACACATTAAAACAATAAATAAGTCCATAAATAAGTACTTGGACCTAAAATAAGAGAAAATAAATAACAAGCCTAAATTATCAAAAATGGGCTTAAATGGCTAAGTGCTAACCTCTTCCAACGCCTTCTCTAATAAAATCACAAGTTTGGGCGTGCCTTGGTGTCCCTCTATGAATGTTTCGGCCTCATCATATACTTGACTTGTAATTTGAGCTTGAACAAAAACTTGCATTGCTTATTTAAGCCTTGACACTTATTGCGTTGCAATTGGATCACTTAGCAAAATAAGCTTGTCTTAACATGTGACACCTTGATCTCTATTGCGATGGCTTCTTGTATCAAATACTATGCCAAACATTGCTGTCGTTCTTCACACCAGTTAGCCGACATTGTTGTTGTCATGAGAAGATTTAGCCAACTTCTTGTTTTCATGAGAAGATTTCCTTATAGACTGATTAAGATAAAAATTAACTTCTCTTATTTTAATCTTTGTCAGTGGCTACATGGACCATGATGGTGACGTGAGAGTAATAGTTACATCTCACTTGCGATAATTGCACTGATGCCTCTCTAAAACTGTGCTTCACCAGACAACAAGTAACGCACAGTAAAGTAAAAATTGCAACACATCGTGACCATTTCAACAAAATTTTCAATTATGTTGTCAACAATGAAGTACTGAAAGTGTGCCATATATTTACAACATATTATGTTTTGAATAGTTTGCTAAGTGACAAGAAAGTTTGTAAAATTAAAATAAAACAAAAAAACAGAAACCAAAATGGATGACGAGAGCGAGGGAACCATACTCCGATGGTCACTTTGAGAGTGGGCTTGCCAAAGTGGATCTTTTTCTTTTTTGGGTTTGAAAGAGATCCCATGAACCTTGCCAAAGCCGAATCAATGCAGTGGGAAATGACATTTGCAGGTCAAAAGAATGCAACGGCCAGCCATGTCACTGTTATAACCTATAAAACCGCCAGGTAGGCTGTAGCTCATTCACTGCAGAACTAGTTGAACTAATCCAACCAGAGACATATAACAGTATTCCACATCAGCCGTTATCAACAGAGATCATTATAACGTTCTCTTGAAGCATGTTCCGCATCAACAAAATATTCACTTTTCCATCTCAAAAAGTTTTTGGTTCAACCCCAAAATTTCAGCTAAAAGCTACTCAGATTCGTCTGAAACTTTTTGCCACCTTGAAGTTTGACACTTTTTACCAATAATCTTTACAGGAACAAAATCCAACTTTAAAATGGTGAAAACGGTTGCAATCTCTGACAACAATATCTCTATTATATATCCTAGATATCATCTTGAATGTGGCATGGCAGTCACTGCAAATCCGGAGGTTCTTAATAATACGGACTGGAGTGCCTGAAGTGGTTTTCAGAAGGCAGAAGGCAACCGCCAACTTCTCACTATGCAAGCACAGTGCTAACTCTTTACCTTCATCATCCAAATCAAGCAATACCTCACTTGTATTTCCGACATAGCCTTCCCTCTTCAATCTCATCATAATCTCATCAAGCATCAAATAAATTTCTCTACTTTCGGGGTGGGAATCATCTCCAACAAAGAATTCATGAACCACCCCTCCTACCTCAACCAAGCTACAACCAGGGACTTTCTTGACTCCCCTTGTCTCCATAAGATCTCTTACGTGCCTCACTTCCCTCCACCTACTCGTCTTTGCATAGACATTTGATAGAAGCACATAAGCGCTACTATTTGAGGGTTCCAACTCAATCAGTTTTTTTAGTGCAATCTCACATGTCTCTATGTCCCTATGAATCCTAGATCCACTCAATAGGGCTCCCCACACAAGCACATCAGGTTCCATAGGCATAGACTTTATCGTGTTCCAAGCTTCCCCAATAAGACCAGCTCTCGCATATAGATCAACCATGCAACCATAGTGTTGGATCAAAGGAGCTATTCCAAACTCCTCGCTCATCTTTCTGAAATACTCCTTCCCTTCACCAACCAAACCTCCATGAACACAAGCACAAAAAACTCCCAAGAACGTTACAGCATTGGGCCTAACACCCTCATTTATCATTTGCATAAACAACTCAATACATTCCCCGGCATAACCATGCATAGCCAAACACTTAATCATAGCACTCCAAGCCATAACATCTTTGTCCTGACCCAAACTGTTAAACACCCACCTGGCTCTATCAACACTCCCACATCTAGCATACATGTCCACCAAAGAAGTTCCCAACACAACATCAATTTCCATCCCACACTTGTCGATATAAGCATGAGCCCATTTCCCATTCTCGAGAGCTCCTACTTTGCCGCAAGCTGAAAGAACAGAAGACATAGTGAATCTATTGGGTCTAACACCTTCAACTTGCAACATCTGCATCTCCCGGAACAAAGCCAAGGCTTCCTTATACTCCTCACATCTAACATACCCATTTATCATACAGCTCCAAGATATCACATTTCTCTCAGGCATTGAACCAAACAGCTCCCTTGCAACACCAACTGAACCCGCTCTTATGCTTGCTTTAATAATCGAGTTCCAGGACGGCAAATCTGGGTAGGCAATCTCATCAAAAACTTGACGGGCAGAGGATAGATTCCCACACGAAGAGTACATGTTGATTAGTGAAGTTTGGACAAAGCGATCATCGGCGAGTCCGAAGACAAAAACTTGGGCATGTATTTGTTTTCCCGAATAAATGAGGGGAGAGTAATTGAAAGATTGGAGAAGGAACGGAAAGGTGTGGAAATCAGGGTCGACGCCAAGAAAACGCATGCGGGAATAGACTGAAATGGAAGAACGGGTCGCTTGGACATGGGCTCGTATGATGGTGTTCCATGTGAAGGACTCGAGGGCTGGGTGCGCAAAATGGAGGGTTGGGTGAGTTGGAGCTATAAGCTTTCTGGCAACTTGCATTTGTTAAATCTCGAGCTCTATCCGTTGAACGAGCTCAGTTGAACTGCTTTTTATCATTGTCACGACCAACTCAATATCATCCTACGTCCACTTGATTTCTCCTGATCTGATTTAGGAATTTCAGATCATGTGTTACCATTTTCAAAAAAAAATAAAAAATAAAAAATTCAGATCATGGGTTATGCTGATATGAACCAGTCAGGAACCTTAAGCCACAGCCCAGATGAGAAGGTGACAAGGCTCAAAAAGGCGATTCATAAACCTACCTGGACCAAAGATTATGTCATGTGATGTATTAAATTGAGTCAGATGAAGGCATTTTACAGTTAGCCGAGACGAGACTTGGGTAGAAGGTCAGCTGAATCATGCGCATAGCAGTGGCATGTGAAAATTTTAAAGTGACTTAGCACGTTAGATCAAGCATGGTGCGAGTTTTGGTAGAATTTCGACCCGTGTACAAGCTAACAGAGTTAAGGCTAAGTTCTTGATAGACTAAGAACTTAGTGAGTATTCAAATGAATAGACAATGGCTAATGAACTTGACATAGGTAAGCATTGGGTTGGACCAGTGTGCTATGACTGGCTTTGGCTAGGATGACTCATCATCAACGGATAAAGATCGTGGAGATCTTGGATGATCTGGCGTATAAGATCATGGAGGATAAATATCAGCACTAAAGGATAAAGACTACGTAAGAGGATCATCGGAAGATAGTGGACATCTTCGTGGATTGGGATAGATCATGTGTAATCTTTTATCTTATTGGTTAAGATGTAGATAAGCCTTATCAGATATAGTCCTATTTAGATGGGGATGTAATCTTATAAAATAATGATGTAATCTGATAGGATAAAATGTGATCATAGGTAGTAGAGTTTAGTTAGGATTCTTACTTGTTCCCCAAGCCTTGATGCCTATATATAGCTAATTTAAGCCTTGCTCTAGACACAAAATTGAGATAGCATTCTTTTGTATACTTTGAGGAAGTAATAAAGGTTGACAGCTTGTTGTATCTCTTCTTTGCTTTATTGTTGCCTTTGATTATTCTATTGCTTCTGTAGTTTTTTGTTGCCTTTGATTATTCTATTGCTTTTGTAGTTTCTTGCGAGTGTGAGAGTTAAACACTACGAGGGTCGTGAGGTGTTTGAGAACTCAATTGTTGATCGACGATCACGTGGGGAAGGCTGAGTCTTGCTAGAACGAATCTAAGTAAGATTGCCATGTAAAGGAGTAGGCGTGTCTCAAAGTATATAAAGAAATGCTCTCTTAACTTTGCTTCTAGAGCAAGACTCAAATGAGCTATATATATAAGCATCAAGACTTAAGGAACAAGCAAGAATCTTAACAAAACTCTACCACCCATGATCACATCTTATCCTATCAGATTACGTTGGCTCCTCCTCATCATTATCACCATCACACCCAGTCCGAAGTCCCACAATAAAACGGGGCTTGGGGAGGTTTGATAGTATGCAACCTTATCCTACATAATAGAGATGTTGTTTCTGATAGACTCATATGTAGACGTGACAATAAAAGAATGATTTTTGAATAAAAAAGAATTAAAATTTTTAAAAAATAATAGCTTAAAAAAATTACATATCTTTATTAGGAGATGCTAATCTATAAAACAATGTTTTAAGAAATTTATAGGACAAATATACCTTATATGTTGCAAAGTTCTACTTATACCTAATGCGGTGCAAAGTTCTGCTCACCATTTATCTTAGTTGTGTGTGCCAATCTTGCGCAGGGCCATCCTTGGACTCGAAAATTTGGATAGTTGGCGGCTGAAGAAGCACCGCATATCTTGGCTAACTTTCCTCTCTTTAGCCAAGCAATACCAAAATCTTTTTAAGCATTTTAATTTCAACAACGGTTATGGCGTCGAGTATCAACCAAAATACATTTATGGGAATTAAACTCCAAGAAGAATAGCAGAAGATTTATATACAAATCGTTAGAGGACTAAGTGATAGCATGAGAGGAATGCTTCCATCACCATATTTCCCAAACAAATATTTTATTATATCATCTGATTCATACATTACAGCTCCAGTATTTGAATCCACTAGTATTTGGATCCACCATGTAAAGACAAGCACTTTATACTCTTAAGTTAAAAAACAATTAGCAACGTGCAACACAAGGAAACACTTTTAGAACCAAACCAGTAAGACACAGTAGATCTCAACCTTATTGGTAACACTATAAAACCAGATCTGCCACTGAAAACAAAATAGCAACATAAACAAAAGCATAAGCAAACCAAATCTAAGAGATAATAGCTACAAACTGAAACCCTCTAGTTTACCCCAACCCACTTACCTGATATGGCTGCATTATTGGAGGAATACTAGACAATTCTCAACAACCCCCAGAATTACCACCCTCTCAACTTTATGATCACCCCATACACTTATATCTTGAAACCAAGCCTATAAATTTCAAACCTTATCGATATCCCCACTACAAGAAAACGATCATGACTCAACTAATTCATGATATGCTGAAGGAGGAAGTTATTCGACCTAGCCATGGTCCTTACTCTTCTCCCGTGTTGTTTGTTCAGAAAAAAAAGTCGACACATGGAGATTTTGTGACGACTATCGTGCTTTAAAAGCAGTGGCAGTAAAAGATCGATTTCATATTCCCACCGTAGATGAATTATTGGATAAGCTTCGTGGTGCGGTTATATTCTCGGGTATCATCAGATACTAGTGAAATTGGAGGACATTCACAAAACTGCTTTTCAGACGGTGGACAGGCATTACGAATTCGTGGTTATGCCTTTCAATCTGACGGATGCACCATCCACTTTTCAGACTGCTATGAACGATTTATTTGGGGCTTATCTTAGAAACTTCGTATTGGTTTTCGTTGACGACATCCTAATTTACAACTGATCTCGGGATGAGCGCGTGAATCATTTAAGGCAAGTTTTCTCTCTTTTATCCGAACACTGTTTTTATGCTAAGCTATCTAAATGTGTATTTGCTGTTGATTCTGTTCAATATTTGGGTCATGTTATTTTGTGTCGCGGAGTTAGTGTGAATCCTGAGAAAATCCAAGCCATTATGGATTGGCCCACCCCTACTAACATTTCAGCGCTTAAGGATTTTTTAGGTCTTACGAGGTATTACCGGCGATTTGTGAAACACTATGCCACTTTAGCCTCACCCTTACCGAATTACTAAAATCCCCACGATTTTCCTGGAATGAAAAAGCTAATGAAGCATTTCTCACTTTAAAGAAAACAATGACCCAATTGCCCATACTTGTCCTGTTTGATTTTTCTTGTCCTTTCGAGCTAACCACGGATGCCTCGGGCATCACAATAGGCGTCGTGCTTTCTCAAAAAGATGACCTAATTGATTTTTTTAGCAGGAAACTTACCCCCGAGACTCCAAGCCGCATCTACATATATGAGAGAGTTATTTACTGTGACTGAAGGGGTTAAGAAATTCAAGCAATATTTGCTCAGTCGAGGGTTTATCATCTATATGGACCAGCAAAGCTTGAAACATTTATTAACTCAATTCATCCAAACACCGAAGTAGTATAAGTGGCTTACCAAACTTATGGGGTATGACTATGTGATCATGTACAAGCCTGGGAAGGAAAACCGAGTCGCCGATGCTTTATCATACATCCAGTCGCCCATATATGTAGCCTTCACAATTCCTTGGGTGAACTGGCTTACCAAACTTATGGGGTATGACTATGTGATCATGTATAACCCTGGGAAGGAAAACCGAGTCGCCGATGCTTTGTCATGCATTCAGCCGCCCATATATGTAACCCTCACAATTGCTTAGGTTAACTAGCTGCGTTCTTATTATAGCACCACTCCGGGAGGGAAGGAATTCCTAAAATCAGTGCAAGAAAAATCTATTTCAGGGTGTACTATTCAAAATAGCCTACTTTACTATCATGGAAGATTAGAGGTACCAAAAGAAACTAATTTGCAATAACCTTTATTGGAGGAATTTCAAGCCTCATCACTTGGAGGCCATTCTGGTGGACGTGCAACGCTGGCTCGATTGGCAGCCTCATTTCATTGGCCGACTATGTCAATTCAACTACGGGAATTCATGAGAAAGTGTCAAGTATGTCAAACCCAAAAACACTCTATACAGCATCCTTACAAACTTCTCTAACCACTCTCTATTCCTTCGCAAATGTGGGAGGACATCACAATGGATTTCATCACCCATTTAACCCATCACATGCAAAACGATCATATGGGTAATCGTAGATCGCTTTACAAAATTCTCCCATTTCATACCTCTTCCCACCAAATACAACACCCCATACTTAGCCTCCTTGTTCCTCAGTGACATATACAAACTCCATGGTTTACTAAAATCCATAACCAGCGACAGAGATCCTGTCTTCTTATCCCAATTTTGGCAAGAATTGTTTTGCCAATTGGGAACTAAACTCAACTACAGCAGCTCCTATCACCCTCAAACTGATGGGTAAATAGAAGTTGTTAATCGCAACCTTAAAACCTATCTTTGATGTTTCTGCAGCAATGAACTCAAATCATGGTCCCGCTTCCTACACCTCACCGAATATTGGCACAACACTAATACCTATACAGCTACCGGAATGACACCCTTTAAGGCCCTCTATGGCCGAGAGCCCCCAACACTACCCTCCTATTTACTCAACTCTTCTAAAAACACATCCATATATGCCAATCTTAATCATAGAAACCAAATATTCCAACAACTCAAAGCCACCTTACATACCACTCGCCAAATAATGATCTGATCGACAAATAAGAAACTGGTAGACATCACATTCAATCCTGGAGATATGGTTTGTGTGAAGTTGCAACCTTACCGTCAAATGTCAGTCTAATGGTAGCCATCCCAAAAGATTGCTCCTTGATTTTTTGGGCCCTTTCGTATTTGTACATAAGATTGGAGTTGTGGTGTATGAAATCGATTGCCACCAGAGTCCTGAATCCATTGAGTCTTTCATGTTTCCTGACTTCGACCATGTCTAAAAGTGCCACCCACCATTACTTTACCCCTGTCAGAAGTAGATGAGGAAGACCGCCCCGTGGTGGTGCCCGAGAAAATTATCTTCACACGAACCATATGGGTTAACAGGAAAGAAGAATGATAGGCTTTAGTGACTTGGAGCTCATCACTACTGAAAAGTGCAACTTGGGAAGATTAGGAAAAAAATTAAGAAGGTATATCCCTATTTGCTTGATTCTCCAGTAGGAGAAACCAATTTAGATCAAGGCCCATTTTGAAGGGAAGGGCAATGTTATGGACTAGTCAAGAACCTTAAGCTACAACCCAATTGAGAAGGTGATCAGGTTCAAAAGGGCAATTCATAAACCTACCAAAACCAAAGATTATGTCCTGTGATCCATTAAATTGAGTCTTTAACTCCAAGTCATTTTCTATTAGCATTAAGCAGTAGTGGAGTTTGTTGCTATTTTTTTAAGAGTCGATTATCATTGCTATTCTTTAGGGAGTCAGTGATAGTGGCTAAGTGCATCCATAATTTCAAATTAGTAGTCAGTTGTTAATTGCTATTTTAGTCATTAGTCCTGTATATAAATAGAGTATTGAATTAATGAAAAGGCTGAAAAATTTTTTGGTTTGGCCAATACTCTCTTCTTCTTACATTTTCTGGAGCTTGTTCCTAGCTCAAATAAGGACGTTGATATCATATGCTTTACATCTTTTCATCTAACTAGTACGTTTGTTCTGCTTCCACAATGTTCTACACATTCTGCTTGCTTGTCAGTATATGCGCCATCTCCAAAAAGATCTGTACGTGCAAGGAAGCCTAAGTTGCAAGTTCTTTCTTTTAAGATTATTCCCTTAAAATTAATGGTAATGCTCTAAGTGATCTACACGAGTGTGGATTCTAACGTAATGATTAATATCTTTATCTTCTTAAGTTGTTTTTTCCTAGTAGCTACATATTATTGTCCATTTTTAGCTAGTGTTAACGATCAACACGAATTAGTGAACTTTACAGCAACCTAGCTAATTAAGTATTTTGGGAAATTTTCATTTGAAGTTAAATTCAAGTGTGTGCTTTACTTGTAAGAGCATAGTAATTATAGTTAACACTAGTAAGTGTAAGTCGATCTCACGAGAATTATTAGTTGGCTACCAACCATTCACAAATTTAATTATTTAGAATAATAATTAAGATTGATTGGAAAGAGAAATAAAACAACCACTTAGAATATCAAAACAAAGCAATAATTGAGAATAAAACAGACTATGAATAAACTAAATTTAGGTAAGGCATCCTTAGGAGTTTACTATGTTTTAATTTTTCTTTGATTTAATGAACAAGTTTAGTTTCTTAGACCAATAAGAACTATAATTTATATTATGCTCTCTCTCTAAGTAACGCAACCTATATTCTTAAATCAAAATAATCAAAATCTCTTTCTAATCAAGACAACTTAAGAATGTATTAATTCATTTTATGAAAAATCACAGTAGATTTTATGTTAACCTAAAAAGATCTTACGATTCTCTCATGAATAACACATGCTTAACCCTTTTTATCCACATTGTATCTAATTATATAGATTATCTCTAAATTTTATTGTATGTATAAAATAATTTGAATCTCCAACTCTCGTTCATTTAATTCAATCAATTATAAAAATATGGATAAATAAAAAAAACTATAAATTCATTAAACCAAAAAATTAATTAATTTGGCATATCACATCTAAAGGTTTATTCCACCTAAATATATATCCTAATTAGTTCATAATTAAACAATAAATAATAACAATGAAATAAGATAAGGAGTCATCATCATGAATCACGAATTTTGTATCTTACTGAATCTTATTGAATTCTTGTTCTTATTCCAAGATTGACTTTTCCTTGATCAATATCCATTGTGAAAATGACTTCTAGATGATTCTTTTATGCTTTCAAACTCTCACGGGGCCAAAAGCTCTGTATTCTCCTGTTTACTCCAATTTTAGTAATTCAAACCCTAATTTTTAATCCCTAACAAAATCTAATCATGGGTTCATATACATATCATATTATCTTTTACCCTATTTTATAACTTTTTACATAAAATGGTACTACCAACACGCAATTGACACATGGACATATATGGTTTGCGTTTCTGATCAAGGTACTAATACAAGGTTGTGTAGGGTGGCGAAGGAGAAACATAATGTTCCACCTTAAAACATGATCCTAATACAGTACCATGTTTTAGGGTCTTTATTCTCTTCTACCAAAATTGTTCTAAATCAACCCAATTCTTCTCCATATTTACTTATTTTCCTTAAAGAGGTAGAATTAAGATTTGGAACAAAATATATCTCAATTTGATTACCAAATCTTTTATAAGTGTCCAAAACACAAACATAATGTTACAAAAATCATGTTAAAAGTAATGTACATTTAGTATACATCAAACTCCCCCACACTAATCATTTGATTGACATTTAATTGTCCTGAAGCAAATATTTTATCATTCCGTATCAAATAGAAAATAATTATGAAAAAGCGTCAAATAAACAAAACATATTAATCAGAATTATCCATTCTCATTCAACCATAAGGGTAGTCAAAACATTAAACAACCAACTACTTCTTTTGATTCATAAATTAATTCAATTTCCTTGATGATTTTTTAAACTTCAACCTAAATCACAAAATTAAAGTCCACGTACAAAATGACCATACACATGACGTATAGTCAAGGACTTGAACCTTCTTTTTTTAAGACACTTGAACCAAGCTTGATGAAGTTTTATTGTATTTATATTCTTCATTAAAACGTATTTTGAATTGAAGAGACAATTGATAAAATGTGAATACAATAGAAAGAGTGTCAAAATGAAAATACAAATTATCAATAAAAATTTTATCTCTGATTTTTATTGCATTTAGAAGGTTCAAGTTTAAATTATTGAATTGAAATTAATTTTTTGAAGACTCTAGATTTGTCTATTTCAAAATTATTTTTAATTTAATTTATTAACATAATTATATTAATACAAATACAATGAATTTACTTTTGGGTTAATTTAATGTATACTATTTATTAGATTAAATTCATATTCAATTAGTTAGATTGACAAAATACAACTAAATTTTAGTTTATATGTTTGTTGAATAGTATATACTCTATCAAAATATATTATTGATCTGTCAATTGATTAATACTTCTTTAAATTAATAGAAATTATTAATTTATACAAATTTTTTATAATTATAAAAGGATGGCAGATTGGCTTAAGTATTATAAACTAAAGCTATGTGTACATTTCAAATATCTTTTTCGATAGGTTACATTGTGATGTCTTTTAATATTTGAACGTTGCAAGTGGAGGATATTTCCCAACGAGACACAAGGTCAATGGTTCAAATATCACATTTTCTGATACAACTGGTAGGAAGGATTCACACAAAATCTTGGCTGGTGCATTCCAGTAATCGCAGAACTCTGGAGCATGTATATCGGGTTGATCCTTGCGCGGGATTTGGGATATCGACGGATCGAACTTGAAGTAAATTTTAAAGCGGTGATAAATATCCTCTCTTCCCCATATCACCGAGCTGGGATTCTCCATCCTATAATTCTAGGTATTAACAAATTGCTCACTAGAAGCTGAACCGTTGTTCATCGGCACATATATTGAAAGAACAACAGATGCGTCGACTGGTTTGCTAATTATGCCGGTCATTTTGATGTTGGCGTTACTTATTTTACTATTACACCTATAGGATGTCACATGATCCTGCTAGAAGATTTACCGAAAATTTGTTTCCCGCGTTTAGTCGTGTAATTTTTGTTCAATTTTCATTTTAAAAAAAGTTAAAGTTCTTAAGTTTAAATGCCATGGAATCAGAAATTTGCAAAAGGAACAAAGAAGACAGAAGCGCGGGGTCCATAAAAGAAGACAGAATCTGTCAGGATTCAAATTTTCTACAAAACTTTACTCTTTGTAAGTTTGTTTTCATGCCGATCCGAAGGGTAAATGTGAATCCCGAGATTGTACTTCTAACTAAGGTACCATAATTAATGACGGATGGTAACTGTAACTGGGAGAACTAGAAGAAGTCCGGGAATACCGGCACTGATGTAATAAATTTGTTAAAACTTGTTTTCAAGTAACCATCCCTTTCAAACAAGCTGCTGACTTTTTGGGACAATGCCTTCGTGTGCGTAAGTGAACCCTGGAATAATACAACGCATAGCTCAAAAGAAATGTTTTTTGTTTCATTCAATACGTTGCTAGGTATAGGTATATATACGTATTCCAAGTGGATCTATTATAATTTTTAGTTTTTATTTTTTGTTCTTGCAAATAAATAAATTTTTGTTTGATTGTGGTAATAAATTTAATTTTTTATCACTGATAAATCAGATTATAAAAAATCTAAAATCTAAAAACAAAAACAAAAACACCTCATATGTTAAAAACCAGAAGAAATCAAACTAAAAATACTTCTTCTTATTCAAAATAAAAGTTGTTTTAGAAGGATTTTAATTATTCAAAATAAATGTCGTTTGTGACCTTTTATGCATGTTTATGATTTTATTTCCAAAATTACCCTTTAATTTATCTTATATCTTAATTACACAGATTATATTTTCAAGGCACTTCAACATGTAATTAATAAGGGTATATCAAACATTTCATTAACTTTCTTAAATAAGTGTACATTTCTCTAAAACGACTTTTATCTTGAATATAAAAGAGTATATTTTATTGAATTTGAAAATAAAAATAAAAAATAAATAAAAACAAAAACAAGCAGGTGATGGTTTCAACTTTCAAGTGCTGAGAGTTTTAGACGAAAGGATAAGATCAGAAAGACGTATGTACTATAAATTAAAGCACTTTACATATAGCATTCATGAAAGAACGGTAAGAGTCAAAGTTGACATGGGGATTTGAGACAAAAACAGACTGGGATTAGGAATACGAGTAGCAACGGAAACAAGAACATGAACAAGAATTGGAGAAGTTAGGTTAAGAGCTGGAAGGTGACGGACAGATGCCATCTCATGCTCATCAATTGGTCTCCTCTTACTTGTATAGAACTTTTCAAACCCCCCCAATAAAATAAAATAAAATAATACTATGAAATGGCTATTAATAACTCGTGACCCTAGGACTAAGCAACCAAAAGCCACCGTACCCTTTTCAGTTCCAACACAAACTCTCCAGTCCCTTCCCTTCCCTTCCCTTCCTGTGGTCTTTGCTTGTCTGTTTTTTTTTTCCCTTCCCTCTTATTCCTTTTCCTTTCCGAAAACTTGGAAACCTTCCTTCTTGTCGTATTCAGATATTCTACGTGTTAGAGCTTACGTAGTAATGGTCAAGTTTACTTTTGTTGTTTAATAGCCTTGAAAATCGAGGTTCTGTATGCGAACATGGATCAGTTTGAATATCGAGAGGTGAGGTTCTGAGGCTTATATATGCATCTATTAGTATTATACTATTATGTCTTGTTTCTTGGATTATGTTACGATGTTATTCGTGGGTTGTGTTTCATTTAGGAGTACATAAAGAACTCAAGAGGAGCTCAGCTATTCACCTGTAGATGGTTGCCTTGTTCATCATCTCCAAAAGCTCTTGTTTTCCTGTGTCACGGTATCTCTCTCTCTCTCTAAGATTGTGTTTGTGGTTGGGTGTGAGTTATTAAAAGCCATTAATGGGGTTGTTTTGCAGGATATGGCATGGAGTGCAGTGGCTTCATGAAAGGTAATAAATTCTTATCCTCTCTTTGATTTACTAGCTCCTGTATTATTTCTTCTCACGTAGAAGTCCAAATGTCCAACCCCAATTAATGACGACACACATGCAATCAATGTATCAACGTGTTTATTTGCTTCCTTTCCGTTAACAGTTTAGCAACCAACGACTTCGTACCGTCTTCAATCGGTCAGTTCTTTTGCTTCACATGGAATGAACATTTACTCTCTTCACATTCATCATAAATGTAACCATATGTTTTAGAAATATCATATTTAAGTTAGTGATCAACTGTGATTCTTCAAATCCATAAAATGGATTATTGTGGATGATAACATATAGTATAGTTAGTGGGAGCCAGACAGGTTTTGCTGTAATATATATAATAATGAGACATTAACTTCTTTTGGGTTGAAAGAGCAAAAGTTGGTGTTGAATAATCCCATTTGTACAATTGCCTTGAAGAGTGTGCCATTCTTTCCTCCAAACCTTGCCTAAGCTGATGTCGTGTAGGTTATGAAGGGTAGCTAATGTGCAACTACTGCGGGTAATGGACCTTACAAAAGAATATATATATATATATATATATAACAACTGTAGTATGACACCGCTTTCTGTACCCCTACCCCCTATCTACTGGTCTCCGTGCCCTTACAGAATAAAACTGTGAGGCCTTCCCTGGTATGGAGACCTTATTTGTTGATCTTATCTCCATGATCATGCATATGCCTAGTGCCTGTTCCTTTCCCATTAGCTTATCTCGATCTCCTTTCTCCCACTTTAACGCCTGTAATGAAACTTGAAAGAACAATACTTCAGGGTTGCTTAAATACGACAGTTGTAAATATTTCTGAGAGGTTATTCAACCTGTCTAGTTCTAACTGCATACATAGTCATTCAGTTACAGTAACGTACAACTCGTTCTTTTTTAATAGGTTTCCTGTAGGCATAAAATCGTGTTACATGTTGGTCTGCCACCGAACTTTTCTCAAAATCGAAATAGATGTTAGCTGAGTTGGTTAGGTTAGGTGACCAGTCGCACCCTTGTGCTCAATCATATACACTATCTCTCACGACCATAATCAAGTTCCAGAGACTCTGGAATCCCAAGTCACTCTAGTGTTAGAGTTCTTACACATGTAATTTGCAATGCATTGTCGAATTGATTCCTTAAATTTCAAAATGCTGATATATTGTAGATATAGATTCCTCCGTTGTTGGAAAAGAAAAATCCCAGGAGACAAACATAGACCTACTAGATTTGTCCTAGATGTAACAGCTTGCGTACCTGAAAATGTGAACATGGAAACAAAAGGCAACGTGGGATAGAATTGACCAAAAATTGTTAGTTTCCACATTAACCTAACACTTTATTAGTTGACCAATATTTCTCCTTTAATACAAGAAAAGTATAATGTAACGGAATACCGAAAGTTCTAAGTTAATCCATATTAGTTTGACAATAATTTATAGTTGGGAACTACTATTGGCTTGTAATTATAGAATGCGGGATAAGGCTAGCACGCGCCAGATATGCGGTGTTCGGAGCTGACTATGAAGGACACGGACGGTCCGGCGGGTCTCGCTGTTACATCAAGAAGTTCAATAACATCGTGAAGGATTGCAATGAATATTTCAAGTCTGTTTCTGGTGAGAAAGACTACAAGGACAAGAGAAGGTTCCTGTATGGGGAATCCATGGGAGGAGCAGTGGCCCTATTACTTCACAAAAAGGAACCATCTTTTTACAACGGTGCCGTTCTGGTTGCTCCCATGTGTAAGGTAAAGGTTAATTAGTGGTTTCTTTTATAAAATTATCGGAGTTTGATTTGGGTAAGTCGTGGCGAAATCTTGGCAGATATCGGAGAAGTTGAAGCCGCATCCGGTGGTTGTGAATATCTTGACTGGCTTCGAGGAACTTATACCAAAATGGAAAATTGTCCCTACAAAAGACGTCATTGACTCAGCCTTCAAGGATCCTGTCAAGCGTGAAGAGGTAAGAATCGATGCACATAAGATATTTATTATATTTGCATTACATAATATACGATACCCAAATGAAGATACTATAAAAGTCATATACTTGAACTCTTTTATGATTGATGCAGGTAAGGAACAACAAATTGATCTACCAAGACAAGCCCAGGTTGAAAACAGCCCTGGAAATGCTGAGAACGAGCATGAGCCTTGAAGAGAGTTTGAATCAGGTTTGCATTTCTATACCCGGTAGAGCCTAAGTGATTCACTGCTAGAGCTTTGGCAATCTCATGGAACGCTGCAGTTGTTATATAATATGGTAGAAAGTCTCTTACTTCAAATAATGACTACCTAATAAAACTAACAAATAAGCTAAAACGCATCTCACTCTCAGATAAAACATGTCATAATCCAAACTTTCTACCTTGTTTTTCTTTTCATTTGATTTTTGATGGCAGGTTACACTACCTTTCCTCGTATTGCACGGTGACGCAGACATAGTAACAGACCCAGAAATAAGCAAAGCCTTGTACACACAAGCCGGTAGCAAAGACAAGACCATGAAATTGTACGCGGGAATGTGGCATTCTTTGACCGCAGGAGAGCCTGACGAGAACGTGGACATCGTTTTCGCAGATATCATTGCTTGGCTCGACATGCACGCTGAGTATGACGCCTCTAAACTTGGGCAACCAATGCACGAATCAACCAACGACGGCGTCGAGAAGCTTGGTTCCCCAACATTTGTGGGCAAGCAGTCCAGGAAAAGGCGATCCCATCGAAGCTATCTTTGTGGGTTTACAGAACCCGGCACTCTTCACTCGGCTATGTAGTCTGTTAGTGGCAATATATGGCTGTTACACATCTCCATGGCAACAACTTCTTGGTTGTCGGTTATGAAAATTGTAGTCGTTTTCTTATTTTTATTGAATATTTATTAATTATTAGTTTAAAATTTTAAAGTAAAAAAAATTAATTTGGCATAAAATAATAAAATGATCTAATAAAATTTAAATTAAATAAATTGAAGTTTAGTGAAGAAAATGGTATTTTATCAATGAGTCAAACACTTATTAGAACTTTTTTTTTGGGAAATAAATATTAGATTAACTATAGGTAAAACTAAAATAACATAACACTGAGTTCAAGTTAAAACTATGCAAGCAAGTATGCTAACAGGAAAATGTATTATAGATTCCATCTGCTTTTCATGTCCAAAGATAGAATAAGCTAAAGATTCTTGACAATCCAGCTTATGAGCCTGTCAACCAGCTGGTATTTCCCCTCTTCTTGGTTAGTAACCCTACGAAAGTTCCGCTCTCTCTAAAACAAGTATATAGTATAAGTGAATGCAGCTTTGTATAGAATAGCATTAGGCTTACCTTTTATGAATTATGAATGGCCCAATTCATAGATTGCTCCCCAAGTATAGACTTTTCATGAAAAGATCATATAAATTTATTATAAATAATTGCTTATTGTGATTCATTTAATTAAGTTTGACAGCTATTCGATTATCGCTGTTTAAGAGATTTGTACATTAAGAAAGGTGCAAAAGGATATTGACAATATCATTTTAAACAACTTTTGTAAAAGATGATCGAAAGTTTTATGAATTTGTTCAAAAGTCAATATGTTTACAAAAGGTTTTCAGCTACTTACACAAGTAGAAATAAATAGTACAACATGTATGTTTCTAAATTATCTTCATTTACACAAGTTCATGATTGATTCCAATATGATCAATAAAATTTGTGTTATATCTAATATATGGCATTAGAATAATTTTATGATTGTATGAATTAAACAATATTTTTTGATTAACAAAATCAAAGAAACTATCATGTTTATGCTTGAATAGATACTGTACTTTTTATTGGACTAGTTTTTCAAGAAAAAATAATTGAAGAAAATTTGTGGTTATTTATCAACAAAAAGTTGACAAAATCTAGCAAGAAATCATTGTAAACAACCATTGAAATTGCATGTTCAACGGTTATATGGAGACACATGTCTCCAATATGAAGAAGTTATTAGAGATGCGCTCTAATTGTCTGGGACATGCGTTAGACCCTTAAGTCCTAAAAGTAGAATCATAAAAACATTGGCGAGCCTTGACCAATGTTTGATAATTGGGACAACGGAACCAAGCAAAGACTTGCCAATAGGTAAGGAAAACGAGCATTGTTGATGAGTTGACATGCATTGGAGCACATTAGTAGAAAGCTTTAGCGAGATGCAAGATTCGGATGTGAGACCAGAAGGTAGCTTAAGATGGACCTTGGTTTGAAGGTTAGTTGGATCATAAGCATGAGGGAGATGTGTGAGAGCTCTAAAGACTTAATGTGTGCTCAAATAAATGAACCATGACTAATGGACTTCACATGGGTAAGCATTGGACTGAACCAATGTTTTATGGGCTTGGATGACTCATCATCAATGGATAGAGATCAAGGAGAGATCTTGGATGATGTGGTGGATAAGATCAGAGTAGATATACATTAGCTATAAATGATAAACACCACGTGGGAGGATCATCTGAAGATAGTAAAGTTCTTCATGGATATGGATATATCATTCCTAGTTAAATATAATCTCTTATCTTGTTAGTTGCGATGTAGCTAAATCCTATTAAATAGAGACCTATTTGGATGGGATATCATCTAATTAGTTAGTGTGATGTAATCTGATAAGAATATAGGTGATATAGTTAGTTCAATTCAATTAGGATTTTGAATTGTAAAGCCAAGAGGTGCTTATAAATAGCTTATTTGAGACTTACTCCTAGAGAGGAGAGATAGAAAGGAGGGGAACATACTAAAAGAGGACATTACTTTGTATATTTTTGGGAAAGTAATAAAGATTGGTTTTTATCTTAGCTTTTGTGTGTTTATTGTTGCCTATGATTGTGTAATATGTTCGTAGTACTCTTACTTGAGTATGAGAGTTAAACACTTCGAGCGTCGTGAGGTGTTAGAGAACAAGGTTTTGTTGGTCAACAATCATGTAAGAAGGCTAATTCTTGCTTAAACAAACTTAAGTGAGATTGTCGTGTAAAGGAATAAGCGTAACTTTAGTATAAGTTTGGTATATAGGAAAACTTTTATAACATGTACCCAAGCATTTGAACAATTGTAGCATGTGAAAAAAAGGTGCATGAGTCAGACACATTTCACGCAAGTGTGTGCGTATGCATTTGGCACATGTTTCACATTAGCCATAAGATTGAGGGATGTTTCTACAAGGGTCGCAACGCTTCTAGGAATGACTAACATAAGCTCGTGGAGTGTTAAGTGTCTAACAGGGCTGTTCCTAACATTTTATATGCCTGAAATAAAGTTTAAAAAAAGCCATGATAAATTGGTAATATATAAATATGTAAACTTTAAATATATATTTTATTATTAAATTTTAATATTCATACATAAGTGACTCAATTCATAAGTCCACATACTTAATAAAATACCAAATAATTATATCAACATCTAACAATTATGATAGAAAAGAAACTACAAATTGACACTTCCTAGCAATAAAATAGTAAACAGTAGACATAGTAATTTAACATAGAAAACCTCCCCCTCAATGTAAGTGAGAGCAAAAAATTGCCGCTGAAAGCGAATTTCATTATCACCAAAATGATTATAATAGTCAAACTAGTTTTAATACTTAAACAGATTATCATAACAAATCATACTTTACCTTGGTAGATCACCAACGCATGATACATAAACTGAAGGAGCAAATACAACTAATAATTTCAACTTATCAGGGAAAAAAATACAACCAAATCTACGTGTGCTAGAGACCACTAAACGTCAATTCCACTGTAAGGAATAAAGGCCAATGAGTTTAAAACTCCCACATAAGATTTCAACCAAATCAAAGAACAAATCACCATTTGATCATCCTCTTGATCAAGACTGCACCAGATGGAGTGTTAAATGTGAGTGAGCTACGCTTCACAAAAATTTTGGATTAGTTACATAACTCCAATGGCCAATCACACGATATAGTATCAAGACTGATATGTCATGTATCTGCAAATAGCCACATAATCGTCTATCTAATCAAAAGGTACATGGGTTGAAATTTTAAGAAAGAATTTTGTATTATATCCTATAAAGAAAAGCAGCCACCTCTCCCTCTTTTTCACCTGGTATGCAACAACAATCACTAGGGTTTTCCTTTTTTTCTTTTTTTCAATTTCAAAGTTAGATTTTATAAAATTTGAGTCGTTCTTCACATAGGACTGAAACCAAAAAAGTGCAACAAACTCCCCATCATGACTATATAGAGGGGTTCACCATTCTGGCAATCAATTTTTAGTTCTCAAGTTTTTTCCTTGGTAATGGTTTCATCAGTATGTCAGCACCATTATCTTCAGTATGAACTTTCTCTTAAGGCATAACAACTTAGCATTTAACGCTTCACGTAACTAATGGTAACGTGGATCAATATGCTTAGACCATGAGTGGAAAGAATATTTTTTACTAAGATGAATTGCACTCTTATTATCACACAATAGACATTTATTGAAGAACACAAAGTTCTTAAAGAAATCTTTTGAACCAAAGTAACTTCTTACAAGCCTCAGTACCTATAATAAATTCCACCTCAGTTGTTGAGAGAGTAACACACTTATATAGTCTAGTTTATTATGGCACAACTCTCTCTACAAAATTAATCAAATACCTAGAAGTGGACTTGTAAGAATCAACTTCACCAATCATGTCAACGTCTGTAAAGCCTATTAAAACATGTTTATGACCACCAAAAGAGAGTTTCAATTCAAATGTATAACACTATTCTTTGTATGGATTAAGAAAGGTAGCGACTCATTATACCAATTGCATAAGCAATGTCAGATCTAGTACATAATTTCACATACATGAAACTACCTACCATTAAAGCACAAGGGAATTTTCCTCATTTCCTCCTTTACATTGGTAGTAGGGTATTGCTTGTTACTTAATTTGAAGAGGGGAGAAAGTGGACTACTTACCTTCTTAGCCTTATCCATGCAAAATATTTGAAGTAACTTTTAAATGTACTTTTATTGTGATAAGTACAGCTTCCTTTCTCGTCTATCATGAGCGATAAAAGTTCCCATCATTTTCTTTACAACACCCAAGTCCTTTATGGCAAAAGACTTATCCAAATATTTCTTGAAGTTATTTATCCTATAAACATTCTTTCCAATAATAAGAATATCATTTATATAGAGCAAAAGGATAATACAATCATCATAAAAACCTTCGTACAAAAACACAAATATCTAAAGTAGTCTTCATATAACCATGGTCCTTTAAGACTGATTCAATTTTTCTATACCACTGTCTTAGGGCTTATTTTAACCTATAAAGACTTTGCTTTTGTTTACAAACATGGTCTTTTTTGTCCCTTTCAGTTTAAACCCCTTTGGCTACTTCATGTAGATTTCTTCATCTAGATCACTAGGAAGAAAAGTTGTCTTCACGTCCATTTGTTCAATTTCTAAGTCAAGACTAGTTAAACGAAGGAGTGCACGAATAGAGGTCATCTTAACTACTAGAGAAAATTTTCCCCAAAATCAATACCTTTCTTTTGTCTAAACCCTTTAACAATAAGTCTTGCCTTGCACCTTGGCCTTAAGTTATGTTCCTTATGTTTAATTTTAAAGACCCATTTATTTTTCAGTGTTTTCCTACCTTTGGACAATTTAACCAACTCAAAGCTGTAATTATCATGCAAAGACTACAATTCATCTAGCATCTCCTTAGTCCACTTGTCCTTATGTTTATCTTTAATAGCTTCCTCATTACACTCTAGTTATCCTAGATCAATTAGTAAGACATACTCATTTATAGAGTATCTAGTAGAGGGTAAACGAGTTCTAATGGACCTTCTCAATGTGTTTATAAAAATCTCCTTTATTGACTATTCCACATTAACATTCTCGGGTTCTGCTTTCTCTTTAGGAATATCAACATCGACGTCAACTACATCTTATTGATTATTATGGGTACAATTTACATCTTGTTCTTCTCTTGGTGTACAAGGAACTATATCAAAATCACTTAGCATACAATTGCTATAAGGTATTGATTTCTCTTCTCTATTAAAGTCTGTCATAGTCTAATCCTCCATAAACATAACGTCTTTGCTTCTAACTATCTTTGTTCTATTTGGATCATACAATATGTAGCCCTTCTCATACTAACCATAACCAAGAAAAATGAATTCTTTAATCTTCATGTCAAGCTTTGTCCTTTCATCTTTAGGAACATAAGCAAAAGCTATGCAACTAAAAACATGCAAACAGTTATATGAAACATTCTTCCAATACCAAATTTTATCTAGTACCTCTAGCTGTGAAGGAATACATGGTGAGAGATTAATGACATGAGCTACAATGCTCAAGCCTTCAACCTAAAAAAACTTTGGCAGCCTAGCCTGTGAAAGCATACATCTAACCCTTTCAACCAATGTTGTATTAATCTTTTTAGCTACAACATTCAATTGCGGTTTTTTTTAGGTGTCTTTTGATGTATGGTTCTTTATTGTTTGCAATAGGCATTAAATGGTCCTATGTACTTACCATTATTATTAGTTCATATTTATTTCAATTTCTTTCCAGTTTCTCTCTCAACTAAGGCCTAAAATTGCTTAAAAACATATAAGACTTGATCTTTCAATCTTAAAGTGTAAACCCAAAATTTCCTCGAATAGTCATGTGTAAAAGTTACAAAGTAATAATCACCTCTAAGAGCGTAGGTTTCGTAAGACCACAAACATCAAAATGCACTAATTCTAGTACCTCAAGTTTTTTACTTGATGGGTGGCTCTTAAAGGACACTCGGTTTTGCTTTCCTGCTAAACAATGATCACGCTTTTTCAAGTGCATTGATTTTACCCCAGATAGAAAATTCCTCTTGGCCAAAATTGCAGTCCCTTCTCACTTGTATGACTCCATAACTTATTTTAATTACCTAATTCAGTTGCATTCACTACAAGAAAAGTAAGAATTAGCGACAGAACATTACCGATGGAACAGAAAAGGTAGCAAATTAGCGACGGAATTATGATTTTCGTCGCTAATTTCTACGTGAACAAATTCATTTAGCGACGGAAAATAAAGCGTAGCAAATTAGCGACGAAAAATCTATTTCCG
>JANKOE010000004.1:14722753-14745294 GCA_026284465.1 Erythroxylum citrifolium
ATGCATATACAGTAATTCCAAGTGCACAATTGATACTGTGTATCAATCCTATTATGCATGACCAGTACTCATTAATCCCTATCAATCCCATCCTATGACAAATTTACTATTTTACCCTTTCAGTAGGGAGTGGGATGTTACACCGACGAGGTCATCATCTAGAGTCATGATGCTCTTGTCGATTGTAGTCTGAACTCACCACGAATGAAAGCCGAGCCAACACCGAGGATCGGTGGGTGTGCACATTAGTTTGGCCAACTAGTGGTGTCACACATGTTTGTTTTGGCATATTCTGATGATTATTTTCTGACGAGATTTTATTGATACATATGATGTTTTTGCGCTTTTGTGTACTGGAACTGAAACCTATGTTCACCAGATGAGTGAGTTAACAGGCTAGGCCTATGGTTCCTAACCAGTATACATTAAATCATAAGCTACACCTATGTGTTTTCTATGTGAGATATATTCACTTCATAGGTTATCTACACCGTTTTGGATATGATCGAATTCTATTTGTGTTATGTGACTTTCCTTCTCACTGAGTACCTAGTGTACTCACCTCCCTCTACTTTCCAATCATGCAAGTTAATTTAGTAAATTTGAAACTTTGAGTGGATCGTGCGGTCTTTTGACATTTACAGGATATTACCGCACGTGGGTAGTTTCCTATTTTATACTTTTATTGTCTAATGGCTCATGAACTGTGTTTATGTAGATACGCTTTATGATTTTATAAGTTAACTTTTGATTGCGTTATGTTTTATAAAAGATTTTATGTATGAACTTTTGATACTATTGTTGAAATTGCATTGAGTTGAGATTGCCTTTAGTGGACTTTAAAATCCTGAAGTTGTGGTTGGATGTGAATATAGAAGTATGTTTAAAAGCGTTTGCAGCTTTTGAGATTTTTAAAACACAGTCGTTATGCTACCCAAATTTTTCAAAAAGAAAAGAAAGAATAGATTTTCAGTTAGCCTTGCATAGTCGGATTAAAGATACCGTGAGTGTCCTTAGCCTGGTTATACGGCAGTTGTCATGGGTCCGATATGGTACTGAGTTGTGACAGCTTATAATTTATTCAAAGAACAAATAAATTCTAGCTCATACAACGCATTATGAATTAATGATTTAAGCCTCACATTCACATAATCAAGGATGTCTCTAAACATATAAAGAACATGAATCATAAATCAAAGAATTCATCCTTGTATAAGTATTAAATAAAATCAGTAATAAGTTAATGAATTCATAAAATTAATAATCCAAATATTCAAAGTATAGGAAGCCATAAAAAAAGGGAATAAGGGTTTCAAGAAAAACTCATTGAAATGTTTCAATTTCAGACCCCGGACTAGCCTTTTTAAGATCTAAAAAATCCCTACACTAACCTTGAACCAACTCAAAATGGGTAGGAATTGATTCCCTATCAACCCAGATGCTCCTTAACGCAACTCCTAGCCTCATCCACCTTGTATGGATGACAGGGCCTCTTTAGACTTGTCACTCTTGTGTGGACTGCTTAGTCATCCTTCCCTCCACTGCTCCTCCATTTCTATGGCCTCTGAAACATCTCCAAGAGTCGCACATTGCTGGATCGTTGATGATTTTACTCTTATCTATTCCATTTCAAACAGATTGGGATGAGTTTTTGCTTATCTCTTCCATTTTGAAGAGATTTGATGGAGATAATGTCGGGTGGGTGAGTCTCTTTCTTCCATTCAAGGCTGATTGTTCTACTGTTGGTATTTTTGTCCTTTGGCTGTTGCGTTTTAGTGGTCTTCCTCTCAGTTGCGTGTTGCTTCTACGTTTGTCTTTTGGCTACTGGCATGTTGCGTTTTCTCTTTACTGCTACATTTTATTTCCTTTTTTTTCTATACTACATTTTCCTCTCGGTAACAGGGATAGTAGTCTTGACCCGACTGAGCCATGAGCCTGGCTTAGGCTGGCGCTTTCCTAGCTAAGCTTGGCCCATGGACCGAAGGAAATATACAAAATAATGTCATTTTGTTAATTTTTTTAAAAATGTATAGAGAAGCTGGCCCAGCCGGGCCTGACGAATGACTCGTCGAGCCAAGGATGAAGCCATGGGCCACCTAGTCTGTGGGTTGGGCCCAACCAAGCTGGGCGTAATCCAAGCTCGTCCCGACTCATTATCATCCCTATTTGGTGAGGTGTTTTGGTTCTTATCTTCCCTCTAGATTGCGTTGCATTTTGTCTGCTCTCCTTTGTGCGTTGTGTTTTGCTTCCCCAGACTCTACGTTTGCATTTTGCATCGTTTGCTTGATGCAATTTGGCTTTTTCTCTGTTGCTTATTTCTGCTAGCGTGCTGCATCGTTTTGGTCTTTTACCCTGCGTTTTATTAATACTTTTTGTTGCTTGTCTTGGCTACTACATGTTGCTCTCTCTTGGCTTCTACTTTATCATTTTGGAGGTGACTAATGAGCTTCCTTTTCTGCCATTGTTTCATTTACTTTTCCTCTACTTCTTTGTGCTGGGATGCTTCTTTGTTTTGGTGGGCTGTTTACTTTAATTTTGGACTTTTTTTCTTGCCTGAATTTTATTTTGAGTCAGATTTTCTTCTTGATTCCTTTACTTAAGTCCACCAAGCTTACAAGAAAATTTTTAGAACAATTTGAACTCTTTTTTAGAAATAAAATATAAAATTGAATAAATTGAATAATTAATAAGACAATGCAATAATTTAGTTCAAATGTCTTATAAAATAGGATACTTTTTACTTATCAATATCATTGCCCTCAATTTTGATCAATAAGGTATTGATATTAAATGCCCATTCATCACTAAACTTGAATTCATGTATCTTTTATTGTAAAGCTTCATATATCTACCTATTGTGATTACTACTGGTTCAATTTTCTAATAACCCCCTCCTTCTTAATTAAGCTTTGCTGAATGAAATTATATGAGCTACCCGGATTAATTAGAATATGAATTAATTTTCCATCAAAGACCTCTAAAACTTTCATTTGTCAAAATTAAGCAATTGTGGTGCTTATCATGCCTTGGATTGATATGGTGAGTGGTTGATCTTTAACTCTTCTCCTCCTTCTACCTTCCTTCACCTTCATCAACCTCATGTACCATAGTCATACATATAGAATTGCCTATTTTTGCAGTTATTTCCCAGTGAGAATTTCTGTTTGCACCAAAAACAAAAGCCTTTAGTTATAAGCTCATCGATTTCTCAACTACTTCTTGTTTTAGAAGCCTTCATCTCCTTACCCGCCAATGAAGGCTTCAATGAAAGACCATGCTGAAATTTTGGTGCTTGGGATATGTACTATACTCTATAGGGTATTTAGTTCCCCCACCGGAATAGATAAAAAAATAAAATAGTTATTCTATTGAATAGAGTAGATGGGGAATGAAATGAAATGTGTATTACTTAGTTTGGTTTATTCCTAACTAGTGATGATGTATGCCAATGTTTGGTTTGAAAATATAAATTTGAAATGACAAAGGAATATCTGACAAAAAGACCAAAATATTCATTATAGCTTCCACTAACTATATTATTATTATTATTATTATTATTATTGTTATTATTATTATTATCAATTTCTTTATTATTATTATTATTTTAAGAAAATTAATAATAATAATAAGAAAATAATAATACAACAACAACAATACAATAATAAGAAGAATAAGAATAAGAATAATAATAATAATAAGAGGGAGAAATGTTTTTTACCTATTCCACATTTAATAGGGTAAAAAATAGGAGAGGTATCTTTAACAAAACCTATGATTAATTTTTCAACGTGTTATTTTCTAATCGAACAAAGAAATAACTATTTATCTTAAATACATCAGTAATGAAACAGCTATTCTACTCAAACAAGGATGCCATTAGTTGCTAATTCCTCCGGTCTGGTTGATCTATTGCAAAATAATGTTGATTCCTCTTTGTTCTATATGCTACTGATTCCTCGTATTCCGACTACAAGTTCCTTGGATTGAATAGCTTGACTGGATATTTCATTTCAGGCCCCAAATTCCTTCGCACAACATATATTTCTCATAACTCGTGAGACTAAAATCAATTTTGCATAGTGATCCTTCACGCTTGTACTCTACTTCAAATCCTTCAACTCTCTATTGGATTATTAAATATGGATTCTTCAAACTATTATTTTAATGCTGCTCGTTACTCTGCCCACCTTGGTGATATGTTCGTCAAGTACAACTAGTATCGTAATATAGCGCACTGCTACAATCTATTGGGTTTTATCTAACATAAGGAACTACTCGCATTTGAAAATTTAGTCACATTCAACCTTATTAAACAAAGTAGACATAATATAAACCCTCTATTTTTTTTTTTTGAAGATCCAACCCTCTATTTAAATTGTTCATATTCATCTCAAGCATCCTTCTATCTTTCTCCACATTGTGACGAATTTGAGTACCATTTTCAAGTAATTGCAATATCATTTTGTCAATTTTTAATCATCTTTTCGCATTAATTTGCTTCCTGTCTTCCACATCTGTTCATTAAATTTTCTTCCAATCATTTAATACCTTGGGATCTAATTTTACTCCATTCACTGCAAAAAAAGTATCAAATTAGCGACGGAATTATGATTTCCGTCGCTAATGTCTACATGAACAAATTTATTTAGCGACGGAAAATAAAGCATAGCAAATTAGCGACGGAAAATCTATTTCCGTAGCTAAAATCTACGTGATAAAATTTATTTAGCGACGATTCTAAATTTCCGTCGCTAAAAATGGAGGGAATTCGTCTCGCCAATATTAGCAACGGAATTTAGGGACGGTAACGTGCCCATCGGTCAATTCATTTAGCGACGAAAAATAAAGCGTAGCAAATTAGCGATGGAAAATTTATTTCCGTTGATAAAATCGACGTGAAAATTTTTTGGTTTAGTGACAGTTCTAATTTTCCGTCGCTAAAAATGGAGGGAATTCGCCCCGCCAATATTAGCGACGGAAAACTAATTTCTGTAGCTAAAATCAACGTAAAAAATTTCGTTCACCGACGGGTCTATTTTTCGTCGCTAAAAATAGAGGAAGGCGGGAAAAAAATTTAAAGGCGGGAAAATAAAATTTAAAAGTTCCGACGGAAAGTTCCGTCGCTAATTTGCGTTTAAAATACTAGACAGCCCTTCCCCCCTCCGTCCTCCTAGTTCATCTTCTTCTCCCATCTGGTAAGTTCCTCTTCTTTCTTGTTTTCTTTTTCCTCTAGTTTCTTTATTACTCTTTCTTGGTGGGTTTTTTATTGTCATATATAGTATTGATTTATGTGTTGAATTCTTTTTGTTGTTAAGGAAGAAACAAGTATTGTTGAAGAAAGCCCATAAGATCCAGTATATGGAAGCTCTCTGAATACTCTACTGAATCCTGGTGAGTTTGCATCTTCAATCTTTCTTTCAGCTCTGCTCATCTTTGTGTTAGTTTATAGGCATTTCTTTGATATGGAATTTTGCTTCTTGTATATTTTTTGTAAGTATATTAAGGCTATAGAAGATATTTCTTAATGCAATATTCAAACGAGCCATTTTGCCTGATTTGTTTTGAGGGAAATGTATAATCGATAGGTACTTTTTGTTTGGCAGCTTTAGATTTAATTGCGTTTCAGAGGAATCGGAACTATAGGAGGAGTCTTGAAGATACTTCTGCTGAAGATAAAAGGAAGAGCCTTGAAGAACACCTCATCAACGATGATGGGGACTTTTTTTTTTAAAAAAAAATTTATTTACAGACGGAATATTATTTCTGTCGGTAAAATGATCGATATTTACCGTCGAAAAATAACATTCCTCCGGTAAAATGATCGATATGTACCGTCGGTAAATTTCGTTGGTACACTTACCGACAGCTGTTTTAACAACGTCGTTGGCTGTCGGTAATTTTCCGTCGCTATTTTACATTACCGTCAGAAAACATTCAAATTCCGTCGGTAATTTCCGTCACTAAACGCCCTATTTCTTGTAGTGATTGACAACATCTTTAACTATTTTGTCTTGAGTCAAATATAAAGTGAAATAGTTCTTACCTTTAGTCATAATCATGGTCCTTTAAAGAGCTTCCAATTTTCACCTAAATTTTTTTTATTAAATCCATCATCATAGAGCTTATCAATAAAAAGAAGATCGAGCTTAATATTCAGAACATGCTTGACATGCTTAAGAGTTAACTTGGACCCATTATAGGTCACCAAACACACATCTCCAATGCTTGCATATCTAGTCATTACTCCATTTGCTATTTTGACATCACCAAAGTCACCATGCATGTAGAATGTGAATGCATCTTTTCTAGTTGTAACATGAATTGAAACACTATTGTATACCACCCAACTAGTCTCATCAAGTGCAAATTGACGATATCAAGCTCTTCAACTAACATGAGATCATTAGGAGTGACATTAACCCAGTCATCATTGGCACTTAGGTTCGTTTTCTTCTCTTTCTCCTTATGCTCCTTGTTTTCTTTCTTCCACTTATAACAATATCTCTTTATGCTTCCTTTCTTCCCACAATGGTGGCACTCAAGATCTTTTTACTTTTTCTTTGATTTGCTCCTATTATGATCTTTATTTCTGGGACCTCAACTTTTGCTTCTCTCCTTAGATTCTGTAATTAAAGCCTTTGAGTGTGACGAAGAACCTTGTGATTTCCTTCTCATTTCCTCATTCAAAATACCACTCTTAGTAAGACCCACAAACATTATTCCATCAAATGCAACATTAGTTAAGGACATTCTAAAAGTCTCCCAAGAGTCAAGTAAGGTTCCAAGAAAACACATACGTTGAACTTCTTCATCAAATTTGATTCTCGTAGAAGAGAGTTGACTGAGAATCCCCTAGAAGGTGTTCAAGTGGTCTTTCATTGAATCGTCGACCTTATATCTCAAGGCCATCATTTGCTTTATTAGGAATAGTTTGTAACTCCCTGTCTTTCTTGTTTATAATTGCTCAAATTTTTTCCAAAGTGCTTGAGCATGTGTCTCCCCACTAATATGGTTCAACATGTTATCATTTGCTCATTGTCTAATGTAGCAAAACTCATTCTTATCCTTATTTATTTTCAGATTTCTTTGTTGTAAACATATGTTAATAATAATCCTTCACATAGAGTGAGTCCTCCATATTATCCTTCCAGAGTGTATAGTTAGCTCCATTCAAATTAATAATTTACTTATGTTAACTTCCTTTATACATAATGACAATTCACCAGTTGAACCCGACTCTAATACCACTTTGATAAAAAGAAGCTCCAAATTCAAACTTTCTAGTAATAAAACAGTAAATAGTAGAAAATAATTTTACATGAACCCCCCCTTAATATGAGTGAGTGAAAAACCACAACTCAAAGCGAATTTTATTATTACCAAAATGATTATAATAGTCCAACTAGTTTCAATACTCAACTGCAGTATAATAACAAATCATAGTTCACCCTAATATTTCACTAATGCATAATACATAAAATGGAGGAGCAAATACAACTAAAAGTTTAGCTTATTTGGGCAACAAATACAACCAAATTTGCATTGCTAAAGACTACCAAATGTTAATTTCACCTTAGTGAATACAGAATAATGAGTGTGGAACTCCCATGCAAGATTTTAGCCAAATCGAAGAATAAATCATCACTTGGTCATCCACTTAGTCAAGACTGCGCAGATGGAGCTGTTATATATGAGTGAGCTATTATTCACGAAAATTCTAGACAAGCTACAAAACTTCAATAGCCAATCACACCATCTAGAATTAAGATCAATATGTTAAGTATCTCCACAAAAAATTAAGCCAAATTTGACTAGAAGTAGCCACCCAACCATCTCTCTAATTAAAAGGTACATAGGCTAAAATTTGAAGAAAGAATTATGTATGTATATCCCATAAAGAAAAACAGTCACCTCTCCCTCTTTTTCACCTAGTGTGCAATGACAATCACTAATATTTTACAGTTTTTCCTTTTTTTTAATTTCAAATTTGAATTTTATAAAATATTATCTACATAGGAGTGAAATCCAAAAGGCAACAACAATAACAATAACCCAGTGAAAATTATGCTAATACGAAGGGTTTAGAGAAGTTCAGTAGTACGCAACCTTATCCCTAACTAGTAGAGAGATTGCTTCTGATAGACCCATTTGAACAAAAATAAAAAATAATATACTTATTAAAAAAATACTAATTAAACATAAACATAAAAGATAATAGTAATCATAAAATAAAAATGTATAAATAAAAATATAAAAATGATCAATAGCAAAAATAATATAATAAATATAAAACATGGTAAAAAAATAAAAATAAAAGATAAAATAAGTAAATAAATACACAAACAAAAAAGAAGACAAGTAAATAAATAAATCAAATAAACTATTACAAGAAAATATGAAGGCTAAGTTAGGTTATGTTTAGGTTAAATAATTAAGAAAGAAGTATTACATATTAAATGTTTAAGCTAAATACAAGACATAAGACTCGAAAGAAAATGTCTAAAAGACCTATAATAATTAGAAGGACCTCTCTAAGTGAAATCCTTTATCCGATTCATGTCTTCGATAAGTTCCAGTATAACCACATCATTCTTGATCACCTCCTCTCGATTTTTCTTATGCCCTTCTTTTTTTTTATAGTGTTAGCCCTCGAAATTTTTTCTTAAATTAAGCATGATTTGAATGAATTATGAGGTTTTGGTGGATTAATTTTTGGAGTTTAATAATTATGTTAATGTTAGTAGGATTTTATTATATGGGTATAATTAAATTATGATGTGATACTATTGAGAATTTGTGAAATTGTTGTATCAAAAATTTAATTGGTGAGTTTATTTATTAGATTTGAATTCTGGTGAATTTTAGGAATAATTTCCGAAATTGTTGAAAATTTTTGGACTGGAAAAAATGTCAATCGGCAAGTAAATTGATGTATAGAAATAAAGATAGGAAACTAAATGATATTGGAGAATTGTAAAAAAATGACTTCGAAAATTTTGGAGATGACTTAGAATTTGAGTGCAGATGATATTGGAACTTTTAGAGACGTATGAGATGTAGTTGAATTGTGTTAAATTGTTTGAGAGACGAATCCTTAAAATCTTCCAACGTTTGTTATTAGTTGAGTTCAACTCCAACTAACTGACATTCTAGTACATTCTTTAATTGCTTCGTGTATGTCTTGCTTCGACATGTCTACTTCACCTGCTTCTGGCTTCGATGCGTCTGCGTCTGGCTTAGATGCGTCTGCTTCGTCTGTGTCTTACTTCGACA
This sequence comes from Erythroxylum citrifolium, assembly GCA_026284465.1. Lineage (NCBI taxonomy): Eukaryota > Viridiplantae > Streptophyta > Magnoliopsida > Malpighiales > Erythroxylaceae > Erythroxylum > Erythroxylum citrifolium. The sequence continues at coordinate 14,732,027 of JANKOE010000004.1, forward strand.
CGTCTGCTTTGTCTACGTCTTGCTTCAACGTGTTTGCTTCATCTGCGTCTAGCTTAGAGTCTACTTCGTCGGCGTTTGCTTCGTCTACGTCTTGCTTCGACGCGTCTGCTTCGTCTACATCTTGCTTGGATGAGTGGACTTCGTCCGATCATCTTGTTTAGATGCGTCTGATCCATCCGATTACATTACTTTGCTTAGATGCATGTACTCCGTCTGATTTCATTGACTTACTTAGATGCGATTACATCGTTTAATCATCTTACTGCGTCTGATCACCTCAGACTTAGGCTGCTTCGTCTAATCATCTCAGACTTAGTCACTGCGTCTGACCATCTCAGACATAAGCACTCTGGCTGATCCGTCCGAGACATGATCAATTCGTCTGATCCATCTAAGACATGATCAACTCGTCTGATCCATGACTTAAGCCCTTCTTCTGATCCATATAACCTTTTGGAAATTTGAGATTTTGGCCCTCTAGATGGCAAAATCTCTCTTTAAGGTCTTCACGAAAGTTGTAGATTCGAAGTGCTCTTTGAAACCGTCCTAAGACAATCGGACCCCGCTATTTCTTAAGACGATCGCGACTTTGAAGGTTGGAGGCTGACGAACATCCTTCAATATTTTAGCTATATTTCCTTCATCCGACCTCCAAATTGACTTAATTCTTGAACCAATAGGCTCCTATCACATTATTCTATCTCTACATAAAATTGATAGCCTTCGGTCTTGATTTGAAAAAGATTGATTGAATCAAAGTAAGGGCATCGGTTGGAAAAGTGTGAATTGGGGATTTTACTGAACATATTTTGGTATTTTGATGATAACTTGATTTGTAGAGCTCCAAATGAGATGATGCTTATTTCTACATAAAATAGAGACAAAGAGCTACAAATTATCTGGAGAAATTGAAATTCAATTCAGTCTCTAAGACTTTCAATTTCTGGGTGGACGTTAAGTATAGTGTACTGTTTTGGAATAAGAACAGTCTGAAAATGTTTAGGACAATTCTTTCATATTACTGAACCAAATTAAAGGATTTTGGTGTCGTTAGAAACTTAAGACAATGAGGAATATTTTTCTAGATGGAAGAATAATCAAATTCCTTCAATTTTTCCATGATCATTAATTAAGGAGTTAGAAGTATAAGATGTTAGTTTAATAGACATAAAGGGGTAAAATGGGAAGGACAGGGTAAATGAAGGGTAAAATGGAAAAAGGACCAAATAAATGATCTTGAAGTAAGAAACAAAGAAGAGAAATCGTGGAAAGAATGAGAGAAAAGAGAGAAAAATGTGGAGAGAAGAAAAGAGAAGAGAAGAGTGCGTGGAGTGTTGGAGAAGAAGGAAAGAAGAAGAAGAAAAGGAAGAATCAACTTGTTAAGGTAAGTATCATCCTTCTTCTTGCTTAGTAGAAAAACAAAAAAGGGATTTAAGAGAGAAATGAGTTTGTGTAGAAAGAGAGAAGAGAAACGAGTTTGTGTAAAAAGAGAGAAGAGAAACCCTAAATGGAGGTTATAGGTTCTTAAACTAGGTTTTTGATTTTTCTAACCTAGGCAAACTATGGGTAGGTTGAGTTTGAACTTAATTTCGTTCTTGATTATCAAAACCTAATAGGTTTCTTTTTGTATAATGGATTGAATGGAAATATGTTTTGTTTAAAGAGGATTAAAATAGTCGAAATCAAGAGCAATAAGAAGACACAAGCTTGACCTTGGAAATATCAAGAAAATAAGTGGGTAATGTGTTTATAGTTGTTGTGTAATATGAGCTAATTGTCTTATGTGTGAATATGTGCTAAATTGTGAATTGTTGTGATGTGAAAAATGCATTATGTGTGTTTTATGTCACGCCTTAAAAGATGTATGACATTTTGATATAATTGAATTGTGATTTTTGATCATGTTATGCCTTGAAATGTGTCATGGCTTTTTGTATAAATGAAAAGAAAGAGAAGAGCATGAAAAGTATGAAAGTATGATGAAATGATTTGAGCATGAATATATGCTTTTGTTTGAGCAAGAGTTGAACCATTCTGTTCGTCACGTGAACGTTGACAAGAGCCTTCTTCCGGCTACCCGCTTATGGCATATCTGAAAATGGACTCATTTTGTTCATGGTGCAAACTTCAGTTTCTCCATTTTGTTTCCATGGAACCCTCGAGCTATTTGTTTGTGCATTTGCATTTTGATTTGTTAGTTTATGATGCAAGTTGAGTGTTATACTTTGATGATGAATTACATCTGATATGTTCTATGTGATGACATTTGAACTAAGAATTTTGAGCTAGAATTGTGGATAATGGAATCGCTAGATTAAATGAGATATGTATAAATATGTGCTTAAATGGTATGGCTCATTGCCAATGGCTATAAATGTATAAGCCACTGAGCTTCGCAGCTCACCCTCATTACCTTCCACTCCGCAGGTTGAAAAAAAAAACAGATCTTCATGGATCCTTGCAAAGTTTGGCAAACAACAAGAATAGAAACTTTTGTAATTAAGTTAGTTCAGAAACTTTTGGTATCTAGAATCCTGTTAAACATAAGCATTCAATTATATCATGTGCATTTTGTATTTTGTAATAAGCCAATGGTGTGGCTTTTAAGATGTAAATAAAGTTTTTCAAATTCTTTTGCTTTAGTATTGAAATGAAAGAATTTTATGAATGTATGTATGTTTGGTGTTGAATGTTGGTGGTCTAGGTTTGTTCAAAGGTTTCACCGAGGCGAGGCCCAGGGTATACCGCGGTGAACCTTTCCCAAAGGGTTTTGCACTAAATTTGGTGACTTCGCGCGACGAGGCTAGACTTTCGCTGCGGCAAACCCGCCAACGCTAACGTTGAAATTTCTTACCAGTTGAGTGGTTTGAACGTGTCCCTAGTACGATCTCTCCTAATCGCCCTGAATGGGCGATTCAGAATTGAGAACGAGACCCAACCCCAACATATAGTCTTTAAGTACAATCTTTTCGTATCTTCTCATTAGAGTGTCAAGATGTCTTCTCTTGACATTTTCAAATTACCTATGCCTTGTCTCTCTGACAAACTCACTTGTTCATACGTATTTTCATATCATTTGGATGGGTTTTTTTCACTAAAGTGGTCTTTATGGCTTTGTTTGATTATTATTTGAATTATTGTGCCTTACATTTAATTTGTGTTTATAGGGGCAAAAATTGTCGTATTTTGGTTTAACTATAAAAAATTGATATTTGGACAATTGATGTTACCTTGTTTGTAATTTTTATTATAGGGTACTTGACGAAATTATAGTTCAAAAGATTAAGAAGTAGTGATCAAAGTATTAAAACATCTGAATAAAAAAAGAAAGCCAAAATGACGACAAGAAGAAAGAAAAACGACAGGCAAAGAGGGAAGAAACAACAACATTTGGAAGAGAAGCAACATGAGTGCAATGGTGACCAAATAACCAAAACGACAGCATGGGCAAGCATCACACAAGAAGAAAACGACAGCGTGGAAGCTAAAACATGGCATGCGTGGTCTAGAAAAACAAGGAGAAACGACGATGTGGGCCGCGTAGAGGTGTGAAGTTGCAAGGGTTTTGGTGTGTACAGAAACAGTGGACCAGACAACATTAAATTGTCACATCGCGCTACAGTCGCTGGTGGCAGAAGGTTTGTGTGTGGGTTGGAACGTGGAGAGGTTGTACAGTGCGATGGCTAGGTGGTTTTGCGTTTCTGGTGGGTTTTACGTGGTTTTGGCATCAGTTGTGTGGGTTCTGCGTGAGGCTGAAGACGAAGATGTTCTACAGGAAGGGGATCTAGGTTTCGTTTTCTTCATCGTCGTCTCCCACAATCTAAAACATCATTTTCCACTTTCCATGGCTGACCGTCGGAGCTCATTGTTGGCAGTGTTTTCAATGGCTTTTCGTGGCTAATTCATCCTAATCCTTTAATTCAATGGCAATGGTAAGAGCTTGGATTTTTATAGGGGAGTTTACACTGCATTTAGTTTATCTTCTACCATTGAATTATTTAGTGATTCCTAGGTCTTAGGATAACTATTTAATTATTTGGAGCTATGTATTGATTACATCTTTGAATTGGAAGATTCTATAGTTGATTATTGTTTAGCAATTGATATTGTGCTGATTTTTGGCTTAATTTCATTACTTTGTTTTAGCTCAAGACTTTGTATTGAGATTTTAGCGAAATTGGTGATTGTTCAAGGTGGCATGTATTATTGGATCGTTATATCTGTTGCTGGCATTAATTCTATTTTCTTAATTATTGAGTAAAAATCGAGCATTGGTTTTAGTATCCTTAGTTCTATTTTACTATTCTGGTGGCACTTAGTAGATTGGGATTTGGAAAAATATTTTTGTAACAATTCGAGGTGGCTCGGTTGCTGGAGTAAAAGCTTGATTATAACTCTTGGTTCGTTTGTTTTAACTTCAGTACCTGTTTAAGTGATGATTGCCTGTGCTATTGAATTCGAGGGTTGCGTTTATCATTATTAGTTAATTGCGTTTTTCTTCGTACTCCATTCACTCACTACCATTTCATATCACTCATTTTAAATTTAAAATACCAAAAACAAGTCCTTTATATTTATTCTAATTCATTGAAATTTTAGTGGTAATTGATCAAATCACACCCCATTCTATAGTTTAGGTGGCATTGCAATTAGTTACTTAGGAATTTAATTTCATATTTTTAGTTCCTCAGAGAGAACGACTCGAGGTTGCACTATATGCAATCCTTGGTTAAATTTTGAAGTAACCCTGAGGCGACATCGGAATTAAGGTTATTTCACTATCTTAATTTTCAATTAATATTAGTTACCTTTAATTTATCTCTTAGAATTACATTCCTAACCTTATATCTTCTAGTGATGTTGCACATCCAACAGAGTATTTTCATCTTCGTCACCATTAATTTATGACTATACACCTGCTTGACAGCCCAATACTCTGCCTTATAAAGCACGGCTAACTTAATCGCTAAATAATAAAATTTACCTTTGAGATTGGGTGGTGCCTTCTTATCACATAAAACTCCTTATGTATTTCTCCATTTAAGCTACCCTGATTTGATATAGTGAACTATGTCTTCATCAATCTCTCGACTGCTTTAAATGATAGATCCTACATACTTTAAACACTTTTTTGTGGTATAACTTCTGAACCAATCTTTACCTCCACATCGAAAGATATCCTTTAGGCTGAAAAGTTACATTCTAAGTACTCAATCTTAATGCTGCTCAATTTAAAGCCCTTCGACTCTAACATATTCCTTCAAAGTTTTAGCTTGACATTGACAACTCTTTTATCCCATCTACTTAAACAATGTCATCAGCAAACAACATACACCAAGACACAAATCCTTGGATATTCTTCGTAAGTTCATTCATCAGTACCACATGTCGATTTTTGTAAAAGGCTGAATGCCTTCTCCTAGAGGAGAATTTCCATTAAATAAATGTCCATGAACAATCTATTTTGGGCAACAAACTGTACATGCTAATATACTAATTATAGAATATATCTATTTACTAATTACAGAATATCTATTTATGTTAAGAATATATATAGCTTATATGTTAATTATTAAAAGCAGTATCTTCCACTGATAGCAATATCTTCCACTAATATCCCCCCTCAAATTGATGATGGATGATCAACCAGCATCAATTTGTCAACAAGAAACTGATGGAGATTCCGAGAAAGAGCTTTAGTGAACACATCCGCTGTTTGTAGGTCTGTAGAAATATGCGGAAGAGAAATGAGACAAGCATCATATGCTTCACGGATATAATGACAGTCCACCTCATTATGTTTCGTGCGCTCATGAAACACTGGATTAGCAGTAATTCGAATAGCACTAGTATTATCTACATAAAGAGAAGTAAGAGCAATTTGTGGAAAACCAAGTTCAGCCAACAATCCTCGAAGCCAAACAATCTCAGAACACGCAGAGGACATAGCACGATACTCAAACTCAGTGGAGGACTTAGACACTCTATCTTACTTTTTGCTTTTTCAAGAAATTAAAGAGTTACCAAGAAGCATACACGAACCAGTAATGGAGCGTCGAGTATCAGAACATCCAACCCTGTCAGCATCACTATATGCAGTGAGATGAATTGGAGAATCCACAGGAAAGAAAAGACCTTGAGTAGAAGTACCTTGCAAATAATGAATAATATGACGAACAGCAGCCAAGTGAACATGCCTAGGAGCCTGCATAAATTGGCTAACTTGTTAAACAACAAATGAGATATCAGGTCGAGTAATTGTTAAGTAGTTAAGACTCCCAACTAGTTGTCTGTATAGAGATGGATCAGAGAGAAAATTACCCTCATCATGACGATATTTCACGTTTACTTCTAAAGGAGTATCAACAGAACGACCCTCTTGTAGACCAGCCAAGTGAATTAATTTGCAAATGCATTTATGTTGATGTAAAAAAAATACTAGTCGAGCTAGAGTGCACTTCAAAACCAGAAAATATTGTAATGAGTCCAAGTCCTTCATATGAAACGAATCTTGAAGGCGTCCCTTAGCTGAGATATTAATTTAAAATCTGTTCCAGTGATGACAATATCATCAATATAGATCAAAAGCAAAACTATTATTGCTGTAGTTTTATAGAGAAATAAAGAAGAGTCATATTAACTTTGGACAAAGGAAAAGCGAAGAAGGGTAGTGTGAAACTTATCAAACCAAGCACGGGGAGCCTGTTTCAAACCGTATAGCAATCTTTTTAGCTTACAAACATCAGAAGAAGGTGTAAAAAATAGCCCCGGTGGTGGAGTCATATAAATTTTTTTCCTTAAGATCCCCGTGCAAAAAGGCATTCTTAACATCTATTTGGTGCAATGGCCAACCCTTTGAAGCAGCAATAGCTAGAACAAGTCGCACAATTGTCATCTTTGCAACAGGAGCAAAGGTCTCTTCATAATCTACACCAAACTCTTGTCGGTTACTGAGAGCCACTAACCTTGCCTTATATCTGTCAAGTGAGCCATCAGATCGTAACTTAATAGAATATGCCCATTTGCAACTAATAGGCTTAACACCAACAGGACAAGGAACAATATCCCAAGTATAGTTCTCCTGAAGAGCCTGAAGTTCTTCGTGCATAGCTTTTGACCAACATGCTTGTTTAGCAGCTTGAGAATAAGAGGTAGGGATTGTGGTGTTAGCTAAAGTAGCAGAGAACCCATACCAATTAGGAGAACGCTTGATATGGGAGGATTTGCGAGGAACCACCGAAGCAGACACTAAATCAGATTCAGGAGGAACATGTGATTGAGGTGGTTATCTTCGCTGATAGAAAATACCAGGTTTAAAACGCTCAATGGTTGGAGAGTCATCAAAGCTGGGAAGAAGAACAACAGCAGGTGGAGAAACAGGTTGCTGAAAATAATACTCATGTTCAAAGAAAATCACATTTCGAGAAATACGCAAACGATTAGCAATGCCATCATAACACACAAAACCTTTGTGAGTAGTGCTATAACCCATAAAAGCACATCGAACAGATTGAGCTGTAAGCTTGTGACGCTCATGAGAAGGCAAGTGAACAAAACAAACACATCCAAAAGTATAAAGCATATGATAATCAGGATGCACACCAAAAAGACGATAGTAAGGAGAATCAAAATTCAACTGTTGAGAAGGTAGGCGATTAATAAGATAGGTTGCAGTGGATAAAGCTTCAACCCAAAACTTTGATGGAACTGAAGATTCCAAGAGTAAAGTATGCACCATATCCAACAAGTGACAGTTTTTACGTTCTGCCACCTCATTCTGTTGAGGGGTATAAGGACATGATCGTTGAGAGATAACACCTTTTTGACACAAAAAAGCTTGAAACTTATGAGACATATACTCTCCTCCATTATCAGACCGTAAAACCTTAATACAGGTTGAAAATTGAGTCTCAATATATGCCAGAAATTTCTGAAAAACAGTGAACACCTCGGATTTGGAGTGTAAAAAATATATCCATGTAAATCGACTGTAGTCATCAATGAATGTCACAAAATATTTATAGCGAGCATGTGAAATAACAGGAGTAATACCCTATACGTCACTATGTATAATCTCAAAACAAGGAGTAGCATGACCACCAGAGCTAGGAAAAGGCAAAAATTTACTTTTGCCTAGCTTACAAGTAGAGCAATCAAGTAACAATCTGGAAACAACATTCTGAATTTTACCAAGAAAACCACGTTGCATCATATGAGTCAATATTACATTATTTGGATGGCCTAAACATTTATGCCAAACATCAGCCTTATTTTTAATAACAATAGAAGATAATGACAATGTTTTAGGAATGGCAAATTGCAGCGGAAATAATCTTGCAACTTTAGGACCCCTCGCGATCACCTTCCCCAACACCTAATCTTACACAAGACAACCACCACGTGAGAAATGCACATCACAATTATTATCCACCATTTGTCCAACAAAAAGCAAACTAGTAGACAACTCAAAAGAAACAAATACCTGACAAAAAGAAGAGCCAAGATCACCAATGGCAGTGATAGGAAGAGTACTTCTGTTAGCAACCTGAATATTTTCCATACCAGTATACTTGTGAAGATTACTTAACAATTTGGGCATGCCAGTCATATGGTTAGATGCTCCTAAATCAACAAACCAAGGAAAGGAAGTAGTTGTACCTTGTCCTTGAAGACCAAAAGCAGAACATGCAGAAATAATCATCTGTTGAACCATTTCTGGAGTAATAGTATACTGATTGTTGCTAGCAATTGCAAGGGCAGAACCAATATTGGTTGATTCAGGAACAACAGCTTGAAAAGCTTGGCTTCGTCAGTTTTCAGGTTGTGTAGGACATTCTTTGATAATATGGCCATCTTGTTTGTAGTAATTGCAAAATTTTTATCACAATTGAGAGCAATATGCCCGAATTCCTTGCAACTATAGCACTGCAATTGTTTCTTCCCACGATTTCTTCCTTGAGCAGCATAAGCAACATTAACCACTTCAGATGACCCTTTGAATGTCCCTAAAGTAGCTTGTGTAGCCAATCGTTGTTCCTCACGTAGCAATTCTCCAAGACATAAATCCAAAGAGGGCACGGGAGCTCTATTCAATAACCCAGCTCGAGCAACTTCAAATTCTGGTCTTAGTTTCATCAAAAACTGATCACGCATGCTTACTTCATGAACAGCTTGAAGACTGCCTAAGATCTCTTTAGGTACCTTTGCATAAATAATACCAGAATATTCGCTCCATAGGTTAAGAAATCCGAAATAATATTCTTCAATTGAGAGGTTATCTTGACAAAAGTTACTCATTTCAAGTTCTAGTTGAAATCTTCTTGCGTTATTATCTTGGTGGTATGTGCGCTAGCTGAAGATGATTCCACGTCTCTTTAGCTATACTGAAGGAGCGCAAGTTATTCACCATATGAGCTTCAATGGATCCCAAAATCCAAGAGATAATGTGAGCATCCTTGGCCTCCCATTGACTAAATTCTGTGTCTTTTTCAAGGGTTGGAGAAGAGACATCAATATGACCCCAAAGTTCCTTCCCTTTCAAAAACATTCTAAACTGAAATTCCCATGCTCCATAATTCTTTCCTGTAAATCTGATACCAAGAGGTTCTGCAGATGTCCTTCCAAGATGTTCAGTAGACATTCTTCTAAAAGAAATGTTTTCAAAAACACAAATCTCAAAACAAAATTGTTGATCAGAATTGATCAACCCAAATCGAAACTAAAAAATCAGCTAAGGATTTAAGAACCTAGCTTTGATACCATGTCAGTTTTTGTAAAAGGCTGAATGCCTTCTCCCAGAGGAGAATTTCCATTAAATAAGTGTTCATGAACAATCTATTTTGGGCAACAAACTATACATGCTAATATACTAATTACGGGATATCTATTTACCAATTACAGAATATCTACTTATGTTAAGAATATATACAACTAATATATTAATTACTAAAAACAATATCTTCCACTGATAGTTCCTAGAATTTTTAGCTGTTGCTGTTCACATATCATATCCTTTGGTTTGTCAAGGATGACAGAGGCCTAGGGTGAAGATAGTTGCAGAGTTGGATCATATGCATCAATCCATAGAGTTGAAAAGTTAAATGATTTCTTAAAAATGTCTAGAAAAGAGGATTACAGAACAGTTGATCCTGAACCAGACCAGGAAGAGGACTAATGCCTCGTAGCTTTTTGATCTCCACAAAAACCCCATGATCATATATAAAGGGCATATGGAAGACCTTTTTTAAAAAAAGTAATAAGTAGAGTGAAAGATCAAGCCCTGATCATGACTAATCAAGTTAAGATCTCCTGCGAAACAACAATCTCATGTAACAAATTACTCTATCTTAGACCATCCTTATATCTAAAACCAAAAAGATCATGTAAGAATAATAAGGTACTGATCATGGTCAAATGACAGTGGTCAGAGATAACAATATAGTATAGATTACTACTAATTGCATATGAAGCATATAACTTGAACATTATTCTCGACTTTTAGACAGCTTGTCATATAACATAATAATACAACTATTATTTTCTACCACCTATTCAGTATCCTAGTCTCCCTTTAACTTTGGAATTATCAAGTAACCATTCTAACACATTATGAGGTTGTTATTCTTGCATGGATTTTAGAAATTTATATGGTTACAATTTATTTGGAGATGTTGACGTAGAACGTATCGCAAAAGATTATCTCACTTGGGCCGATAGCCAGAAGCCCAAGCGCGATGGACTGAAGAATTAAAGATTGCATTTTATATTTTCAAACTTAAAAGTGGACTCATAAGTGGAACCACGTTTTAGTTATCTTTCTTTCAAACTATTTAAACAACTTTCGTTGATGTTATTTGCTATCTTGAAATTAATAAAACCCTAGTTTGAGAGTTTTCTCAACTGTTCTTGAGTTTCTGGATTGAAGCTCGTTTATACGCTACTTAGACTGCGTCAGTTGGTATCAGAGCCAGGTTGATCCTGATGGCTCGAGGTGGCGGCGGTCCTATTGACTGTGATCAAGGGGCTGAGGTGACAGTGGAAGCTGTAAACTAGAGGATGAAATTGTTGGAGGATCAGCTCACGATTCTCTCTGGCCAGATGGCTCTACTGCTCGCGAACTCCGAAAATAGGAATGATGGTAGGCGTTGTACGGAAGAGCGGCCTGTCAATAATCCTAATTTCGATTCGGATTACGATGAGAGAGAGGTTGTGGTAGTTCAGCGTGACCAAAGTGCTGATGGTCGTGCTACACATAAAGAGTACGTCATGAAGGTAGATATTCCCTACTTTAATGGCAGTATGGTTATTGAGGATTTTCTGGATTGGTTGGCGGAGGTCGAAAGATTCTTTGAATATTAAGGGATACCAGATGATAGGAAAGTGAAAGTAGTTGCTTGTAGGTTGAAGAGTGGAGCCTCTGCTTAGTGAGAGAGGGTTAATGAGCGACGCCTTAGTGAAGGGAAGAGGAAGGTTGCTACATGGAAGCGTATGAAGGAGCTGTTGAAGGGTGAATTCCTTGTTCTTGACTACGAGCAGATCCTTTTCCAACAGTATAATCATTGTCGTCAGTCAAACAGGCCCGTTCATGAATACACTGCTGAATTTATGAGGTTGGTTCAACGTAATAATTTGCGTGAGTCTGAAGGCCAACGAGTGGCGAGGTATTTGGGTGGCTTGAAGCCCCTTATAGCAGATAAGGTTGGTGTGAATATCATTCGTACTCTGACTGAAGCTAAGAATTTGGCTTTGCTTGCTGAGTCATTGTTGCGGGAGAGGGCTCCTATGAGTGATTTTCCACGACGTCGTTTCGATGACAAAGGTGCAAGTAGTAGTGTTCCTGAGAAGACCACAGCAGCCGCACCTCCACCTCCACACTATGAGGGTAAAGAGCCAGCAAAAGCTGTTAACCCCTACGCTAGGCCTATTTCCGGTAAGTGTTACAGGTGTAATCAGCCAGGCCACAGGTCGAGTGACTGCCCTAAGCGAAGGACAATGTTAAGTCGATTAAAATGCATATTTGTTGGACTTAATGTTTATTGATTTGTGAAATTGGTTTTCATAAATTGATGGAATTATTTGTTAAATATTCACAGGTGGTTGTCAATGCCAAAAAGACGAAAATGGATCAAAAAAGAGGAAAAATATCACAAGAAATTCAAAAATTCCAGTCTGGCCAAAATTCAAAGATTAGGCGTGGGCACGCCTAAGGACAGAATCCCAAATCTGCTAATTTTCCAGAATTGGAATCCAATTAGAACACAATCGCCAAGATCTTCTAGAGCCCTTTTCAAGAAGTTTCCCACCTAAATTAGAAGATTATCTAATTGGGACAAAATCCAATCAAGATTATGAAGAGATTCAATTCAAGAAGGATGCTAATATTGTTGGGCCCCGTTTTCGAAGCCCAACGATCGATTCAGAATCGAAGCACATAAATATAAGCGGGTTTCTAAACTCTTTAACCCTCAAAGACAAGCCCTCACTATCTAACACCTCAAGCCCCAAAGGTGAGCCCACAAAACAAAGATCACAAAAATTGCAATTAACCTTTGAAAACGGTAGCTCTCGGTCTCTAGTTTATGTAGAACCAAGAATCACCTAAATCGGAGCTCTATAGCTCAAGATATGGTTAAAAATCCAAATTAGGTCATTGCCCGATTAAGCTCTCCAACCCGACCCCTCACTTTCAATAGATCAAACATCTTGAATTCGAAACCAATGACCATGAAATTTTAAGGGAAGGTAGGAAAATATGTTAGAAGTCTAACGCCATAAGAATCGCCTCAATCGGAGGTCGGACAAAGGAGTTATGGCCTAACAAATACAACATGTTTCGTAACCTGATTTCCTATTGAACATACTTTGGTAAAAACGCCATAACTTTCGTTATAGATGTCAGATTGACTTTATTCTTGGACGGTTGGAAAGAAGACATTTAGGGATACAACTTTCATGAAGACCAAAAATTGAAATTCGAACGTTAAGGGGGTCAAAATACACGGGCCGTGTGAAATCACACGGTCTGCCCGTGTATAATTCGGGTGAAAGTGGTGCGTAGGGACTGGATTCACACGGTCCGTGTGAAATCACACGGGCTGATCGTGTGACATTCGGGAGACACCAAATTTTCACCCTCCAAGCACTCTTCCAAAACTCCTAAACCCCTCCTATCATTCCCTTACCTTAAACCCCTCTCCAACATCACAAAAACCACTCCAAACACATCCAACAACACCAAACATCATTGAATCTCAACTCCAAATCATTCA
>JANKOE010000004.1:14781558-14796234 GCA_026284465.1 Erythroxylum citrifolium
ATCCTTCATGAAAGATGTAGAGGGTCTTTTTATCTTTCCATGGAGGTATGATATGTCCTGATCGGAGTTAGGAGTAAGAAGTTATGAGGGTCGGAAGTTGGCTGATCACTATTCTTTTGGTCAAAAAAATCACTATTCATTTGGTCTTTCTTTAGGCAAACCTTTAAAACAACTTTGAACCTCCTTAATGGCCTTACATTCTTCTTGAAAGTTATAGAGTATTCCTTCAGTTTTCTTTTGGCACCGAGTTTGACCAATTTCGAGTTCTAAGTAAAAAGTTAAGCATATTTGAATTTCGGTGTTTGAAAAACACTAAATCTCATTTTCTCTTATAACTTTCTCGTTTGGCCTCCAATTCACCTGATTTTCGAATCATTGATTTTCTCAACAAATTTTCTACCCTCTCTCACAAAATGTAAAATTTTCAGATTAGTTGAATTTTGTCGAAAATTTGCCCTCAAGTTTGTTTAAATCATTTGTTTGCTTTGACTTGGTTGAATTGTGTTCGGATATATTCGAGTTGCTTCCGCCTTATGCCTTTCGGTTCGATTTACTTTTGCTTTTGCTTTCATTTTATTTCCGTACTTTGTTATCCGATTCGAATCGTTTCGTTTTCGATTCCGAGCCTTCAATTTGCTTTTGTTTTTGTTCTTTCGTCTCGTTTTTCGGTTCAGACCCGAATCATGTATAAGTATGAAGGTTTCGGATTAAGTAGTTGGGTTCCGGATTCAGGATCCAACAGATATGGTATCAGAGCAAGAGGGGAAATGCTCTGGTTTAGTTTGGTTTGTCGTAAGAGGTTGGATATCCAGAGACGGGTTCCAACAATTTTTATGTCAGATTCAAAGTGAGATAAGTTTAATATCTTAAAGCAATATATTTCTGGTTAAGTACTTTAAGAAGATGAAGAAACAATGTGATAAATTGACTTGCTTGACACCACTCCCTCAATGTGACTGTGGACCAGGGAAGCGTATAGCATATCTTGAGTCCAATAGCAAGATATAATCAAATTCTAGTTATGGACCCATTGCTTAGTATAAACAAGGTATATTTAATGGTGTTGTGGGTTGAGAAATAAAACTAAATAAATGAAAGTTTCACAAATATGAAGAGTGCAATGATGATTAAAGCACAAAGAGGTAAAAAGGAGGGAATAAGAGCAAGTAGAGGTACAATAAAGAAGAGAGAATCTATTGACAAATCAAAATTGCTTTGTGATTATTGCAATATGAACAATCACACAAGGGTACACCCAACTCATATTTCATGGTTATCCATAATGGTGAAAGGAGTTGAAGGAGAAAGGCAAAGAAGGAAAAAGAGTCAATTATGAATATGGCTAATGATATAGATGAAGTGAATGGAGTAAAATCATAATGGGATTGGAAGTCTAACATGTCAATTATGATACAGATTGACAAATTCTTCAAGGACAAAGGGAATGCAGAAGCTAAAAGGCATGCAATTAATTTTCCACACTTTAAAGATTTTTGAAGGTATTGCTCTTAACCATATTCTTAGTTCTCTTGAATTAATTGAATTTAGTTCTTATGTAGTTGATACATGAGCCTCTAACTACATATGTACAGACCTGAAATTGATGAAAAACCATTCTTTTTACACTTTTCCACTTACCTGATGGATCTATATTGAAGTGGCAAACTTTACTATTTATAGTCCTCAAAATATCGCAAGTGCAAGGGTTGTAGGCTTAGTAGTTGAGATGTCGATCCCACAAGGAATTAGTGAACTAATTGAATCCTAACTTTGTCTAAGGTTGTAAAAACGGGGTTTAAATGAAAACAAAGATAAACATAAAATTAAAAATTCAAGTAGGGGTTGAATGAAAATAAAATTCCGAAACTAACAAAAGTAAATCAAAATGGAGCACAACCACTTAATAGTTGAGATATCACAACAAGACAAGATCAAAGAATTATGAGAAGGGGGATTTATCCTATCATCAAATGCTAACATGATTACTTTTGAGTTAACTTAGTATCGGTCTTAGACTTTTGAAAGGTGAATTACTCTCTCTCGAGTTATAATCATTAAACCCTAAATCATAAACCCTAATTGAATTATGAAATTTTCATTCTCCCAATTAACAAAAAGCCCACACATCCAATTAGATCTTAAGCCCTTTAATAGACTATCGGGTCCGCATACGAGATCTCTTTTTATATAAATTACATATTTGATTATTTACGTGATCTATTATATTGTTATTGTTTAGCTCTCATTACCCAATCTAATCATTTTGCTATCGGTTTACTCTCTCGATTTGTTACCAAAGAATGCAAATACAACAAATAATCACAATACCCATTGTACTAACATCAAAAGAAATCACATTAATATTGATTCAAGAACAAATCCTTAAAGGAGTTTAGAACATCATTAACAACATGTTCAACATTCTCAAACCCTAGTTATACATCAAATGAAGTAAATAAACAAGATAAAGTAGGAAGGAACTTGAAATGGTTGAGTTGGAGTGGTTGGACAACAACTGCAGATGCTCCTCTTCCCTTCTTCTCTCTCCTTTGTGTTCTTTCTCAAGTGGCAAACGGAGGCACAAAAAACTAGGGTTCTCTACCTTCTTTGTAATCTTTTCTATTTAAGGTAAAATCTAGGTTTTACCAGGCCCAAAAAGTCCAAAATAACCGCAAAGTTGAGTTTTTGAAGCCGATCCGTGTTTGCTGTCGTGCAGGCCACAAACATGACACCCCAAGCCAAGATCGTGGCCTGTCAATTTTGCTTGGATATTCCACCAGGCTTCCTCCAAATCTTCTTTATTCTTCGATATTTGATCTCAAACACTAACAAACACATCAAGACACCTCAAATACACAAAATTTAAGCTCAATAGCATGTTCTAACCCATAAGACACTCAAAACAAAAATCTCTAACTAAATAACACAATCCTAACCTAAACATGCACTAATCATTCAATTTAACAACTAAACACATACTAAACTACCCACTAAAACGTTATGAAATCTACCACTATCAACATCCCCACAATTAAACTTTGGCTTGTCCTTAATCAAAGACAAAACAAGACAAACACAACACAACAAGCACAATTAACAACAAAACACACATATATGCAATAATGAGTCAATGACATTAAACTTCACAGAACAAATTTAACTACAAACATGATCCTTCAAGTTGTTCTCACTTATTAACTTGTGAAATATATGTCCAAGTACTTCAGACTAAATATACATACTAATCAAGACCTTAATGTCAAACTTATTCACTCCTATCACTTACACACACACATTGATAATTATTCGGTCAATCAAAATTGTAACTATCCTTAAGTGGCTTTTTTTATAAGAAATCATGCTATTCACAAGATTAGTAGGATTTATTAAACAACAAACTATTTTTTAAATTTTATTAGCATGAACCTAGCCTTTTGACGTGAAGGTAAACATTTGTGACGAATGTCCCCTGTTACTCAACTAGGTCATGTTTTTTTAAGTGACTTTGTTAGAATGTCATTATAGTCTTTTGACACAGACGCAAACATTTGTGATGAATATCTCCCGGTTACTCAGCTACACCACATTCTCAACTGGCTAGTAGCTCTATTTATAACCTGATTTGTTTCAAAAAGAGCTAGCAGAATAGTTATTTGTTTAAGAATTACACAACTTTTTTTTGTTTTTTTTTATTTTTTAGTATATTTTCTTGCCTACCTAATTTCTTAAACTAATCATTCTCATGAAAATATACTAACGATGCTACTTATTTGATTGGCCTAAAATTATAAATGAATGTGGTAAATTCCTAGAGTGAATGAACCAATATCATATCCTAATTAACATGCATATTTAGCCGAAACAACCTAGAACACTAATTTCACAAGCTAATAAATCTTCATAACCTAAAAGACTATTTTCAAAGCTAAATCGATTCTGTTAAGTCTTAACCATTGACACATTGACACAAATCACACTATGTAAACCTAAACAAAACTAACATATAATATGCAAAATTCATACTCAAAATAAAGAATATAATGCACATAATGCAACCCCCCTGACACTTGGACAACACATTGTCCTTAATATGAGAAGGACAAATAACATACATAAGAACAAAATAAAGACAAAAACAAAAAGATAAGAGTTAGGCATAAGAACCTAGCATGGTTATAGAGGTGGTGATGGTGATGTTGATGGAGACCAAATGGACTTGACGCCCAAGATTATTGCCCTATCTTATAATTGCTTTAAAAGGAATAAGAGAGTTAGCAATCCAAACCATTCCAAATCATTAAAAACATATTTTAAAAATGTAAAACAAATCTAACTACGTAACAATTTCAATCTAACTACCAAACGTGCTAAGTTATGGTCATTAACTTTACCTTGCATCCTTTGGAACTCAACCGGGATCAATTATGAGTGGCTTGCTTCCACCCGTATTGTTCAATTTTAGCTTCGTAGCTTGTAAATAAGCTACATATTAGAAGATAATAAAAAGGACAACATTGATAAAATTGAGAAAATTAATTAAGTTCAGTAATGTCCTTTTTACTAACAAATTGTCAATAAAATAGGAAATAATGAAATCGCATGAATCTTTAGTCGAATTAAATAGTTTGTGTTGTAAGACGGTGAATTGCTCATCTTCTTCTGCAATCATCATTGTCCAGTCTTTTGCTTCAACTTCTAAAGAGGAACTTCTAAATATTCCTCAAACTCTATATCCATTGTCACCTGTTCCTCATAGCTTACTTCTGCAAAGTAGCGCTTCTCTTGCACTCTGATATACTCATCCATTATATATACTTTCATACAAGAGCTACTTTCTTTCCAATTGTTCAAGTCTTTGTTTATAATGAACTCCATATGCTCATCACTAACATGAAGGAGCACTTTTTCATAAACATCTATCAGTGCTTTTCCAGTGCTCATGAATGGTCTTCCAAGAATTAATGGATAGTTCTTATCCTCTTTGAAATCTTATACGGAGAAATCTACAGAAATAATGAACTTGTCTACCTTTACCATAACATCTTCCACTACGCCAAATGGTTTCTTTATGGATCAATCTGCCAACTGAATAAGCATCAAAGTTGGTTTCACATTGTAGAGCCCCAATTTTCTAAAGGTCAACAAAGGCATAAGGTTTTTACTTGCACTTAAGTTGTATAAACATTTAGCGAATTCTAACTCACTAACCACATAGGTTTTTGTGAAGCTTCCAGAATCCTTCAACTTAGAAGCCACGTGACTGGTGATAATAGGGTTATAGCTTTCGTTTAGTGCTACCGTTTGATTCTCTTCCCAAGACTGCTTCTTTGTTAACATGTCTTCAGGAATTTGGCATATTTGGGCATATGTTCAAATGCCTCAACAACAAATAGATTATTTTCCAAAGTCTTTAATTTCTCCACGAACTTTGCAAATTGTGAATCCAGCTTGTTCTTTTGTAATCGTTGAGGGTACGATATCCTGGGTGGATATGGCGGAGGGGGAACATAAGGAGGATACCTCTCATGTCTACGTCTTTCTTCTTTTTTACTGGGTGTGGCACAACTTATGTCTCTGTTGATTGCTTAAATTCCTTTCCACTTCTAAATGTGATTGCTTTGAGTTGCTGTCTTGGGTTTGCTTCATTATTGCTTTAAGATATTCACCACACTTCTTGTAGATAATGCATTTGACAATTGACTCCTTTAAACCTCTAACTTTTGAATTGAAGAATCATGGTTTCTAGTTACTTGCTCGAATTTATCTTCAAGTCTCTTATAAGCTTCATTCATGTCATGAGCTTGTTAAGATTTTGTCCAACTTAGAGTCCGTAGAAATGGGTTTTCCTGTTGGAATTCAGGTGGCTCTTAAGGTCAGAATTGACCTACTGCATTGTTTGATCAAAAAAATTTTAGGTGGTTTTTCCACTCAGGATAGTAATTGTTAGCATAAATGTTGTTTCCTCATTCTTAACCAAATTGTGTGTCCGAGTAGTTGAATTGCTTCATCTTGTCATTTTTCATTAAAAAACAATCAGCGGTAAAATGGTTATTTTTCTCGCATAATTCACATCTATGTTGAATTGCTTTCATGAGAACTGATGAAGAGGCTTATATGCTGTTAAGTTGTCTTGTCAAATTGTCAATCTCAACTTACATTGTTGCTATTGAATAGATAGCAAAGACTTCGTTATGATTTAGGAAAGTTAACTACTGTCTATTTTTGTCTAACGACCAAAAACAGTTGTTACTTGCCATCTCTTCCAACAATTCCTTCACTTCCTCAACTATCTTCCGCATAAGAGAACCTCCAGAAGCTGCATCTATGGTGCCTCTCGTGGGTGGATTGACTCCAAATTAGAATGTTTGTAAAAGAAATTCCTTTGGTAGATTATAGTGAGGACATCTCCTTTGCAAATCCTTATCATGCTCCCATGCTTCGTATAGTGACTCCCCGTTGTTTTCTTGGAAATTTTCAATTTCCTTTATTAACCTTATCATCTTTGTGAAGGGGAAGTACCTATCTAAAAATGCACGCACCAACTGCTCTTAAGTTGTGACCTTTTTAGGTTTTAAAGAATGATACCATACCTTAGCGCGATCCCATAATGTGAAGGGAAAGAGCCTCATCCTAACAGCATCTTCCAACATCCTTTAATATTGCAAAGTATCAAATATTTGCAAAAAATTCACTAAATGCGCGTTAGAATCCTTATTAGTTAACCCATAAAATTGTACATTGGTTTGCAGCATGTTTAGCAAAGCTGGTTAAATCTCGAATGAGGTTGCTTACACCAGTGGTCGAGTGATGCATTAGTTTGTAGCATTAAATCTCGGTCTCAGGAAATCCATCAAATTTCACTGCTGGTCTCTTTGATTGTATTCTTCCACCATTGTTTCTTTAATTTCTTCTTTTTGGCATCGTATTCTTCGAATTGCTCCTTCCAATTGGGTGCTATCAAGTGTTAGAGTTTTGATGATCCTACTTAAACTCTAAGTGATTCTTGTGTTCGTGCAATTGCACAGACACAAGAGAGGCAAAATTTCCTCAAACTAAAAGAATTCAACTAATCCTAGCTAATTCTCCGATAACAACGCTAAAACTCGTTGGAGTGGTAAGCTTTACTATTTATAGCCCTCAAAATACTGCAATTACATGGGTCATAAGCGTAATAGTTAAAGTGTCAATCCCACGAGGAATTAGTGAACTAATTGAATCCTAACTTTGTCTAAGGTTGTAAAAACGTGATTTAAATGAAAATAAAGATAAACAGAAAATTAAACTATCAAGTAAGGGTTAAATGAAAATAAAATTTCGAAATTATCAAAAGTAAATCAAAATGGAGCACAACCACTTAACCATTGAGATATTGCAACAAGACAAGAACAAAGAATTATAAGAAGGGGGATTTATCCTATTATCAAATGCTAACATGATTACTTTTGAGTTAACTCGGTATCAGTTCTAGACTTTCGAATGGTGAATTACTCTTTCTAGGTTATAATCATTAAACCCTAAATCATAGAATCTAATTGAATTATAGAATTTGAAATATCTTAATTAACAAAAAGGCCACACATCCAATTAGATCTTAAGCCGTCTAATAGACTATCAAGTCCTCACACGAGATCTCTCTTTGCATAAATTACCGATTTGATTATTTGCGTAATCTATTAGATTGTTTAACTCTCATTACCTAATATAATCGCTTTGTTATCGGTTCACTCTCTCGATTTGTTACTAAAGCATGCAAATATAACAAATAATCACAATACCTAATGTATTAACACCAAAAGAAATCACATTAACATTGATTCAAGAACAAAACCCTAAAGGAGTATAGAACATCACTAATAGCATGTTCAACATTCTCAAACCCAATTCATACAACAAAATGAAGTAAATAAACAAGAAAAAGTAGGAAAGAACTTAAAATGGTTGAGTTTGAGTGGTTGGACAACAGCTGCAGATGCTCTTATCCCCTTCTCTCCTTGTTCTCTCTTCCTTGTGTTCTCTCACAAGTGGCAACTGGAGACACGAAAATTATGGTTCTTTTCCCTTTCTGTAGTTTTTCTATTTAGGGCAGAATCTAGGTTTTATCCGAGCCCAAAAAGTCTGAAATAGAGTTTTCGAAGCTAACCCGCATCTGCTATCACACAGGCCACGATCGTGGCTTGTCAATTTTGCTTCTATCACGATCATGGGCATGGATCTTCCACCGGGCTTCTTCCAAATCTTCTTCGTTCTTCAATATCTGATCTCAAACACTAACAAACACATCAAGGCACCTCAAACATACAAAATTTAAGGTCAATATGATGCTCTAACCCCTAAAACATTTGAAACACAAATATCTAACTAAATAACACAATCCTAGCCTAAATATGCACTGATCATTCAATTTACCAACTAAACATATATTATACTACCTACTAAAACATTATGCAATCTACCACTATCAATCTACAAAGCTTATTCATCACATAGATGATGTTCAATTGAGTAATCAATTAGCCTTGACTAATTCCCTACATATACCTTTTTTCAAGTTTAATCTCCTATTTGTTAATAAGCTCACCATTGCTACTCGTAAATTTTGATTTCTATAATATTTTTTTGCATAATACAAGACCTAATAATTGAACAAGTGCTTGTAGTAGGAAAAGTGGTAGGAAGTTTATATATTATTGATTCAAGTTCTTATCACCCAAAAACTATTAAATAATATACCTTCAAATTGTATACAAACCTCTATGACAACTTTGTAAATACCACCAATCCTTAACACCAACAACTAGGATGCCCCTTTATAAATATAATGAAACATTTGAGTATAATAAAGGATTACATTACTGAAACTGATTCTCCATATAATATATGTCATTTGTCCAAGTACAGTAGGTTACTTTTTCAAAGCAATTCTATTTTTAAGCTTATTCATGTTGATCTAGAAGGACCTTATACGTATGCTTTAATCAATGGAGGTCGTTATTTTTTGACCATAGCAGATAACTTTAGCAAAAGTATATGAAATTTTCTTCTCAAATATAAACAACAAACTACTTAAAACCATCAACAGCTTCTTTAACTTGATAAAAACTAAATTCCATATGTCTGTTAAGGTCATTAAAATATAGAATAAAACATAAGTCACTAATACTTCTTGTCAGAACTTGTTGTCAAATCTTGGTATTATTCATTGGAGAATTTGTGTATATGCTCCCCAACATATAGGTTATGAAGAGAAGCATAGACATTGCAAGTTACTAGAGTTATGATAAAATTTATCTATTAAATTCTGCGTTGAAGTCATTCTTATAACTACATACCTCATTAATAAGCTACCTTTCTCTTCTCTCTCTTAAAGAAAACCTCACAATATTCTCTTCCATAAAGGACCAAATTATTCTTCTCTTAGAACCTTTAGTTGTCTTTGTTCAACTGTTATTCCTTTCAAGGACAAATTTGAACCTAAAGCTTTTAAAGCTATATTTGTTGGCTACTCTGTTGGATAGAAGACATATAAATTGTATGATGTGGAATCTAAAAAGATTGTTGCTTCTAGAGATGTTATATTCTATGAACATAATTTTTCTTATCAAACAATTACAAAAAGTGATCAATTTACTCCTTTTTACCTGTGACTTTTTTCATATATAATTACCCTTATAACCTATATACTTTAACTAAATCCTATTGAAATTCCTCAACCTGACCAAAACCTTGATGATACTATTCCACCTAAATCTCTACCACAAAAAATTAGTTATATAAAAACCCATTAACTTTGAGATTCCAAGTCAAATACCCAACTTAGCAATAAATTCTACTAAAAAAAGTAATGCAACTAAATACCAACCCCAATTCTTAAAAGATTTTGTCTCAAATAATGTAAAATCAATATAGCCTTCAACTTCTATTGTGAGCAAATATCAATCATCACCCCAAACACCACAGATTTATCCATACATTGCATCATTCAATGTGTGTGTGTGTGTGTGAATTTAGTTCTTCAATACTCGACATATTATCAAAAAAAGGATATATATATATACATACGTATGTATGTATGTATGTATATGTATACACACACACACACTTCAATACTAGCTTTATAAGAGAATTAGACATGGGAGTTAATTGAATTGCCTCTCAGAAAGAAATCCATATAATGTAAATGAGTGTACAAAGTCAAGCATAAATATGATGGCAATATGGACAAATATAAGGCAAGATTAGTGACAAAAGACTATAATCAAGTTGAAAGAAAAGCCAAAATGATGACTGTTAGAACATTCTTAGCCAGTACAATAGCCAAGGTAGGACATCTTCATCAATTAGATACAAACAGTTCTTTTTTACATGGTTATTTAGATGAAGAAGTTTATATGATGCTCCCATAAGGTTATAAAAAAGCCACATTTGGTCAAGCTTGTAAATTGAAGAGATCATTCTATCGTTTCAACAAGCTTTAGATAATGGAACTAGGAATTTACTTATTAATTTCACTAATATGGATTTCACCCTTCGGCTTATGAAAATTGTTTGTTTGTCAAAGGAAATGATCATAATTTCTTAACATTGATTATCTATATAAATTTTGTTTTGCTTGTATGTGCATAAAAATATGATATTATTGCTACAAAGGAGTTCATCAAGGATTCACCATAAAAATTTAGGACTAGCTAAATATTTTATGGATTTGGAACTAGTTAGAGCAACTTAAAGAATGTAAATTAGTTAGAGAAAACATGCACTAGATTTTCTCACAGATGTGGGACCCACATACACAAAAACTAAATTAAATTCTCTTCCTAAAATTCAAAAATTCAATTTTGATGATGCTCCTCCACTTTAAGAACTAGATAAATATATAAGATTAGTTGGAGTACTTGGAATTCATTAGAGCTAACATTACAGACTTGGACAACAGTTGAGTCAATTTGTTCATTCCCCTATTAAACATCTCCATAAAGTAGTTATCCATGTGCTTAAATACCTTAAAGGTTGTCTTTCAAATAGATTTTTCTTCTTTGTTTCATCCTCATTCACTCTTATTGCTTATTATGATACACATTGGGCAGCTTGTCCATTTACAAGAAGGACGCTTACAGGCTATTATATTTTTTTGAGTTCCACTTTAGTTTTCTTAAAAAACTAAGAAACAACTTGAAGTCTCAAAATCATTTGTTGAAGCTAAATATATGAGCATAGGAGTCACATTTTGTGAGTTTTAATGGCTTACCTACATTTTACAAGATTTGAAAATTCCAATTTCCTTTCCTATATCTCTCTATTGTGATAATCAACAAAATTATATATTGCATCTAATCCAGTGTTTCATTAAAAGACTAAAAAATTATATATTAAGGCCGGTTTCATTCATCCTTCTTATGTTTCTTCCAAAAATCAATTCGTTGAGCTTTTTACTAATTATCATTAATACTACACTTTACATATTGTATTATTCAAGTTGACGTTATACGATTGGCACCAAGCTCCAACTTGAGGGGGATGAAGAATGTATAAAGCAACAATTACTAAATGATGCTAGAAGAAGTTAGAAAAAGATAGATAGGTGTTGGGAGCTGAAGCTTAGAAAAAGTGAAGTGCTAGAAGCAGGAGTTGAGTTATGTTATGTATTTTTATATTAGTTATAGTTAGGAAAAAGTTGTTTAGCTTAGTAGCTTTTTGTTATACATATAAGTAGTATGCAATTTATTTTAAAGTTTGGACCTATAAATAGCTAGCTAATGTATAAAAGTCAATTGGAATTAATGAAGTTTTAGAATTTATACAAGATGATTGAGATTGTCTCGGTCAAATATAAAATACAAAATTACAAAAATTCCAATTACTAATAATATGCAAGTACTATGATATCGAAAACCTAATTTGCAATCCAAACCACCTTTAAGATTATAAACTATTAAAAAGCTAAATAATTCTATTTAATATTTCTTGAATAAGTTACAAGGAAATATACATAAGAAAGGATCCTTAGAATATCTCCCAAAAGTTAGGGGATATACACAATCATGCGACTAATTCTAAGACATACATAAATACAAAATCAATTAATCAAATAACTATTTAATAATTATTTCTTATTAAAAGTGCGTAAAGACCATTACTCCCCCTCAAGGTGGTGAATGAATGTGTTTCAATCCCAACTTACTAATAAAGTCTTCAAAGGTTGTACAAGGCAATCCTTTTGTCAAAACATAAACTATTTGCTCCTTTGATGAGATGAAGGGGATGCATACCAGGCACTGTCCAATTTTTCTTTTATAAAGTGTCTGTTAACTTCCACATGCTTAGTTCGATCATACTAAATAGGGTTGTTTATCATAGTATAATTTCATTAGACCTTCCCATATAAATTTTAAGCCATCAAGAACTATTTTTAACTGAAACAACTTGCAAACCCTTAATGCCATAGATCTGAATTATGATCTTGACACAACATTATGTTTTTTTTTTGTTCTATAAAACATTATTTCCTCTCATAAAAATACAGTATTCTAAAGTTGATCTTTATCCATTAAGGAACTTACATAATTTGCATTTGTGTAGGCTTCCATTGTAATATTTTCTCCTTTTTTAAATAAATTCCTCTTCCTAAACTATCTTTTAGATACTGCAGAATTCTGTATATAGCCTTGAGGTGTATTTCTTTAGGGTTTTGCATAAATTAGCTTACCACACTTACTAATTTCAACTTTCCCAACTTTTTAATATCAAATTCTTATAATATTTTTTTCTTCAACAGTAGCATCCCTTCATCATTTAAATGACTATGAAGTCATTCTCATACACCAATAACTTTGTTATTCCCTGTGTCTAAGTGTTTGATAAATAGGGTATGGTCTCTATGGCTTTGCTATACCTCATAAATCTTCCAAACCATGGTATTGATGATTGTTTTAGTTCATAAAGGGTCTATTTTAATTTACACAACATTCCATTTAAGATTCAAAGGCTAGTGGAACTTTCATGTATATTTGTTCTTCCAATTCTCCACGGAGGAAGGTGTTTTTAACCACATATTGTAGTAGCTTCTAGCCAAAGTTAGTAGCTAGTAACAATAAAATCATGACAATATTCATTTTTGCTACTAGTGCAATTGTTTCTAGGTAATCTATCTCGTAGGTTTGGGTGTTAAACCTTTAGCAACCAACTTAACCTTATATCTTTAAACAGTCCCATCATATCTATACTTACTGTGAATACACACATGCTTCTAACCAATTTTTTAATCCTCGGGCAGTTCCACTAACTCTTAAGTTTTATTATTTTTGGGTGCATCCATCTCACTTTTCATGGCATTTCTCATCTCTTAATGCCTCGGCCATATTTTTCTGGAATGGGAATGATATAAAGATTTTTAAGAAAGGTTTGGGGCGAATAGGTTTTTATGTCATAATCATATATAATGGGTGTTGTGTGAAGGTTCTAGTACCTTTTTTGAAGGTGATAGGTAGGTTTAAATCACTAGGTTCAACTTGTGGGTCAAGGTTAAGCTCCTTATCAATATGTTGATCAAGTTTGAATAAACTCATGGTAGGCTTAATTAGTTATAGGCAATGTCTCTTTAGCCAATATGGTAAGTTTATGCTATTGTTTATACTAGTGTTTTAAAAATCGGACCGAACTGGCCAGTCGGACCGGTGAATCAGTGAACCGGAGTATGAAACGGTTCGATTTAGCCCTTATTTTTTGTGAGTGATTGACCCATTCATTTTACGGTCAAACCGGTAAAAACCATTGAACCGGTGAAAGAATGAACCGGCCGGTTCATTTAAAAAAGATTTTTCATTTAAAATTAAAAACCAAAAGATTTAAAACTTTGGGAATTAAGGAAACAAAATGCCGCCCTCGCCACTGTTCACTTCACTCTTCATCGGCAGGTCTTTTTTCATCTCTCTCTCTCTCACGTCTCTCTCTCTATCTCTCTTAATAAGTGTGTTTATGTTTCATTTTTCCTGTGCTTCTCTTGAGAATTTGCAGGTTGTGTCTGTAGCTTTTCGTTCTTTTCTGGGTGGAAGTCTTAGGTATGTTTCTGCTTTTCTGGTTCTAGACGTTGTGTCTGTTTCGGTGTTTCTTAAGGCACGTGATTAGAGAAAAAAACATAAAGTATTGGGAAGAAAAAAAGCAAAGTTAGAATAACAATGACTTTGGAATCCCTTTTTCTTTATCCTTTTCTTAAATAAACAAATGATTAGCTAGGCATACATTCATCTTTTGCAGTTACTGGAAAGCTTCTTCTTTGGCGTGTTGTGCTTTGTAAAAAAAAATTCTAAGTTTTTTAAATATTTTTAATAACAAGATATTTTTATGTTATATTGTACTTTACATTAGCAGCACCTTTTTAAGTTAAACCATTGCAAACTATGTTGGATTTAAAGAATTAATTAATAACCTTTAGTATATTTTTAATCAAAAGAAAAATTTAGAGCTTGTTTTGTTTTATTTTTATTTTTATTTTTTGTTTAAAAATGTTTATTTGAGTTTTTTGTTTTTTGTTTTTTGTTTTTAGTTTTGGTTTCTTTTTGTTTTCAAAAATTATGAAAACTATAAAAATTGGTTTTTGTTTTTATCATAATCTGATTTACTATTAACTAAATATATATTATTAAATTATTTAATATATATTAATAAGAAGTATGAATAATT
>JANKOE010000004.1:14796334-14808474 GCA_026284465.1 Erythroxylum citrifolium
TTGGAATCTGTTGAAGATGTTCATATTGGCAATGATGAAGGAGCATTTGATTTTGACTTGAACGAATATTATGATTAGTTGATTACTGATCTTTTTTTTTAATCTTTTTTATGAAATATAACTAGTAAGTTTTGTTATCTTATTTTGTGTTATGTTGGTGAACTTTAAAAAATATTGTATGTTTTGAAGTTTGAAGGTTTAAGTTAGATATATAATTAAATAGTATGTTTAAAAATTATCTTTTATATATAATATATAAAATAAAATTTATATATTTATTAGTAACCGGTTCAATCACGGTTCAATTCCGGCTGAACCATTAACCCTTAAATCAATTGCTTCTCCGGTTCAGTCACCGGTCCGATTCTTAAAACATTAGTTTATTCTAACATTTACTTCTTGGACATGCACAATTAAAACCAATCAAAATTGTCTTAGAGGCTTATCACTAAATTATGACATCTCATTTTGATGGACTTTTGGGGTTTCATTGATTGTTTGCCCAGGACAGTACAAAAGATGTAACAAAAGAAAATGAGAATGGCAATGAAGAAGAGGAAGATCGGGAGGAACATAGCAACAAGAAAGCCACTATCAACAATGATTTAACCCTTAATACTAAAACATTAAAAAAAAAGATGAGTCTTAGAACAACCAGTAAGGGTACTCTTCTATAATTGAAAGATCATAAATTCAAGTCGTGAAAATAACTTCTTTGTAAAATATTATAAAAAAAAGTGCATATAATTGATGACCCTTTCTTCACTCTCGCAAAGCGATAAGCCTTACGCATTGAGACAACACTTTATTAGACATACATTTTCTTGATAATGACACTTTAACAAAGAGTAATAAAGAAAATATGCCGACAGAAGTTAAATATTGCCAGATAAAAGGAGCTGTAGGATCTTGTAAACAGAACCTTTCTCAAAGTTCCAGTCATGTTGTAACCATCCTTCTAACACAACAGATTTTGTTCCAGTCATGCTGGAACCACTATTGATTCATAATATTGAAAATCATCAACTTTTTTCATCCCGGGAGCATGTTATATTGATAGAACCATGCTGTCTTCGTTGTTCCATGCTTAAACGGGAGAAAATGTATCAATATTCAATATTCAATGTTCAATATTGCCGGTATCAAAGTATTTGAGAGAACAAAGTACTGTCCTGAACGTTTTTAACACATCAAACAGAACTAAACTAGTAGTTTTGCGAAAAGAAACAATTAGGCTGCTATATAGTTGTCAACAAGACTGCTACAGTTAACAGTAACAAAGAAAATCTTGTACAAAGCACTGGCAATAGAATTTGAAATATGTTCATAATCCATCTCACAAGCTGTTACGAGAATCAATTCTTCGTTGCATAATTCCAAAGTTCCTCTCATTTAGGGAGAATTTCGAAGAATCTCTTCAGATGGTATCTCAAATGTTGCTCCAGCATGTTCTTTACCGGGCTTAATCTCTGCGCCAGTCAGTATCAGCATTCACGATTAAGTTTGCATTACAGAAATTTGGCTAATCACACATAAATGCTTATAGGAAATATTAGAGACCATCGTTATCCCCATGTATTATCAACTAAACGGTAACAATTCTAGAGCCTAATTATCAGAAATTTCTATTTAAACAGGTTTAAGGAACATTAATGATACTATCAACCTGAATCGACACGCCTACAAAGTGCCATTACGAAGTAACAAACATGAGGGGTGCGAATAGTCGGTAGCTAGACGCGAGCATAAAAACAAGCAGAAAAGAGAAGGAGTTGATACGCGAATGTCAAATTACCGTAGCCTCCGCGTTCATTGAGTTTGGCTTGGACGATCATGGCGGACATGAAATGGGTGGCTTCACGTGCCTCTTCCAACAGCCTTTGGATGTCGCTGGCGGAGGTCACATGACGGTTCTCCTCGAACTTCTTCCTAATCTCTCGGGCTGATGCCTTGAGCGTCAAATCGTCGCCGGAGAAGGATTTGTGGGTGGCTCTTATCAGCGCTCTGTATGCGCTTAATGCTTCTCCTCTCATCATCTGTCTGCCTCTCAAAGCCGCGCGATGCAGCGCAACACTTGTATAAATAAAGGGGGACTGGCTAAACTACGTTGTTTCTGGTAACGAAAGTCACTTCCCTGACCTGCTCCCTTCTTTCTTTTCTTGTTTTTTTGGAAGCTCCGATCAACTTTTATCGATTTGAGGTATCCATTTTCTTGAGAGAATAGAGTAGAGAAGTGGAAACAGTAGTAAGAACAGTGTATATTGTTTATGGTCCGTCCATCAAGACAAGAGTGCAAACAAAAAAACCACCATAATAGGCAAGAGCAAAAGACATTAACAGCAGTAGTTGTACAATGTCAAGGTTAAAAAGTTGAAAAATGAGAGCCATGAATCCCGTCAAAGTGAATGAGAAAAATATAATGTTGAGATGTGACAACTTATTCAACCATTCTGCAATCATGCTTCTTGCGGCGGCATCTGTGAATATGATGGGCTTTTTTATCAGAGAAGCTGTTCTCTCCAACACGGACACCGTCCACATTAGAATCTGTATCTGCTCCTGGAAATGGGATAACGACATCAGTATGCATTCTAAATGAATGGACTATGGCAGATTAGGATGGGTATACAGTACCATTAGTTTATTCGCAAAGATATTTCTGTCTCAATCCTTTTGAAATGATCACTTTTCTATATCAAAAACCAAATTGATTTCTAATAAAAGGAGATCAGGAAGGCAGATCTTGTTTTCTTTCAAGAGTATTATTTCACAAAAAAAAATAAAAAATGATGCTGCTTCCAATCCAAAATATAGACTGCTATATATGCAGAACACCAACGTTTTAGAACCCAAAACAAAAGTAAGAGGGAAGGGAAAAGAATTAAACCTCCATAATGATTGCCCCAAAACAACAATCTCGAATCATCCTCCTCTTCATCAACCTCATCTCCATACCCAAACTCCGCATCTCCTCTATAACCAGGTTCACTTCCGTAACCAGATTCGTTCCCTTGAGGATCAAAATTACCAAACTGCCCACACCCCACCATATAATCTCTCTCCTCCCTCTCCCTATAATTCTTGGCTTCACTCACATCCGACGCCCAATTCGCATCCCCATTCCCAAACAGCTCCCCACTCGAGTCCGTCCCCATCGCCACCGGCAAATCGGAACACGTCCCGGGAGCAGCCGAGGCTCCAACGGAGCTCCGGCCAGAAACGGAGCGGGATCCTCGGCGGCGGCGGCGCTTGCGGTCCAAGAGCCTGAAGCTGGGTCTCTTGTAGGTGGTGGGGTGCTTATCGTCGTCGTGAAGGGAGAGCTTTGACATGTCGATGAAGTCGATGGAGAAGGAGGTTGTGCGATTGGAGAGGCATGGGCGCTTGGTCAGAGAGTGGGAGTGAAGAAGAGTGGTACTGGTAGAGGTTGCTGCTGTTCGATGGGGTTTCGGAGGATCGGAGTCTAGGGATTGGATATGGAATGGTCTCCATGTATTGAGATGGAGAGTGCATGAGTCGATTGAGTGGCGGGAATCTAGGGTTTTGTTAGACATCATGAGAAGATTGTCGGAAACCCAAGATGGAGAACTTGTGACGTTTCAACATCTTACATTGTTTAATTTGCAGTTAAAATAAGGAGGCAAATAATGTACGGACTTTGAGTGAATAGGACGTAGATGAATGACGAACGGGTAAAAGATACGGAGAGAGAGAGAGTTTGGCAGAGGTGGAGCCTTGCGAGCCAAACACTAACACCCGGCAATCTGAAAAAATGAGCCAATGAGGTCTCACTCTGGCCCACTCGTTTTGTTTGTTTATGACTTTATATATGATAACGTGGATACACTTAAATAACAATAATAAGTTGCAACAGCATTCGCACTCTCAACCACAAGACACTGTGCCAGAAGAAGAACAACACTCCTAGATGATCCAAATTATCAAAATGATCCTCGGCTCGGCGACACGAGTTGATTTTGTTAAAAAAGCTGCATAAGATATCCTATAAAATCAAACTGCATTAGGATCC
Source organism: Erythroxylum citrifolium (assembly GCA_026284465.1). Classification (NCBI taxonomy): domain Eukaryota; kingdom Viridiplantae; phylum Streptophyta; class Magnoliopsida; order Malpighiales; family Erythroxylaceae; genus Erythroxylum; species Erythroxylum citrifolium. Next base: position 14,800,362 of record JANKOE010000004.1, read on the forward strand.
AGTGTTTTACGTAATAACTTAAGAGAACATGAATACATTCCCTTCAAAAAACTAAAATGCCAATTCAAAAACCACTGGGCACGAGGGATTTGGGTGATTCAATATAAATCTAACGCAGAAGCAAGTGAGGTTATCTCCTCGATTCCTTGGATATCAGGCAGGAACTTTCTATAGGTGGCTGCATAATTGCCAAACTGAATTTCAGCGGGTGGATGAACATCAAAAACATAACAGATTGGCTTTGATGTCAGCATCGGTTTCCTGGTCGGAACAATATCAGAAAAATGCCCAAAGCTTGCTTCATCAAATGGGAAGGATTTTCTCAGGACAAAGAAGCTCTCTCTGCCCAACTTCTCCACCTGAAAAATTAAACACGTGCCTTCAGATTGACTCATCCCCACAAAGATGTGCAAAAACAACATCAGTAATGCAAAACCAAGGGGCATACAAATGTGGAAACTATGTCGTTGAGTGCAATGTGGTAAACAAATTGTGAACACGCAAGAAATCTAACACCCAATATTGACAGTGATGCAAAAAGGATGTTCCGCTGGAAGCTATACCTGTAGTTGTGCAAACCTAATATTGTTCATGGTCAGGATAAGTTGAACATCATACAAGCCATCAGATAACATTCTGTGGGCCAAAGACTTGAAAAAATTCTGGACAAGAACCTTTTGCCTGTTCAAATCTTCAGCATAGCTTTCTAAGTTAGCTAGCCAAAATATGCATTTCAGTTTACTCCATGGAATGGGGTTCTCCTTTGCTCCGGAAACAATTGTCTGGTGTGGGTCTTGAATGCCCCATAAAATACTCATACCAGACAATGAAGGATCATTGATTGTGGTTTCTGACATACAAGTTGTTGTAATTATTTTGCACGGATCAAAGTGGCGAACAACTTTAGAGCAAAATTGTAATCCAGTGTCATCCAATAGAAGGATGTACCCATCAGAAGATGTTGGGAATAACTGTAGAAGGGAAGTAGAACTTGCAAAATCATCTTCAGGTAAAGGGGGCATTGTGATTGTTGATGATGCCGTCGAATCTAGATTATGAGAGAAGAAGCATGTTTCTCCATTTCGACAACCCTGCAGATCCACTTCCATAAGCATAATAAATGATATAAACAACAAGGAAGACATCAAACTAAGAGGCAATCAGAAACTAGAACCACTAAGAAAAACTTTATTCCCAAAACACAACAGTGCCAAAATAGACAGTTGAACTTGCGGCTCTTCTGCAACAGCTGACTCCTAATTGTTCTTCTGAGTAACCATATCAATGCAGAAAGAACTAAGCGTTATTTCAAAAAGTCAAGGACCAATACACATACATCTCAATTAGCATAAATTTTATCTCCCTGCAGCACTGCAACTGCTATTTTATCTCCATAAAATGATAGCCAAAAACCTATGTAACTTTTAAGAAAATTTTCACGATGAAACATGTTCCACTTAGCACAAGTTTTTGGTAAACAGAAAGGGTAAATGACCTAAAACAATTTCATATAAAATTGAAGCCCAGAAGTGAAAATACCTGTAGAGTGAAAAAGAATTTGCATGCCGGCCTTTTTGCTTGAGGAGAATGAGAAAAGGCACACTGATCGCCATTCTTGCAAGATCCTTTCGCAAAAAATACACATATAGGAGTTTCCCCATAGGTGATAGGCACACTTTTGTTAACGTCATTATATTGATCATTCCATGCGCTTTCAGAATTTTGGAATCTTATCTATTTTTAACATGAAAAGATTCCAAAGAATTATTAGCAAGAAAATGATAACCAAATGAAGGGGAAATGTAATTTTACCTCTGTGATAATTTTGGTTAACTTTTCAGCCATATCAATTTTTCCAAAATGACCAGAATTCACAAATGGTACAGCTAAGCATTTTATTGTTTCAATAGATGGCTCAGTGTTCTCATCATCTTCGGCAACAATACCCATCTCATTGGGTTGACAATTTAGTACGCATGTGTGCAAGAACTCACAAGGATCATAATAGCTAGGCAGGCCATCACATCTACCCAGAAATTTGGGCCGAAACAGGTGCACTGAATTTAGTATATCTTCATCTGGAAAAAAAAAAGAAGAGAAACTTAAGAATAACCCAGGAAGGATAAAAAGGAAGAAAAGCAAAAGCAAATCTAATTTGAAATGAATCTTTCCAAAAAAATCTAATTTGAAATGAGGTTTCACGTAGGTAGCTAAAAATGTTTATGATCCCATACACCGCTCTTCGATATGATGTAGTGAAGACCGGACAAGATTATGGAAACAGCACCATTCCTCTTCAATCTTAGGTAGAAATAATGTTGTATCTTCCATTTGTTTTACCTCTAAAACTTCTGTCAAGTATTCAAGGCGATGCTTGTCCTTCAGAGCAAAGAACAAATATCAAACATCACAAAATCCTTTAAAGCAAAGCACATTGTTCAGTAAAAAGAGTATTCCTACAGCAGGAAGAAGAAAGATATTGTTTTACCTTGAATACATGTTGCCAAAATTGATATGCATGAAAGTTCCCCAACAAAATCACCTCTTTTTGACCTATTTTCAAATTGCTGTCACAAGTTCCACCAAAGTGATGGTATGCATACTCTGTAAACTGAGGTGGAGAACTGATTTACCATAAGTACATAATTTTTGAAGCAGCCAAATGTATAAAGGATGTTATCATACCAGATGCTTCTGACCAAATGGACGAAGAATCGGTAGAGGCAGTGTGTCCATCAATATGCCAAGCAGAATGCCTTCACGCAGTAATCCAATATCTCCAAATTTTAGCACTAGTATAGAAGCGTCAAGTGTCAAGGATAAGCTTGCAAGCAAGCGTCCATAAAATGTAGGCTGATACCGGCCTCTTGCAGATTGAACTAATGCACCCATTTGAACAAGCAAGTTTATTGCATCTTCAATAACCTCAGGATTTGGGGGGTCCAAAGCCTTCTGCGATAACACTAGCATCGTAATTTCATAATTAGACTATGCATAATCCTTTTTTTGGGCTGGGTACATACAAGTCATGCAAAAAAGTTCAATTTAATCTTTACGGCCAGCATAAAAAATGGAAGCTAATATCTATTGATCACACAGACTAGATTTTTAACACTCTGCCTTCATCACATACTTATATACACATGTAGATTTCAGATGCATACAATAAAATCAAGATAACAAGAAAATTGATAGGACCCCAATGTTTAAGCCTATGATTGATAAGGTAAGCCAGAACAAAGGATAAGAGGTCAACACAGAAATTACAGGAATCTAGAATAGGTTCAAATACTGTTCTAAGAACCTGACTAAATTACAAAAACAACTAATGCATCTGGATTTTTTAATAAGCTGATCATGCAAATATAGTCATAACTCATAAAAGACTAAAATGCATAACTATAAAAAGACACAGCGAATCAATCAGACCCAACTTGGACTATCTTTAGTCAGAGGGTGATTTGAAACATTCTTGCCCCATCACTAGACATAAAAGTTAAGCGTATCAAGTATGAACGTCAAGGCATACATTTGGGATCATTTATAGCTCTTGATTCGGCACAGCATATCAGAAGCACTTGTTGCCGCAGTGACAACTTTAGTATAGTTGGCGACTCAAACTCCTCAAGCTTATTGAAAAATGATCTTGTAACCAATCGATAAATGTGGCCATCACAAGTTCGACCAGTCCTCCCTTTACGTTGATCAGCCTAAAAGATAATTGAAATAATTAAGCGAAAGAAATCATAGAATTTCGACCCCTGCATAATATGCTCTCAATACCTGAGATTTAGAAATCCAAACAATCTCAGTTGAGTCCTGCTTACTGGTATTGTCCCAGAAAACTTGCAAAGATCGACATGAATCAATCACATAGGCTACTTGAGGTATGGTCACAGACGATTCAGCAATATTTGTTGCCAGTATCACCTAGCAAAATACAAGTGAAAATGAGCAATGTTGGTAAGATTCAGAATTACCTACCCTCGACCAAAGGAGTAAAGATCTGAAAATTATTTGCAAAAGGCAGGATTTAATAGTTAATATTTAATTCCAGAATCTGTAACATTCTATTGCAGTATGCAGCCTAGTACGTAAGACCCTACTGAATATGCTTAACCCAAAAAAAAAGGAGGATCATCACTGAATAGATAAGTTACAAGAGGCCATCACAGAAGAATGCAAATTTCTTGGAAGATAAGGGCAAACCAGAAATTAAGACATTAGCCTCAATGTTATCTTGAAAACATTTTAGTCAAAATACAAGTTCGAATCCTGTTTCCTAATATGAAATTGAAACTATGCAATCGTAAGGAGGTAGGAGCGTACCCTACGGCGGGTTTTCAGGACTTTCATAGCCATGAGAGCTTGTTCGATGTCAATGCTTCGATGTAGGATATGAACCTTGAAAGATGAACTAAGAGGCAGCAAACGGAACCACTGCTGCTCCAAGTCAGAGTATGTTGGGAGAAAAATCAAAATGCCCTTTTCAATGTCTGGTTCATGTTCATGAATGTGCATAACCAAATCATAGATAAGCTCATGCACTTCAGGTTTCATATCAGCAGCAGCAATAGTAGGGCTATATCCTGAACAATATTCCGAACTGATTCCAAGCAATTCAGATACCTAGTCCACCCCAAAAAAAAAAATATAATTAGCAACATTATCAGAAATGCTATCACATAACAAGTCAGAATGCTCCAACACTACCTCTTAGGTTTATCATGTGTTTCAACTAAAATTGCAACAAAATATTCATATCATATCCTACAACATTATAGGAAATTAGGCACAAAAAAGTTTTAAAAAGCAATGTCACACAACTGATGTAATTGCTAACTTCAGTAAATAAAATATGGAATTGAAGAACATGATCTAAAATCATTCAAAATTGTGGCCCCTCTCTAAGAAATTTGAGTTGGATTACCCATACAAATTCTGTTCTAAATAAAAGAACAGAAACAAAGCAAGTAAGAGTTATTGCCTGCTCAAGATATGTCACTCTCTGTTGAAAAATGGCTTGCTGGCCTGAACTGGGAATCGCAAGCACTTGAACTCTTTCATCCCTACCAAGATCTTTAAAGTAATCCCGGTATCTTGATATATCAGCAGTTGCAGACATCAATACCACCCTGAAAGGCAAAAAATTTAGCAAAATCTTAAGGAGCATTATTCGCAGACTCAAAATATGGTATGTCCTATATATGACACAATAGCACATTACAAATGCTAAATTTCGCATAACAGAAGGAGAAGTGAAATTCACAAAGCCTTAAAGTTCAAACTTACTCACCCTGAACTTTAAAAAGTATTAATACAATGGCATATCGGATAGTAAGATCATACACAGAAGTAGGAGGCACACCTGAGATCTCTGTTCTTTAGTAAAAACTGTTTCACACAAACAAGAACAAGATCAGACTCAACCGATCTTTCATGCACTTCATCAAGAATGATAACCTTGTACTTGAGAGCACTTGATCCTTTATCTCGCATTTCATCCAACACCACTCCAGCTGTTTTAAAGACAATCTTTGATCTGCAAAAATAAAGATTATACCAAAACATATAACATAAACTCCTTGAAATTAAAAACGGAGGAGGGTTATTGAGGCGGTAGTAAAGCAAAGACATAGGAAGAGGAAATCTTTAGGTAACAAACTCAAGTACAAATCAATTATTTGCATTCAAGTACTTGATCATGTCATGTGAGGAATAAACTTAAATAATGTTGAAACCTGAAACAGGTACGAACCCAAGCATAAACCTCGCACATTTTTTTTTTAATTTCTTTGCAAGGTAGCGAACTGTATCCAAAATATGTACTACCCTCTGCCTAACACCCTTTTCCCAAGAAGAGTATCAATAACAGCAGTTCATCTGATTTCATTGATTATAATTAGCAGAAAATATTTTGTACCCCACAAATAGAAATGCATGCCTAAATGATTAATTCCAGAACCTCAAAATATAGGAACACGAGAAACAGAATTTCTGCATTTTCCATACATAGGCAGCCCGGAAGCTGGTCATTTGCTAATCATTCTAATCAAAACTTTTTCTGTGAAGTGGAAAGTACTTGGTAAAAAATGATGTTTGAAACAGAACAAAGGAAATGATAATAATGAACGCAGAAAATCACTTGAATAGCTCAAGGTTGCTAGAAAAGAATGTCTTAAAACCAAGAGAAATTGTGTAGAAAGCCACCTTGGTGATAAAAGCTTGGAATGCCCGATGTGGTATCCAACCTCCCCTCCCAATTCACAGTTGCGAGCTTTAGCAACCACTTTAGCGATGGCAACAACTGCGAGTCTCCTTGGTTGTGTACATAGAATGGGCTCCATGTTTTTTTCCAGAAGAAACTGGGGAATTTGAGAGCTCTTTCCTTCAAAACAAAAATGGGTAGAATTAAAATGTGAAAGAAATTACAGACAACATCAGAAGAAGGTTGAATATTGGTAAAGCTCGTAAGAATAATCATAACAACAGCCGTAGAGAAGATAAGCTAACATAGAAATTTCATTTTACTTTTCATTTCATAACTCCCACCTTGCGCCTAAAAGCACGCAACACATTACAGTATTATAATAGCAAACCAACGGAAAATATCAACTACACCAGATGATTCAAGCAACATTCACTGGGAGGTTAACGTACGGAGAGAAAATAACTAAAAAGAAATTACAAGATGAACAGCGCTTCTCGAAGAGTCCTTGCGTTCTTTCATTAGACAAACAATACTAAACGACTTACGATGAAGAAGAAAACAGAAACAAATGAGGGTTCAAACTTGATCCTCACGAATAAAGCTAAAAAGCGAGAGAATAAGGAGCAAAAGTCGAGTGAGAGTACCGCAACCAGTCTCGCCGACGATGAGAGTGACTCGATTTTCCAGAATCTTGTCGACGATCTTCTCCTTCATAGACAGTATCGGCAGAGACGCGAAGTTGGAGTTAGACGGTTCAAAAGTAGCGGAACTCGAAGAGCTAAGCGAATGTGTCGGAGAAGTAGGCGCCATCTTTGCCAAACGCTAGAACCCGTGCAAGCAAACTCTAGCTCTCTCAAGTCTTGCTCTCTTCTTCTTCTTCTGTACGGAGGGAGGGAAAGGCAATGCGGAAGGTTTGCTACCACTTTTGGGTATATGAGCAGAGCTGAGCCGACTTTGGCTATCTCACACCTCAGTCGTTTCGTTTCCTGTGGGAGAAATCACATAAGGGCTACACTACATGTGATCGGCGAGAGGCTAACCTGTTCAATGTTGTATGCAGCTCAAAACTCAAAAGTCGAGTGATCCATTACTCGCTTGCGATTTAGAGGCTAGGTACGCGGAAGCGATGCAGCTGATTGGCTAACGCGAGTCCTTCTTCCGCAAGTTAACCGTACAGTGTCCTTGAAATTTCTGAGAATCTTTGTTGTGGAGCCCATTCCAATTCTTTATCGTGTGGACTAATTTGAAGACTTGGACATTGGACGGTTGCGATCTCGTCTACGCAAGGTCTACGCGGTCAGCCTGTTCTGTTTGGTAAGTAGCCGGGTCAGGTTTCCTCTCCGGCTAAGGAAATGACCGCTTAAAGAGAGAAGATTATTAAGCACCCCGAGAAAAAAGGAAATGATTGGAACGACAAATATTTGAAAAAAAATACAAAAAAGTGCCCAACTTAATCCATGTACATAAAAGGAACATGATCACGGTCGAGAAGTCAGGATGATTGAAGGAAATAACAATGTGTAGTCATTTTGATACATATCAGAAATCGATAATCCTTCAAGGATATGATGATAATGTAATCTTTTTCATTTAAGGAAATCTTCAAGTTGATAAGCCCAACAAGAATTTGAAAAGTCAACAAAGATTCCATCGAATTATTTAATAAATTTAAGTCATGTTAGAATTCAATCATTTTCATAATTTCATTTGATCCCATAAGATTAGGAATATCTAATGCATATTCATGTTTTCAAAATCATTAGTTTTTATCATGTTTATTTTTTTTTTGATAACAAGGAGGGTGCTACCCTAGAAATGAGACTGAATTAAGTCACGAGCCTAGTTTTGACTCCACGAGCCCGCACTATGCCATGGCTGTCATCGAACAAATCCTTCTGCAGA
>JANKOE010000004.1:14873862-14888970 GCA_026284465.1 Erythroxylum citrifolium
ATTAGATTTTAATTATACTTTAATTAATTATATTATATTTTAATTAATTAATTAGATTTTATATTGATTAATTATTTTAATTAATTAATTAATTATATTTTGTAATTATTTTAATTAATTAGCTTTTATCTTAATTAATTAAAGTTATTAATTAATTATATTTTTAATTAATTACATTTTAATTATATTTAATTAAAAATATAGTGTTTGTTCTTACGTAAGAGAAATGTAGGTAAGAGTTGAACAATAATATTACCTGTATAATGAAAGGATGATATCAAACGTTACTTTTCAAAGTATACCCATAACTTTTGTCCCATGCTCCCAAACAAGCATGCCCTAATACATATGGAGTCGAATAGTTTCTACCACAAACGAATATTTTAATGCACCATTGTGACTTTTGGAAATGATGTTGAATGCTTGTCATATTCAACAAAGCAGGTTTGTCCTGTACTCATTATGGAACCCCAGTACCCCACACTTTTGTTAATAATGACACTTTCGCTCGAACTCTCCTATCCTTTTGTGGTTACTGGATCGCATGTCACTAAGAAAAGAAGAGAGACTCCATCACCGTGAAGGCGTGAACTCGAGATGTTTAAGCTTTGTTTATTATTAGTTGTTTTGTTAAGCTCAGTAGTGTCAGTCTTTTGTACCGATGAATATAGCAGAAATGACTTCCCACCTGGTTTTATATTCGGTGCTGGCACCTCTGCTTATCAGGTCAGTTTTTGTGGAGTCTTTATTCATTTTTCTCTACTTCCAACCTTCTTCTATGCTCAGTATGTGACTACCAGCCATTAAGTCGCTGACCCAGGAACGTAATTACGAAGAGTTCAAATCTTTTACGTGTCAATCTCCATTCTTGTGTGGGAAAGACCTGCAGACACACGATTATTTTAGTTCGTAGATGCACACACAGATAAGAGATAGGTACTTTTGACTTCCGCTTAGATAACATTCAAAAAAGGGTAGAGTTCCTGGTTCCTTGAGTTAATTTCGATAGAATTTTACCGGATTATAATAGGTAGAAGGAGCAGCTAGCGAGGACGGAAGGAGTCCAAGCGTTTGGGATACCTATGCTCATGAAGGTTAGCTCTTCGGAGTTTTTGTTTACTTTTCCTTTCAAGTACAGGCAAGCATACATGAAGTCTACTTGTTGAGCAATTAATTCTGTATTAGACATTACCGCACATTTATTGCTCTTAGTTGGTATAGAAGGAGCGTGTGGTTGTCAGATAAAGAATGAAGCTACTAAATTTCTGACTTCAATTTCAGGAAATGCGCATGGAGCGACTGGAGATGTTGCTGTTGATCAGTATCACAAATACAAGGTAAGAGCAATTTCTTCTAAATTTGACCGTACCATGGTGATTTTACTTGGATGGAACAGCGGAAGCCTGCTCTGCTAGGGAATTACTGATTTTTTACCAAGCTACGTTCTGCAGGAAGATGTCCGTCTTATGGCTGAAACTGGGTTAGATGCCTATAGATTCTCAATCTCGTGGTCAAGACTTATCCCACGTATGGTTTCTTTTCTCTTTTCTGATCAACCAAGGAACAACTTAACATTATCTGTTTCTTTTGATCATATCTAATAATTGCCGTGTTATGCGTGTTAGGTGGAAGAGGACCTGTCAATCCAAAAGGCTTGCAATATTATAACAACCTCATCAATGAGCTTATAAGCCATGGTCAGGCTAAAGTTTAGAACTTTCTTGTTTTCGTCTACTTGTACCGGAACTGGTTGTTCACTTATACATTAAGAAACAAAAGATACTTTTGCCACGGCTAAAGGTTGCCTTTTGGATGTTGCTTCAATTGCACTCACTATCTAGTTATTGATAAAGCAGGCATCCAACCGCACGTTTCACTGTACAACTATGACCACCCGCAGGCACTTGAAGACGAATATGGAGGATGGATCAGCCGAAAGATGGTGTATGGAATTTAAGATTCTTTCTGACATTATTTTATTTCGTGTTGTGCTTTGAGTGATACGTTTTCAGGAAGTACAAAAATAATGAGATGATGATCGTCTTTATGCTTGTTGATGCAGGAAAGACTTCACAGCTTATGCAGACGTGTGCTTCCGAGAGTTTGGTGATAGGATTTCTTTCTGGACCACAGTAAATGAGCCTAATGTCTTGGCACAAGGGGGATATGATCAGGGAGTTACACCGCCTAAACGATGCTCTCCTCCATTTGGATTTAACTGTTCCAGAGGAAACTCCTCATATGAGCCATATTTGGCAGCTCATCATATGTTACTGGCACATGCATCATCTGTAAGGTTGTACAGAAAAAACTATCAGGTATTATCTAAATTCACGAGGAACTGTTTGTGATGTATGGGGAAAAAAAAATAAAAACAAAACAATGGTACAGGGAGAGCAAGGTGGAGTTATAGGCCTCACTCTCTACACTTTTTGGCTTTTACCTGCGACCAACTTGACAAAGGATGCAGTTGCTGTTGAAAGAGCCTTGGACTTCAACATCGGCTGGTAAGTTGAAAGATGGATTCTGTGGAAAACGTTTGAATACTTACTGAACAATTCGTTATTGTTTTTCAGGTTTGTAAAACCTCTGATATCTGGAGACTATCCTAAAGTTATGAAGGAAATTGTAGGCTCAAGACTTCCAGCCCTTACTGTTGATGAATCCAATCTGGTTAAGGGTTCGTTTGACTTCATAGGAGTGATACATTATGCATGCGTGTATGCCAAAGATAACACCAATAGTTGGCAATGGAAATATAGAGATTTTATGGCAGACATGGGAGTAGAGTTTGTATGTATGTATTGAATACCATTCATCAACTCTTCGCGGCTACATCCTATGGAGCCGAAATAACTAACAACTCTTCTGTTCTTTTGCAGTTTCCCAGGGTAATGAAATACCAGCCGAGGTAAGACTACTTCTGGTCTTTGACTTATCATTCTTTTTCACTCACACTTCCTGCTTTTTTATGGAACTGTGAGTTCATATTGAAAATACCTCTGTTTGTTAGTTGCGTTATATTTGATGCTCGTAATAGATTGTTTCTTGAATCAGCTTCCTGTGACGCCTTGGGCTCTGCGATACACACTGGAGTACTTTAAGCAAACTTATGGCAACCCTCCTATTTATATTCACGAAAATGGTATATTTCATCCTTCCTATTCCCCTCATGGCAGCACACATATGCTACTCGAACATTCACTCAAAATGACGTTTATTTGCACTTATTAGTACAAATAAATTCATCTGAAATGAAAATTAATCAGATTTTGATTCTCTGAAGATTACCCTTGTGTCTTGCCTGGATTATTTCATTCCATTTGTTCATTTACTTCTTATAATATTTTATGCTCCAAAAGATAACATATCTAAACAACTCGTTGAGGTTATCAGTGAAAATGGTGATGATTAAAAGGCTCTGCTTCATTCCTTAGTCCTGCTTTGTATTGATGTTGGACTTGGACATGATGTCCATGTACTATGTCCTGCCTCTAATCTTTGAGCTTTGTATGGCATTTCTTGGCAGGTCAAAAGACCATACGCAACTCAACGTTGGAAGACGCTTCAAGGGTGAAATATTTGCATGCATATATAGGGGCTTTGGCTGATACAATCAGGTATATATAGATATATGTTCACCATTTCCACTCCCGGATCTGCATTAGAACTTCCCAACTTGTAATCTATATAGGTAGGTGCAATTCGAAACCACTATAATATAACTCATTACTCCTGAAAGTTGAGCAAGTTAAACAACTATCTAATCTAACATGTAATAAGTTTTTATATAGAAGGAAAAGATAAAATGGGTTTGGCTCAACATAATGCTTGGACCTTTTCCTTGATCCTTTTAATGATAGTCGGAGTCTTAAATAGTTGAATTAGCAATTACTTCATCTGCTTAACCACGCAAGCATGATAATGACCTTTTGCCCTTATGGTCTTACTTCCGATTTGTGGTCACTGAAATTTTGTGCAGAAATGGATCAAATGTAAAGGGGTATTTTATGTGGTCATTGCTGGATCTTTTCGAGTTATTGGATGGCTATGAATCAGCATATGGCCTATTTTATGTAGATTTGGATGATCCAGAACTGAGACGACAGCCCAAGCTCTCTGCTCACTGGTACTCCAACTTGTTGAAGGGAAAAATCGTCTCTATAGATGGTATTATGGAACTGCAAAAGAACTTCTTAAGCCTTCCTCGGAGCCACTTTGTTCAGTAGTCCAAGGAATATATACAAGAAGCCAATCATGCTCTTACATTCCTTCCAATCACTTTCCAAGGGAACCAAATTGTACCATTATGATAATAAATTTATTTTGTAGCGTAAACTTGTGGGAAAGTGAAGAATATTTTTGTTTCTTAATATGTTATTCACAGGCAAAAACTTCCATCAAAACGATAATTCCTGGTATGACCTGTTGGGCATGAAAAGTAGGAAAAAGCAAACCTGTTCAGGAAGTGAAACACTCCTCTTGATGACTACAGGCTATCGAGCAAATATACCCTAAAACATTAAAATCATTTAATTTTCCATTTTCAGTATATAATTCAATTATAAGCGATAATTGAACGCGCAAAAGTCCAAACAGTTCATTGTGAATCAATGTTTATGTTATTAATGATCGCAGTAGAAAGAACGATAACATTTCAGAGAATAGGAACTGAACAGTTCGTCAATTAGAAAACATGATTGAGAAATGTTAAAACTGTACAATTCCAGGGGCCATGCAAGTATGCTAGTAATAGTATATACAAAAGTCGAAAGGACTTTAAACAGTTGTGGTAATTGTTTAGTCCGGCGCGGTAATATAATTATGTCTCAGCAAGCAGCTCAGGTTTAGTTCTTAAAGCGTTTTTGGCAACCATACTTGTGTGTGAACATTAAGATGAGTGCCTAAGCCAGAAGCCAGTGGCTCTGTTTCCAGAATCCGAGCCCCTGGTAGGCTGATGGAATGTATGAAACCTTGAGTCCCCATCAACAGTTGCATGCTGCAAACGAGATAGATGATCCATCTCCCAAACCTGGAAATGATTCGGCAAAGGATTTTCTGCTTCATGAAGACTCTGGACCGATGAACTTGGAGAAGGGACCACAACGAAGCCTCCATTTTGTTCCTGTGAAGGTGGCAGGGCTGGCAGCACCATATGCAGTCCACTTGGACCATCAAACCTTCTGACACCATACATTAAAGGAGCTGCCATTCCTGTTGAATTGTTTGGTTGTACCCAATGATGGAAAGGATGGGAAATTGACATCCTTTCTTGATTCCAAATACTGCCCACTGGATGACGAGGAACAACCGACGATACAAATGAGCTTCCAGCTGCTGGACCAGACCTGTAGTAGACAAATGCAGCATTATTAGCATCATACGTTGTGGAGGCCGTTCAATTGGAATTTTCCATCTGCTGAAGCAAGTGCTCTTGGATCAGCAGCGACAACTAGCAGACAGCACATATTATTTCATCCTTGCCAACGAAAGAATGGAGACTGGAGACTAACTCCCTAGATCCACATAAATGTACAAATAAAGGTAGAAAAGAAACAGTTAGCTTATTATTGCATATTGCTTACCCATTACCAAAAAGAGTTGGATGTGGAAAAGACGTGGGCCTTGTCCCAGTGTCAGAATCAACATTAGATGATCCCAATGTAAAAGGAGGAAGAGAAGCTGGATCTGTGATACTTATATGGCTATTGGGCACAGGGAAGGAAGGGGAATGAAGGCCCCAACTATGATATTGAATATTAGTGGCAGGAAAAGGGTGGGCATTGAAGACCTCATTTCTTCCAGATAAGCCAATCGAGTGGTGGTTGTTCATATCATCTACACCTTCAGTAGATCTTGAAGAGGCGGGTGAAATTGGCCCAACATATGCAATGTATGAATTAGCCACCGAAGCCGCAGCTGATAGTTCAGTATACAGGGAATGATATCCCCTTGAGTCATGATCTACATTGAGAACGACTATTTTACTAGAATCCTTAAGGCACCATGATTTTTCATTACAAATTTGTCTAACAGTATACTTACAGGTGGTTGAAGGAGGTTCCCCTTCCCTGAAATGCATAAAAAACCAATTCCATCGACATTAATTTCTAACATATATCATTATGCCAGGAATTGCACAAAAGCTCTCCAGCATTTTGCTTCTAACATCTTAAATTAGAACCAGAGTCAATTAAAAAAATGAAAATGCATCTTTTATAATAACAAATGGAGCAGAAACAGATAGTAACAATTGTAAATAATTGCTCTGTTGCTTTTGTTGACACTGTTGACTCTCTCTCTCTCTCTCTCTCGTCCAACACATAATCAAAGCACTAGCACACACTATAAATAACTTCAATTACTGTTCCACGCAGAAGGCAAAGTTTATCTATTAAACAAATCATGAATCATGTGAAAGATGAACTAAGATGATAAAAACCAAGGCAGTTGAGAGAGGATAGAGAGAGGCAGGAGCAAGTAACAGTAACAATGATAAAACCAGCTTCTCGATCCGCTGTAGCTATCACTCTGTTCTCATTAGTAGTTGTAATGGTGTATGCTTGTGTTAAGCAACAGAGAACACTCCCATGGTTGGAATGCGCCTTGCAGATTGTGGCCTAATTACTATTATTAACTTTTAAGCTACTTGTCTTCCTTGATTCAAGGAAATTAAACAAATGACCTTCATGAGTTTTTCAAAGTTGCTCAAGTACAATATATGAGATAATTGAGAACAATTATAAGTGAACATTGCCCCTACAATTAGAGGGAATCAGTAAATCCCTTATATGATTGAAGCAACAAATAGTTACTTACATGCCAAATATATAGTATAGCTTACATAATGATTCTATGGAGAAAACATTACATGAAAAGCTGGGGCACCACAATTTAAAATCTACATAACAATGCAATGGAGTCCAAATGCAAAAGATGATACCACAGAAATTGAAGCGTGCTAGCAGGCAGTCAATCTGTTAGTATGGAAGATTTGAATTTCAGCATTAATCAAGAAGAAATAAAATAAGAAAAAAAGGAAGATAGTTTGCTTACTCGAATGATGAGCCAAGTCGTGCCAATTCACCAAATGGACACCAATGAACACGAAATGGCTGAAAGGAGAATAAGGAAAATGCAGTTAGGTAATTTTGATTATATATTCATCATATTTAGGTGATTGGATAGCTGTTCATCCCCTTTCTTGTGGCTGTCCTTTCTTGAGTGCAATAGAAATGTCTCCAACCAAATTTCTGCCGTCTTTTCTCAAAAAGTAGTTTACGTTAAACTATTTCTTTTCTTTTAAT
The DNA here is from genome assembly GCA_026284465.1 of Erythroxylum citrifolium. Taxonomy (NCBI): domain Eukaryota; kingdom Viridiplantae; phylum Streptophyta; class Magnoliopsida; order Malpighiales; family Erythroxylaceae; genus Erythroxylum; species Erythroxylum citrifolium. The sequence goes on from JANKOE010000004.1 coordinate 14,881,170, forward strand.
ATCGATTGTCATTTGAAGTGTTGATAAGTTTGAAACTAACCCAACCAAACTTAATGCTTTCAATATGAGCTACTTCGTGAACCAAATAAAGATAAGGTCTTTTCATGAAAAACAACTTCCAAAAGTAAAATTCTCAACTACAGCCACAAAACTATCATTTTAGGCAAGACCAAAAGTACGATGGTTCTCACCCCCATCTACTATTTATTGGGGACAACAACTTCGTGCAAACTTAGCTGCCTAACAATAGCAATTGTGGTTCTCATCTTCCCTTTTACACTTGATGTATTGACAAACTTGGCAGGTACTTGTAAATGACATTATTCAACTCATTTAACTGCTATTGAATATCTATTTTGGTAGGTGGAATTCTCATTCAATCATGGAAAGATTGTGAAAGTATGCAATTGAAGGTAAATCCTGACAAATGCCCTGGCCCAAAACAACAAAGAACAGTAAATTGAGAACTTAATCATTGGTCAAGTGGCCTATAATGGATTAGCATATAGAATTTCAGAACATACTATAAGTACCAGAGTATTCTTTAAATTCCATAAAGATACTAATATCCCCCACATAGATAAATTTTTAAGGGATCCATTCATCTAATCTTCAAATGTTTCCAAAGTCTATAACATAGCACACTTCTGGTGTCACAGGTAAAGATGCATGAAGACATGATATATGAAACAATTACCCTGAACAATAAGCATGTTAGCATTTCACCTGTGGCCATGCAAACATCACAGAAAAAGGTAAACATGTTGCGATTAATAGCAGAAGCTGAATGGCATCTGCTTTGCAAATGGATCTAGAAAACACCTGAGAATAAGATGTAGTTTACCATTTCAGAGTAGCTTAAATCATAGAAGTCATCGTCAGAAATCCAATCATCCATGTTGAACTCATTGGATGAACGAGCAGAGCCATTTGCATACAACCATTGACCTCTCTCAACTGTTCGGCAATTTGGACATTGCATTGCACCCTTCATATTGAAGGCTGATCCAATGCAATCTGCAATGAAGAGGACTATAGGGAATCAAATATTCATTGAAATTACCCAATTTGTTGTTTGTCTTCTATGTTCAGTACTTGAGCATCAATGCGCATACCTTTCAGTTATTGCAAGTATCTCCGAATTGAATTAGGAATGTTCTCAAGACAAGCTAACAGAAGGACCAAAAAACCAAGGACTCAAATACATAAAATACACCAGCAGGCTACTAGATGAAACAAATAAAATGCAACTGATGGTGTGATAAGGTCAAAAGCATGCAAATCAGCCTGACTCAACACCTGAGTATCCTTTGTTCCATTCTGTAGAAGAATTCTAAATCAACCTACGCCAAACTATGTTCTGTTTATGTATGCTATGAACATTATATGCAGAGGCCCTATGTAATGCAAGTAGTAGAACTTAACAATAAATGAAGGTCAAATTAGTGTGCATTTGATGCTTACAGCAGTATTAATAGGAACTAAAATCAACTAAAAGTGCATTTCTCTAACAACTAGATAGAGGATAGGCAGACTTTCCTTATGTTTATAAGTTGGTACTAGTAGTAGATTAGTCCAACTTAATTGCTATCGATAAGTTATCTATCTAGTTAAAGTTTAATTTCAATTAGCAGCAGCCAAAACAGGCTTCATATTTATTTTAGCTTATGTCTTTTGAAAGAGACTGTTGATTATATAAATTTTAAAATACAAAGAGTGAAGTTTTATTTTCTATAAAAGTGATTCTTAGATTAAGAGTGAATACTAAAGATCTAACTGACTCCTAAACCTATCCCTTTGTTTCAATTCCTTATTTATAAATTTCCGCCCTAAAATTATATACTCCAGCACAGATAAGAACTTCAAGCAGCCGTAGAATTACGACTACACAAGGGTTTTAACAAATCCTTGGTATGTCCTTCTGTCCGTCCGACATCACTAATACAACCGAGCAAGCAGCTAAACATATACAGTTAAAAGACGACAAGATTGAAAAATTAAAGGTCATTGCTTTCAGCCATCCAAATTCGGACTGCAGATACTTCAAAGACATCCATAGAAAAGGTCTTGCTTGTGTTGATAGTCTTCATAACTTTCTCTGACATTCAAAATTTCGGTCTTCCGACATAACAGTCATATGAAGACAAACGTCCCAATCGAGTAATTTCGTCTTCTTTCTCTTCGTTTGGGAAACTCAATAGCCAAATTCAACTACTGAACCATATAAGAAACTGGTTGACAGGGTCAACGCAAACAATCCAAGGTCAAGCTACCATTTTTCCATTTCCCATTTTCAACACCATATGGAAAAGCCGAAAGAAAAGGACACAAACACCAAAAATATTTGGAGACCAAAAAAAAAAATACCCAGATGAAATTCGTGACCGCATTGGAGCTTGGCCCTGGATCTACCCCCATTGTCATACACCAACTCAAGGCAAATCGTGCAAGAAACCCCAGTAGAGGGAGGGTCGTGTCTATGATCACCACCGTCAGACCGATAACGACGATCACCGCCGTCCATTGCGTCACGTTGTTGCCGTCGAAGATGCTGATGATGATCAACGGTGGCTTTTGCAGAGTCCGGCATTCCCTCCTCCGTCCAGCCTCCGCCAATCAAAACCCGCGGATTAGGAAGTTGCAATAAAAGGACAAATCTCAATAACTCTGTCTGCTCCTCTCTCTCATTTGTTGATCTTGTACTTATATTTAATATATCTTTATGTGTGTGCGTGTTTCTAAGTTGGGGCTGGGCAGATGTATCTATGCTTGGACCTGTCGTGGACTGTCTTCGAGAATAAAATATAAGTACACATATTTAATGAATATTCCTAAGTATTGCATAACCTTTTAAAAATAATTATCGAAAGTCAAAACTCTTGACTCTTTCATTACTGAAAGGATTTAATTTCTGACATGTCAAGTTAATAGTTGTTTTACAAAAATATTTTATTTTATTAATTATATTTAAATTTTACGAAACTAATTTAAATTTTGTCATAATTAAGTTAATATACCGAAAATTTTAATTTCTATTTAAAAAATTTTGTTGATACGATGATTCGACTCAACTATTAAACTCGATCTTGAGTAACTAAATATGATCCAATCGATAACTTCTTATAATTGTTTATATTATTAATTCGGGTCAAATTTAATTAGTTTATATTGAGTTTAAGAGCTAAATTGGATTGTTATATGAGTAATATTTTATTAGATAATGTGTATATTTCATACCTTGGATGTTTCAATGTTTTTTTTTACGAAAGTATAAAACAAGTATTTTTTGAAAAATTTAAAACTATAAAAATTTTGATAACTTCAAAGATTAAGAATTTTTTTCAAGTTAGTTAAACTCCAGTAAAAGCAATTTGTCTTTTACCCTTTTTTCTTGTAAGGACTCATTAAAATGACTCTTTAACCATCAAAATTGCAAGTGGGGTATCCTTTCCAAATTAGTAAATATCCCATTAATATTGATTACAAAACAAAAATACAAGTTTTTGTTTGATTAATAAAACAAATTTCACTTTTTCCTTCATTTTATTATTGTTTATGTTGAAAAATCAGGGCCAAATCTAATCTCACGTGCAGCAGAATAATAAATAATCGATACATAAATCATAATAAAGTATAAATTGTAATTTATACCTTATTCCGAAGCTTGATCATTTTATTTGTCATTTCTTTCGAATCATTTCTGCTTATCTTGATCACCGTAATAGCACAATTGTTTGACCTCTAACGATATCTACAAAGTAAGTTAAGAGAAATATTCAATTATTACAGAGAGAGTTAAACAAAGAGTGCTAACTTCTTTAAAGCTTAAGCCTATTTATAATAGATTTTAGACATTTTAGTAATTTAATTGAAATTAAATTTTAATTTCAATTAAACTTTAATTACAATTACAATTAATTCTAATTAAATACCAATTTTGTCCAAATAAGATCTAATATCTCATATTGATCCTTATTTATCAAGTATCTGATATTTAATAATAAAGTTTTTCAAACATTACAATTAAGTCCAACTTGATTAAAGTATCTTTTCTCTCTTCAACTCGTTCTTTATGTTCGACCCATTAGGTTCTCAAATATATTAGTAATGGATATAAATTATATCCTAAATTATATTTAGGATTAGATAAATTAAACCCCTTTAATTTATCATTAATTCTCTAATTATTTATATACATAGGTCAATATTGACGTCTAGTAATTCATAATGACCGGCCAAATAATTAGGATCGTCAAAGTAATTTTGACTAACATTTTCGTGCATGATTTTTTTCATATGATTCAATTATTTCTTCATAAAATATTTCGATTAGATATAAAGCATGAGACTAAAGTCTACTTTATTTGAGTTCAATCATGTTGATTTTTCACCATTAATAATTGATTCAATTAATGACATATGAAAACTATTTTCAAGTTGTCATTTTACCTTGGTTAAGGATTTCTCAAATCAATAATCGAGAATGATGGAACATTCTCTCTAATTACTTTAGTGTGATGAATCTTGTATTGATTACTCAACTACTTCTATATAGTTCATGCTATATTCAATGACTATCGACTGAGCTACCTTGACTATAATAGGTCATAAGTAGTATCAAAACATATCAATTCTTATATGAGATAACTTTGGAAATCTTAAGTCAAATGATCATTTATATCATCATCACAATGAGAATTTTTATAGGCATACAAGTAATGTTTCAAATGGATTTCCATGTGATGTTAGTTTGATGAATTTGTTCTTTAATAAGCACTCACGCATTTATTTATGTATCTTTATACTTTAGTCTATAAGATTAACTACATCCTTCATAAGGAAAAACATAATGTGTGATAATATTTTTATGTTTTAGTAATGTCCAGTCTTAATAGAAAAACAACTAGGAAAAATTTAAAAATAATACATAAATGCAATATGAATCTCATAATTATAATCTCATCGTAATTTTGCAATATATATTTGTCCTCCTATACACTTTACCTATACATCTAAATATATATAAGATAAAGAATGACTTTAAATAATTATGTCACAAAACTACAATCAACGGATTGGCTATAGGGCATAAATCAAGAATCTCCCACTTACAATAAACCACTCATTTAAGTATCTTCTACTATATCCCCATATGATGATCATGATACTATTAGGACAATGTTTTAGTAAGAGAAGTTTACAAGATTACGTATAGTACGCACTTGCTTAAATATTACAACTTTTATCTTAATTATCATCATAATTAAGAGAAACTGCCTAAATACATATTTTGATCTTTGATGAAACTTTAGCTCCTTTCACATGCTCAATAGCTCTAATGTTCTACAGTACATTACTGTTAAATAATGAATGGAACTATATCAAGTTTATTAAAGAACTTCTTGATCCAACTAATCATTTCTACTAAATAAAATTTGCATTATGGCTTAATTACAATCAATGCTATATTGTAACCTTTTTTATCTCAAAATAATATTGTTCTACATAAATAGACCTTAATTATGATTTATTTCTAAAATTAATATCCATATAATCTTAAATTCAAAACATCGACTCATATATAGAATAATAGATATCTTTAATACTTCACAAGTATCAGATATGTCAAATATTAAACATCTTTAGTATATTACTTACGTGCTTAGAGTAGAATAGGTAAGCAACTTCTATATTTATCTCTATATATCTAATTCCCATAATTGAGTTATTACATTTTCACATCCAATATGAACTGTTTATGGACAATATATTTTCAATAATTGAAAAAACAAAATTTGTTCTCTATAAGCAATATGTCTCTATATACTCCCAGTGAAGAGGACAACTATACTTTCATTAACCTTCTTGTAGACATGATACATTCGCATTCATCTATAAAACAAACTCATTGAATTTATCATAAAAATGAATATTTCAATGTCTCATTACCTTTCAATTATACATTAAATGTATCAAAAAGGCATTAGTTCCAATTTGACGTATTGTTATGATATTGGAACTTTTTAAATTTTATGTTAGTCTCACTACTTATCTTGAAGACCATTCTTCTAAAAGTATACATTAAAATAAAAAATGTGTTCAATAGGTTTGTAAGATTATATCCAACATTTTGGATATCTCACAACCTTTTATTATCCAATTTAGTTCTCAAATTAGGGGATAGTATATGCTTCAACTATGCATCACATTCCCAAATCATTAACTTTAACTTTTGCAAAGTCTTACCATTTCATATTTAATATGAAATCTTACTAATTGATTTAATTAGAACTATCGAAGTTAAGTTGTATTACTAGGCATAGATATTTCAGAAATTAAATAATACAACAATAAAATATCTCATATTATATATTCCTCTCTACGTAAATCTATACTATTATGAAATTTAGTTGTGGAGGTATTTACTCAAGAATATCACCTCCTATAGATAGCCAAAAATTTTATATCTCACCACATTGATCTCATTGAAGTGCTTTAGCATATTCAATTTTCAATTTTTACTTAGATTTAAACAATCTAAACTTTCTGAAATTTTGAATCAATACTTCATTTAATAAATATGACTACAACAATAATAATCCAATAAAAATCCTACTAAACGCGGAGTCTAAGGAGGTCCAATATATGCAGCCTTAGAGAGGTTATTTTTAAATGACCCACAAGAATATTTTGTGAAAAAAATATTTTAAAAAAAATTATTCTGAGAATAACAAAAAAAAATTGACAGTAAATAACAATATATGAAAGCTTAAATTAATTGACACTGAATGGGCCCTTATACTGAAAATTTCCATATCGTTTTGAAATGATAAATGTCCACTAACTTATATAAGGTTGTAATCAAAGCACTCATAGTTGAGACTGTTGGATTTAATTTATAAGCTTTAATCTCCTTATATACCTCCAGTGCCTTCTGCCAGTTCTTGGCACGAGTAATATAATGAAATAAAAGTATCATCCTTTTATGAATTGTTATCACATCTATCATTTCACTAAAAGTTGATTTGGTTATTTTTCAACTCAATAAGTTTCACAAGTTGCATACGATTCATAATTAAAAGGATAAATATATCCTTATATGTCACTTTATGATTCTCATCATGTTGATTTAGCCATCATGGCATAAAAGGATAGTGTCCATTATCCAACTTTGTATTCTTGTCATTTATGTTAAGCACAAGTCTCCTTTCATCTAACACATACATATTATTTGAATAAATTTAGAGCAGCTACTACTTAATAATCTATTTCTTATCACGCCTTAAACATCATAGTAACATTGAATCGACAATTAGTATCATATACTCATAAGCATGAACTGGAAATACATATGATCTTTATCATATCACACATTGAAACAAAAAACCATGCAATCATTTTTATTCAAATGACATTTATTATCATTTTATAGCAAATGCCTTCAATTGTATTCCACATTTATACTTTTATAGAGTAAATTAAATGAAATAATTTCATTAAGGTCTATACCTTTCAGCTATACTCCATGTAATCTTTTGTATCTTACTATCATGGTGTTGACATACATCTTACATGTTGCCATCAAAGTTGATAAGAAAATAATCAACTCAAAATATCAATATATTTTGTCATCCATACGATTTTGACATATCTCAAAAGCTTTAATACCAAATCCTTAACATGGATTAATAACAAAATTGCATAATGGACGTATAACTTTTTTATATGATTTTAAGAACTTTTTTAAACTTGACCTATATCCAAAAAATTAAATTCACTAACTTAGTATCAACTATTCTAA
>JANKOE010000004.1:14899123-14911123 GCA_026284465.1 Erythroxylum citrifolium
CAAGTAATGTTCCAAATAGATTTTTTTATGTGGAATAAGTTTAGTGAACTTATTTTCTAATAAGCAATCATAAATTTATTTAAGTATCTTCACACTTTAGTCTATGAGATCGACTACTTAGTTCATAAAAAAAACATAATATTTGCTAGTTTTTTTAATGTTCTATTAATGCTCATCTTATGAAAATAATGACTAGAAATAGTTTAGGGATATTATATAAATGCAATATGAATCTCATAATTATAATCTCATTATAATTTCATTTACAATGTATATATATCCCATGAATTTTACCGTATACATATAAATATTTATAATATATAAAGAGTTCAATTAAATAATTATGTTATTAAACTACAACTAACCAATTAGTTATAAGGCATGAACCAACAATTTGATAATATGTTTTATTTTTTAAAAGTATGCGTGATGAGTAAAAATCAAAGTTTTGATTGTCGTATCATACTAACCAAAACTAATCATATTCAATAGAAAGTGAAACAAAATTATTTTGTATCATATCAAAATTTCATATTGGATTGTACTGAAAATTTTTAAGTTATACTATCTGATACACCAAAATACTGAAAAATACAAGGTTAAGTTGAAAAGATAATATATTTATGCATGATAAGGCCCTAAAACATTAAAAAAAATAACTAAGTAGGAGATGCAGAAAATTTACATTTGTGTTTATAAACTTGTTAGGTAATTTTTTGCTTTTGTGAGCTTTGCTCCCTTTTTTCTTACAAAAAAAAAAATGATCTCCCACTTTTCTATGCGAACTTCATAAGTTATCTTTCGGAGCAAAAGGTTGAATCCCCAAATCAAAGGGCCCCCCACATCTCGGCCCGACGAAGCAACTGAGAGGATATAAATTAGGTACTCAACGGCCCGCTAAGAGGAGGTGAGCAACCTACAGTAACTATATTTTGTTATCACCAAAACCTAGATTGGATCTTCTCTTAGTTCATCATTAAAGACCTTGGGAACTACTTCCTTACCTTGTTTCGACAAGGGCGTCATATTCATTTGTGGAGATGGTTTGTTAATCCCTTAATACATGCAGGACTATTTGATAATTGTTGATGAGCCTTGACTAAATACTAGCACGATTATGACGTAGACTAGGCATGTTGAATGAACCATACACACCATGTAAGATTCAGCAAGTTCGAGCTTCAATTAATAATTGTTTCCTTCCTGGGCCCTGCTAAGAATTTGAATCCACCTAAATGGACTCCCTGAAAACTGAAAATGCAACTTGAATAGAGAGCAACTGAGCAAGGCATCTTCTGAGGGGAAGTCAAGTCAATCCCTTAAGGTTTGCGTTTATAAATACATGGTATCATAGATGTACATGCAATCTGGTCATAAACACCGATTTATTTGAGTGACATTTTAAGACAACATTCTTGTCCACAATACGCTGTTACATTACAATATGCTTCTGTTCTGATCTTAGTGCTTGATCTTGGGCCTCTTCACAATCATCACACTGCAGTGAGCATGATGAGCACAGTAGTCACTCACACTACCAAGAACCGCCCTGCAAGGAAAAAGATTTCTTGTTAGAAAAAAATTCTCAGAACTTTTTTGACATGCAACAGTAGACTCAGGTAAACACAGTAGGGTTTCGCTATAATCCCAATAGGTTTCACCACTTTGAACAGTGATTTGAGAATATAAAATACAATTACATCATAGGCGAAGAAGTGTATAGTTCCTTTCTTTCAAAGGATGCTGTAAATATGAAATCCCACCGCACCTAAAGGTCTACTAATATAATGTCTACACACATTATATTTGGCCAAGGGTACACATAGAACATCTCTGCTAGCATCCTTGTATTACCATTCATATAGGCTTGAAGCTACGGAAGTTCACTAGCTAAAGTACCAAACAGTAAGCAAATTAGAAGACTGCCATAGATTATCAAAATCTGCAGCCTGTATTAAAGAAAACAGAGGCTAGGTGGATCGGTATCATCAGCATTCTTCCCCTCCTAAATCATTTTATCTTCCTCAATAAACTTGGAAAGATTTATTTCTTAGGGTGTCAGGATAGTTTAAGTCACTAAATGTCTGATAAGTGAGTGTTTTATCTCAGTTCTCAAGCTCCATTAGAAATAGGAAGTTTTCTTCAATGGTAGTTAATACAACTGGGGAGGTGCTAATATAGGTTTTGGTACGTTAAACAAGGAGATTAATAGGCTTAAGCTACATCTGTTGGTCCCGTCTGCTTTGAGAGTGTATTTCCTGCCTTTGTGAATCACAAAAGAATTCGAGATTATAACCTTCAGCTCCATATCATTGAGATCAATCAATTAGATTGAAAAAACAAAGAAACAGAAAAACTGATAACTTGACGGGGAGATTATAGCCTTTAAATGGTCACAGGATAAGGTACCTCTTGATAGCGCCATAACCATGGCTACCCACAACCAGTACCGAAGCATGATGTCTCTCCACGGCTTCACAGAGGACATTCCTGGGATCACCCTCCACGACTTCCGCAGTCACATCATTCACCTGTTAAGATACTGAATAGTTGAGCAATTATTCCAAATCATGCAAATTTGCCTAATCACAGATAAAATCTATTGTCATATGTCACACATTGTTAATAACTAAACAAGGTCTTTTAGTGATTAACAATGTTAATGTGCGTATTATGGGATTTAACGTCATAGACATAACAACAAAATTGATGAGCAATCATGAGCACAAAGTCTTGGAATAAGGCCTAAATTTGTCCACATTAGATCTTCTCATTCCATTTTTACCAATTAAAACTCAAGTTTTACGTTTTTGGTCAAACCAATTCAATTTTGATATCCCAATTAACATGATAGATGAATACAATTAACTACCTCTATGATATACAAATCAAATGATAAAATTAATTCTACCAATAACTATAATTAGAATTATAAGCATCAAAATGAGTGATTAAAACGGGTACCGATTTACTGGTGCACACAGCCTTCGCATTTTCAACAACTCTAGCCGCTATCTTCTTCAAATCCGCATCCACAAATACTAAAACCTCAGCCGCCCCTAAATTATATACCATTTATAATTAAAACCCAAAGCAAAACGAAACAAAAAACACAAATTACTAATTCTAATTTCTAAACCAAGCGCACACAAGTTGGGGGAGTTAGCAAACCAGGTCCTGCGAGACCGACAGCAGAGGAAGACGTAGGTTTGGCGTGAACTATGACGATCCTGAAAGGAGAATTGCCACCAAAAGGAACGAAAAACTTTTCCAATATCCACTCCAGAGCGTAGCCGCTGTGCTCGCTATCGTCTATCCCAACCACCATCACTTGCTTCTCCATCGCCTTCGATTTCCCTCTACCACAGCACTAGGCTCTCTCTGTGTTTCAAGTCTAGAAGTTGCGGGATAAAAGTATCTGACTTAGCGTGTCCGAACAGCACAGAACATAACAGAAGGAACTAGAGACAATGATAGATACTCTATCACCTCGCGAATCAAATGCTCAGCTGGCGACTGCCGGACGCTGCCGCCTGGCATTGGTACTTCGCCGCTATTTAGCACGTGCATTTATTTATTCTTTTGGGCTCATTAGATAATGGACATCGCCCATTTTTGGGCTATTCCCCCGCTGAGGCCTGTTTTAATCAACTAAAGATTTCAGATATGGAGAAGATAATTGAACCGGTCAACAACTAAGCCGGCGGGACTAATTCCAGGTAGGTTGATTGGGGGAAATACATACTACGCATTCAAATGTAGTTTAATTGGTTGATCAAACGAACACAGCATACTTCAATATATTATTAGCAATTTCATTGCACTTGATTGCTCGACAAATCATGGTGGATCGTCCACTAATGAACTTGTCACCTTTAATAAGAAATTCCAAAGATTGGCGAGAATGTACTTCTTTTCTCATCTGATTGTGTACTATGAGTAATGGCTCCAGTGCTCAACCACCCAGTTTCATATATTATAGGGTCAAAATGTAGTAACGCTTACTGTATCCACGTTGATAAGAAAGGTGCATGAACTCACGGTTTACATCACCCAACACTAAAATAAGACTGTTCATGACGTCTGAATGCAATTAGGAATTGAGATATAGTGCAAATTGGTGGTTTTCAGTCTGGAGATGGATACTTAAAATATGACATTCAGATAGGTGTCTATCCAATTCAATAAATAATAAGAAAATGTACCACAAAGGTTAGGGATATTCAAAATAAAATGAGAGTTTTTGCAATAGCAATCCAGATTTCAAGTTTGGATACCGGATACACAACCATTGTTGAATGACAGTAACATTTGGGATAGCTAATTCCTTCAAGTTCCTCTCATTTGATTGGATTTTAAAAAAAACATGGATCATAGTATTACAGGTCTTATGAAAAAATCAACCTCAAAAATTAGCTTGAAGGGTGAGAGAGCTCATAAATTTATAAATCTCACATCAGTCTCTTTTATTACCAATGTGGGACAATTAGACTGTAACATTCCACCACACTTCGCAGCTCCGGCACCGGCAAGTTGGCTGTGCACTATACTTTTTCTAGCTCCGAGTGAACACTGCTTTACCGGCGTTATCACGCATGTACCTACGGGCTGGTTGTGCGCTAGACTTTTTCTAGCCCCGAGCGAACATTGCAATGTCAGCATCACCACCCGTGGGCGTGACACGAGGATTTAAAGGAGTGGTGTTAACTCTGATACCAATTGTTATAAGTCTTATGGAATAACCAACCCTAAAAGCTAGCTTGAAATGTGAGAGAGCCAATAAGCCTATAATCTTCGTATCAACCTCTTTTATTACTGATGTGAGATAATTAAAGAGTAACATCTATTCAAAGTTTTATCCAAAGTTTATCTCTAATTGGAGGCTGGTTTCTCTCAAACCAAACCACCCTCAAATTCTTTACTCCGCCAAAATCTATCAAGTCTGTAGCATTTCTATTAAGATGGGTAAGCACAAGAACTTGAATGCCAAACTTGATACTATTTCTTCTACAAGACCTATTATAAGGTCTACAAAGCTACTATCTAACATTGTGGTACCAAAGCTAGCTATGGAAGACCAACAAATCAGTAGGCTTAAGGCTGACGTTGGCTCTTTGAGCAACATAGATGAGAAATTGTTCAAGGAGATGCAAGACATGTTTCCTGCCATGAATGTTCGTCTTGACCAGCTTATGTCTACTCCAGTCTATAGGTACGTGGATGGTAATGCTGGTATAGCAATATTTGTTTGGGGCTAGAATAAGTCCTATGTACAGTCAGCTCCCTAGTGCCTAAGTTATAAATCGTAGTGAGATATTACGATTTAATTGTTCCAAGTTAGTAACAAAAGAGATTGATGTGAGGTTTATAAGTTTAAGTTTATAAGCTCTCTAACCCTTTAAACTAGCTTTTAGAGTTGGTTATCAGTAACACGTAGTTTAAAAGCGAACACATCCCCAAAAAGGTAGCTAATTAAGCCATGCTTTCGTAAACGACAAGCAAACAAGGAAGACTGTATTAAGTTTCAGACGCCTATCTATATTACAACCAGGAAAGAGGAAAAAATAAAAGGAGAGAGAGAAGAGTTTCCAAGCAAATAACCATGTTCATCTACATTGTCCAAATCGTGTTCATCCACTGCTTCGGCTCACCCAGAAGAGTAGAAAGCTCCTTCACCTATTTAATCCTCATCATTTGTGGCACTGAAACAAATATATTTTCTACACGTGGCAGCAACAAGCAGGGACGGATCCAGGGGCTGGTAGGGGCTATAGCCTCTCAAGACTAAAAGTTTTTAGAATATATATATATATATATATATATATAGGCGCCAACTTTCAGACTAAAATTCTTTCAGATTATATACATATACATAAGGCGTCAGCTCTCCAAAATTAAAATTTTGGATTCGTCGCCAACGATAAGGACGTGACAGATAAGCGCCACTAAGCTGTATCCAGCTTTTCTTTTGCGAGGGAGCCTTTTGAAATAAATATGCAGTTGGATAATCACGCATCTCAAGAGTCGTAAAGCACTTTCCTTTGAAGAGTGAAGACCACGCCCTTGCGTGATTCTGCTCCAACTATGTTTGCTCACTAATGGAACTTTGAAGATTTGCGGGCCATTACGTGTTGGGATATGTTTCTCTTATTTATTCTTTTTATTATAATAATATTAAAAATAAATTATTACAATTATATCATCCAATAAATATAAATTATCAAGAAGGGAAATAAGTTCTCAATATCTTCGTATTATGTTGTTGAAGTGTCACTGTAGAGTTTAGATTCTGTCGTTCTTGCGAGACAAAGATGGTGTGAATGAGAGCAAAAAGAAGCCATCTTTGAGTTGAGCGATGCATGGAAGCTCTTCTCTTTTTAGTGAAATAGCAAATTGGTGAGTTGATAGAAAGAAACTTCGTAGATATCAAATCTCTGACAGGGAGAGACGAAATCCAATGGTTTCATCCTTTTTCGTTCACAGGTCATGACGTAATAAGAAAATTTCAATTTTTTTAATAAATAAAATAAAGTGTAGAGAAACTGAAAGGGAAAGGAAAAGCATCAGGTGAAATTACCAATTTCTGTTGCCACCCTTATATATGTTTACAAGAACACGAACTACGGCTACCACCCAGAGACAGGTGGAATCGTAGCAGAGACGGAGAGGGTCGTTGTCGTGAATATCCCGCCGGAAATAAACTAAAAAAATTTCATAAAATCTGACAACATTCACAGGGTTCTCACTCCTTGACTAATCTGTGGTCGACAGGCTTCAGAATCGAGCGTCTATTATTATATGAGGGTCTTTGACGGATTAAGAAAGGGTTTAGTGGTTTGTGGAAACGTGCGAGGAGATGAAGTTTTGCAAGAAATATCAGGAGTACATGCAAGGCCAGCGAGAAGAACTACCTGGGCTTGGTTTCAAGAACCTTAAAAAGATTTTGAAGAAGTGTAGGAAAGACTTGGAATCTCATCAAGAGCTATCAGGGTCTGCGGATGCCAAGTCATGTCCCAACCAATGTCCAGGTACTATATTCTTCCAGAGAGTGTGCTCCATATCGTCTCAAATTTTCGTTGCCTTGGGATTGAATTGTCTCTTTCTATATCCTAAAGTCAAGAGTTTCAGATGAAATATGTGTTTTGTTTTCCCTTGCATGCTGTATAGTAAAATTCATCTAGACTAGAAAGTAAAATTCATCTCCTGACTATATGAGTGAAATCCCATCTCGTACATATTTCCCCAAGGAGTCATGAAAGTCCCTAGTTATTGCAATCTTGCTTTCTCCAAGGGAGATACAGACATTCCAGTTTACGGTCTTGGGGGATTCGTAGTTCAATTGAACACTTTCTTTTGCTACTAGTACAAAGCTTTCTTAAAATGATGAAGCAAATGTTACACGATGACAATGCTCGCGTATGGACTCTTCTTTGAATAATTGAAAGTCCTAAAACTCTTTTGTCTTTCCTTTTTTATTTTTATGAGTATGTATGTATGAAGAAGTACTTTATGTTGACAAGGTTCATACTTTTTCAATTGTTTACTAATCCTTTTTTCAATGGCAGTGTGTGATGGCACCTTTTTTCCTTCCCTTCTCAAGGAAATGTCAGCAGTGGTTGGTTGTTTTAATGAGCGTGCACAGAAATTGCTTGAGATGCATCTGGCTTCTGGATTTAAGAAATACTTTATATGGTTTAAAGGCAAGTTGCAGGGCAACCATGTTGCCTTAATTCAAGAAGGAAAGGATTTGGTTACCTATGCACTGATCAACGCCATTGCAGTACGGAAGATTCTAAAGAAGTACGATAAGGTATGTAGTCTCTATTGTACAATAGCCATAGCAATTCTAAACTGTGATGCGGTATATTTTGAATGCATTGAATGTTGCTTCTCTTCGGTTACAGATTCATTATTCAAAACAAGGACAGGCATTTAAGGCTGCGGCTCAGAGGATGCACATTGAGATCCTTCAGTCCCCATGGCTTTGTGAGCTTATGGCTTACCATATTAATTTAAGGGAAAACCAGGTCAAGTCAAAGAGGGCTCCTGCACTGTTTGAGGGTTGCTCACTAACAATTGATGATGGCAAGCCATCACTTTCTTGTGAGCTCTTTGATTCCATCAAGCTTGACATTGATTTAACTTGTTCTATATGCTTGGTAAGTTCAAATGTATCATTTTATCAGGAAAAGCTTCTTTTTTCTATGCAATAATTTATTGTCTAATTCCCACCTTAACTTCAATGAAGCATAAGAAGCAATTGAAGATTTTGGAAAGTTTAATCGGTCAAATCTAGAGCTGCTATGTATTATTGGTTTTTTGTTGCACTGTTCTTGTTCTAAATTGCACTTGATGAAGCCTATCTGACCTATATATACTTCAGATACTGGTTTCAGCATCATATTTTCCCTGTATGCTGATCTTTCAATTTTTTTTTTGGTTACAGTAGATGGTCAGTCACTTCCCTGCAGATTAAATTAAATTTCACTTTGAGAAACGATGTTTACATTTACTTGTTATTATGATGGTTTAGCAAAACTTTTGATGGCTAATTTGGGCTTTCCGTATTTGATTTGGTGACAGGATACCGTATTTGATCCAGTATCACTCACATGTGGCCATATATTTTGTTATTTCTGTGCTTGTTCTGCTGCTTCAGTGACCATTGTGGATGGGTTAAAGGCTGCAGAGCCTAAAGAGAAATGCCCTTTATGCCGGCAGGTCTGTTTATCATCTTCTTGCTTGAGTTTAGTTCATAATTCATTTATTCCTTTCGTTTTCTCTCTTCATTATCTATTTGTGAAGAAGCACATGCTGCACGGAAGGCTTATGCAGCAATAGTTTAGATTTGATTAGTTCAGAAATCCTTATTTCAAATCATATTTTTTGGTGGAAGACTTGATTCAATTCTGGACCTTAGATGAGCCACATCTCTTTCATACACCCTACCGTTCATATGAAACTTTATTTCTTGCAGCGCTTGTTCTTTTTCCCTTTGTTTATATTAGGGCTTGAACCTGAACACTCTATGTCTCAGAGAAGGGATTCATACTATATCCAAGCTAACTTCTGGTGGATTCAATTGTTTTTCTTGTTCAAGTGACTAGTTTGGGAATTATGTAGGCTACCTGCTGGTTGAACTGTCTATTCCACATTGTTTTTTCAATTGAAATCATGAAGCACTCCAAAAATCAGAAATATAAATTACTACTCACTTCCTTGTTGGTGATATGGGAAGCCTTTGAATTGAATCTTTATGTATTCTTTTCCAATTTTGAACCATGCCACTGTTTTGGTCTTTGGCTTCCATCACAGGCTAGAGTTTATGAGGGTGCAGTACACTTGGATGAGCTGAATCTTCTGTTAAGTCGAAGGTATACTCCTCCGAATGATAAACTAGTTTGATGTCTTCTTTAGCAGAATTCCTCATCTTCTCATGCAAATTATTACAGTGAAAATTGCATAGGATGGTGATTCATTCTGAGTTTATGCATAGTTTACAACCTTCTTGATGATGATGATGCCTGTCTGGACAGGTGCCATGAATACTGGGAGGAACGACTTAAATCTGAAAGGATAGAGAGGCTTCGGCAGGCAAAGGAGCACTGGGAAAAGCAATGCCGGGCACTCATGGGTGTCTAGTTAGGCATTTCCTCTGTTACTTAGTGCTAAATGTTTTAGGTGCATTAAAGAACCTGAGCTTAATAAGTGTTTAACTGCATTCATATTTCCTTTTTTGTTTATAAAAGATCTGTATAAAAAACGACAGTTTGGTATCCGTTGATTCTCTCAAATAGACTTAAATTGGATGTGGCAACAAAATAAAGAACACGACTGCTAAATTCAGTAAAACATCTAACAGTATGAACCTGTTACAACTATTGTATATAAAGGACTTGTTGCGTCAAAGTTCGACGCCCTATGCACAAAGTACCAGAAAGAATCAACTCAGAGTTTGGCAGGGGCCGCGCGAACGCTGGCCCCCTCTATCACAAATTATGACGTAGGCTCTCCCTCATTGGGGAGACCTTAGGAAGGCACCCCTCCTAAGTGCAATGGAGGTCACCATCCTAGGCCATGGGCCTTTTTGATCACCCATTGACCCCGTCCAGGTAAGTATGTTGTAACGTTGGCTTAACCCTTGTAATTATACTACGGCTCTCTGTCTCACACACTCTTCCTTGGCAGTATGGGCCAATCGGATTGGATAGGAGACAAACCACTTGTTTCTAGATATTCCTTAGAAAATTTTTACAATATTTAATATTCAATATTCTACTATTCTCTAAAGGCTGTATTTGATTTAATATCTAACTTTATCTAAATAATATTAAAAATAAATATATATTAAAAATAAAAATAGTTACTATACGGATAACATATTGAAAAAAATTTAACTTAAGAAATGTATGTTAAAATTTTGATTGATATATTTAAGTATGTAAGGAGTAAAAATTAAATTTGATACTCAACGGATTGTTAAGATTCATCTTATTATGGCCCAAAAATCGTTTTCTTTTCTTTAATTATTTTCAATTGTGCCTTTAATCAAATAAGCAATTGTGCTCCAATTTATTTTAGAAAATTGTCTTTTTTGGTCTAAAAAAATATATCAATATATCCAACCTAGTAGTTACACAAATTGAACACAAATCAAATATTTTCTCATAAAAATATGATTGAAAACACATGTAATTGCATAACAAAATATAAGATAATTCAATCTTATCACCTATTTAAAATTTTAAGTTAACTACAAAAGGAAAAAAAATAAAAGACTTCTGAGAACTACAAAGATCTCTTTACGAGAGATCTTTTATCTGAGTCCTATTATGCCAAAATTTTCTATTGCGGGTCATGTCTTCGGTAAGTCCTAATATTTTCATATCATTTTTTATCACTTCCCACTAATTCTTCTTAGGCCTCCCATTTTTCTTGTTACAATCTCTTGAGTACAATCTTCTCGCCAAGACATCTGGATGTCTTCTCTTAACATGTACAAACCAACTAAGCCTTGTTTCTTTTAATTTGTCAATAATATTGGCTACCTTTAATCTATCTCTTACCATTACACTCCTGACCTTATTTCTTTTAGTAAGGTTGCACATCTAACAGAGCATCCTCATCTCCGTTACCATTAGCTTATGACTAAGCTCTTATTTTATTGGACCCCGTCTCCGAGGCCCAACATTCGGACCCACAAAGTATAGAGGACCCAAAACCTAACACATATCGACCACAAATAGGAAACAAAAACTCAAATAGAAAATTTGGGTTGGCTGTTAATAAAATGGTTCCCTCGGTTCTAACGATTCCAACGCCACTGAAAACACTCAATTTGGATTAGAAATGAAGAAGTTATAGTTAAAATACTATCTTAAATAGTGAAAACTGACCCTCTACCGACTTCGTGTCAAAATATGAAAATCTAGGAGACTACATGACCGACCATCACACTTTGTTTCAAAGCATCTTTTTCAATATAAAAGAAATACTGATAAATCAAGTGTAAAAAGATAGGAAATTGTCTTAGAAATCCATCGCTTCGAAAATGAGGTCAATCGGAGGTCTACACAAAAAGTTATGGCCAAAAGAAGGAAGAGGGGGGTTTCCAGTCGACTACAAGCACTCCCAGGGGTTTCCAGTCGACTACAAGCACTCCCAGTCGACTATAAGCTCATTCCAGTCATTCCAGTCGACTACAAGCACTCCTAGTCGACTACAAACACATTCCAGTCGACTGGAATCAGTTCCAGTCGACTGGAATCAGCACGGAGACAATTTTCGTAAGTTCCAGTCGACTGGAATCAGTTCCAGTCGACTGGGCGACCAGCCTCGCAGTTCAACCTATCAGACTTCTAACTCTCATAACTTTTGACTCCGAACTCCAAATTGGACAAAATTAGTGGCTATTTCATAGAGAAAAGAGAGATCTACAAGTTTCAAGAAGATCACCGATCCCAATTCCAACTCTATAAGGGTCAAAAATGGACTCAAAGC
>JANKOE010000004.1:14912573-14923437 GCA_026284465.1 Erythroxylum citrifolium
TAAATTGAGTCATTTATGTTTCATACAAATATGTAAACTTAAGTATATTGTCGATTTATTGGGGCCCTTTTTTTTAAATTTCGTCCAGGGCCTATGAAACTATAGGAACGGCCCTGATGTGTACTTCGCATTTCCACTACAAGTTTTAGTTAATAACATAATTGAATGCACAAACATGCACAAAATTGTGTTATACAAATCCTTTTATGAACACGATTTGGTACACGAACACAATTTTATACATAGTCGTGTACCAAATCGTGTACTCTACATTTTCTCATCAAATTTTCTATTAAGAACAAGCTTGATCACACGACTACATATTTTTCCATATTCAACAAATACTTTAATGGACTCAATTTCTTGCAAGGTTAACCACACGAATATATGTTTAATCATGTTAAACAAAACCTTTCTTAACACTCTTTATTACATGGGCATGTATCTGCCTATGTCCCTCACATTGATTCTTGGTATTATTACGATTGAGATATGTTTTATTTATTTTGCACTGAAGCTGTGACTTTTTTTGTTTTAATGTGTCTTAGTATTTATTGTTTATAGTTGTGTTATTGAATGTACTAAGTACCATCATAGTTTGTATTGATTTGTTATATTATTTCCACTTAACCACATTATTCTCATTTAAAAGTATACATGTTACTTATTTGTAATCAATGACAATTTTTTTATACCTAGACCTAGTATGAGTACATAAAGGACTAGCATAGTTTAGAATCAAGCGAGGTATGGTTTGCACTCCAAGTTGAATTTTCCTTTTTTATTGAAACAATAACTTATTTTTAAATGAGTTGTAGTAATTTTAGCTAGTACTGAATATATTGAGTATCGATATATTTTATATTGAGGCATAGTATTTTTTTATATAGCCAATAGTTTTCCCATTAAAGATTATGTCTTGTTTATCTATGATATTTTCTTAACCTAATTCAATTATTGGAAAAGTAAAGTATTAGTACAATTTGTATTAAGGTGAGGTATGATTTTTACTCAGAGACAGTTTTCTCATTTGAGAATCATGCATAGTGATGGTATTAAATATACTGAGTGCTAGTATAATTTATATTAAAGCATGGTATTCTTTCTATTTAATCAGTAAATTTCCATTTAAAAGTGTATATCTTACTTATTTGTAACAGAGTTGAAATTTTTGCTACTTAAAAGTTGTCATTTTTTTTACTAAAGTTGTTACTTATTTAAAATACATGGTCCTAACTTTTTTTTTTTTGTTGGTCTTAGACCAGGGTATCCACCGGCGGATCCAGTGACTAATCCCCTCGCTAGTTTGTAGGCACCTCACAGGGTGGGACAGCTGGCCCAACTTTTATTTATACTAATGGAACTAAATTTATTGCATGATGATATAGTTATTATTGAATCATGATATTCAGAATGGTTCATCTACAATCCAGCAGAGCGGTTGGCATACTCCTGAACTAATGCTCCAAAGAGAGTTGGCCTTTCCAGTAAACGAGATGGTTTATCGAACTCTTTAGCTTGTCCTGTCATAAGTAATGAAGCAGTTAATGGATTTCAAAATTTCCTCTAGCATGCAAAAGGAAGACGACTAAATAAAATTTAATTTCTTACCTGCATCTATGACTAAAACACGGTCGCAGTCCATGACTGTGGGTATTCTATGTGCAATGCTGATAATAGTACAAGCTGCAAAGTCCTCGCGGATGATCTTCTGGATCACTGCATCGGTTTGTGAGTCAACTGAAGCTGTTGCCTCATCCATGAACAGCAGTCGACTGCGTTTTAGCATTACTCTCCCCAAGCACAAAAGTTGCCTTTGGCCCACACTCCAATTGTCTCCATTATCCACCACTATGGAAAATCAACCATTTCGTTAACCATGTCCATTAAAAAGTCAGTCACTCAAAATCAGGTAACAATCACGGACCTAGAGCTTCAAGCTTTTCAGGTTTTGCAGCCACATTGTCTCTTAGCTGGCAACGGTCAAGACTCTGCAAATAATAAAATATGGTTTTAAATTATGGATTGCAACGTAATAGTGCAACATGTTTATATTACCTTCCAGATCTCATCGTCTGTGTACTGCCCAATAGGATCAATGTTGCTTCTCACAGTTCCTTCAAAGAGAACAGGCTCTTGAGGAATTATACCAAAGCGAGACCTGAGATCATGGAGACCCAGCATGCAGATGTCTATGCCATCGATAATTATTTTCCCTCCTGTTGGTTCCACCAACCTAAAGAAAACTTGAATCAATGTTGACTTTCCACTCCCTGTACGTCCAACAACTCCAATCTTTTCTCCTCCATGAATGCTTAGAGTAACTCCCTTAAGAATCAAAGGAGTGTTTGGACGATATCTTACCTATAAGCCAAAGATGAACTCGTTGGAATTAAGAATAAGAAAGCATATGAGATCTTCATTGCATATCTAATTGCTTCATTTTCCTTTCCTTTGGAACGAAGGTTTAATCTGAATCCATCATCCATATGCCACTACTTACCTGCAAGTCCTTGAGGTCAACATTGCCGTGAGTTGGCCAGTTTGAAGGAGGAAGACGATCTTTTATTTCCCATGATGCCTCTGATGGGATATTAGTGAATTGTTTAATCCTCTCAACGGAGACCATCCGATTTTCAACAAAGCAAGTCAGATATATGCCCCAAAACAGCACAACATTCAAAGACAACCCATACGACAGAGATAAGCCAACATTTTCTGCATATTGCAGAGTTATGTGAGCATGTTATTATACGATATAATATTTTTGACAATAATAGATTACAATTGGAGGCTCTAAGAAAGGGTTTTTATGTTCTTTAGGAGTGTAATACCTGGCCTTATAATACTGCTTGGTAACAAAATCAAGAACATAGCAGATGTGCAAAGGATTAAGATCCCTATCAGTTCCAATCGAAAACCCAACCACTCATTCGATCCATTATTGTGGAAGTCCATTCGCAAATTGGCATTAACTCGGTTAACATTTTCTTGAGAGAAACTATCCTTCTTTCCGAATCCTCGGATTGTCATAACTCCTGCAATACTCTCTGAAAAATGATGGATAATAGGTGCTTTAGTAATTGAGTCGAGACGAGTTAATTCTCGAGATGTTGCAAGAAAATATCCCTGAAATCAAATGAAAAGACATTAATTTCATTGTCGTCCAGAGTTCCAATATATTACTCCCTCCGATTCATAATAAAAGTCGTTTTAGGTACATTTTAATTATTCAAAATAAATATTACTAATTATTACAAATTACCTTTTCAATACACTTCATCATATTTTTATTTATTTACTTCAAAACTTTTCAGTTCTCAACAACATTCATTTATTTATTTAAATATAAAAGCTCTACACATAATCTACAAGCATGATCTACTAGCAAGAATCAAAAATGGGTGAGAAAGAAGCTTTTCTTTTCCATATACAGAAGTTGTCACAGATTAAGTACATTTTAATTATTCAATCAATTTTAAAAATTTTCGACAATGAAGGCAAAAAAACAACAATCTCAATCTGCTAGTGTTTCGACAGTGATGAGATCCACGTCCCTAGCCTCATACAGATTATTGTTTCTGCTAGTGCTTCTACTTAAGAGCACTAGCTGTCAGTGTGATGTAAGAAAGAGAGTAAGATCAATAGCTGGCACTGCTTTGACAAGACAGTAAGACAAGGGACGCCCAAATGAAGATGAAGAGTTGCAGAGTGCTTAAATAAATTGTATGAAGATGAAGAGTTGCAGAGTGTTTCATTGAAACTCTAAAAGCCGACTTGACAGCTTCGAAAAATCATGGCTGTTTGATTACGACGTTGATTACAGTGTAGTATTAATTTTGCAGGAGTAACTTTATGGTAGTATTAATAAAAGTATATGTGACATTTTATTAATTTTTTTAATAAACGTGTATTTTTTTAAAACGACTTTTATTATGAAAGTATGATTTGTCAACTAGAGGACAAAGAAACTCCATACCCGGTACCATAAGTTGGGCCAACCAAGAGGAATCAATAGGAAGATTATCGGCCAAGCATATTGACATGTGATAATGATGATGCCGAGCACTGTGACGTACGCGGAAATCATGGTTCCCAAAACAAATGGAAGGAAGAGGTCGACGTTGGTCTGATCTGTTGATGCCTGAAGAACGAGAACAAAAGAAGAAACAAGCCATCAGTCTAAACATATTCCTAACGTATATTTATGCGGAGCTCACGTAAGATCCGCATAAATAAATGGCTGAGATTCACTGGGCATAATAAAACACAATAAAACTAGATAAATGATCTTTCTTAGCTTAACAGCCAAATCTAAACATGAAGTAAAGGTGCCACAAGGGGTGGTTTCAATCCTTACCCGACTTAAAATTCTTCCTGAAGGTGTGGTATCGAAAAATGACATGGGTGCATGTAGAATACTGTGAAGAATACCATTAAAGAAAATTTGGGCTGTCTTCAGCCCCATGATAGCAATGAAGAAGGATCTTATTGCTAATAGAATCAATGACACAACTGCAATAATTGCATACACAGAAATGAAGAGGGAAGGCTTAAAAGAGGAAGCACGGTCTCCTGAAGTTTCATATGCCAACCAATAATCACTTGCCATCTGAGAACCTTGAAATACTAGAGAAAGAAGCAACGCTACTATGACACCCCACCATCCAAATGCTTCAGTCAAGTATTGTTTATACACTTTGAAGCCCACTTTACCAGTTTCCCTCTCCTCTTCTTGAATGAGCTTTGAGGTTCCTTCATTCGACTTTGATTGTTCTATATGCTTGTTTTCACCATTCACCTCCCTAACGCTTGGACAAGGTTGAGGAGACATGGGCGTTTTGGGGGAACTTTCACCTGGTAAAACAGGATCAACTTCTACAAGCTCCATAGAGGTTTCATGGGCAGCCACCAGAGCTTTAAAATCCATACTTGACTCTAGTAGATCATTATATCTTCCTGATTGCACTATCTTTCCATCTCGCATCACCTGTAAATTACAAATACATTAGCCTCAGCATGTAACATGACATGTGTGGCTGAAAGAGAGAAATAAAAGTAACAGAGTGTACTTACTGAGATAAGATCAACATTATGCAAGAAATCAACTTGGTGGGTCACTAGCATGATAGTCTTTCCTTTGAGTGCCCGTCTAACACATTCCTACGAAAGAAAATTAGTCTATATCAGCAATGCATGTTGGATAGAAACAATGTGTACAATGTTCAAGGGAAGAAGGGAGTGAATCACTTGTGAATGATATGTTAATAGAGCCACCTTGAATATATCAGAGCCGGTATGCGCATCGACAGCACTAAAGACGTCATCGAGAATATAGATATCCGAATCCTGATAAACCGCTCGAGCAAGCTGTATTCTTTGCTTTTGCCCTCCACTAAGGTTGATACCACGCTCTCCTATTTCAGTTTGATCGCCATATTCCATCATTTCCAAATCTTTATCCAAGCAACACACCCTGATCACTTCTTTATATTTCTCATTGTCCATTGCCAAACCAAACAAGATGTTTTCTTGAATGGTACCATTTTGAATCCAAGAAGTTTGAGCAACGTAGGCAGTTGTTCCACAAACCCTGACCTGGTGAAAGAATAGAAGGATAAATAACTTCATCAAATCACACCAAGTCTAAACCAACAATCTTTTAGAGATATATAAACATGACGGTGCTAAAAAAAGAACAGCCATTATGCATTACTCTGTAAAAAGAGAGTAAGAAGTAAGTAATAATTATGTTAGTAACCTATACCTTTCCTGATATTTTGTGCATCTCACCCAGAATGGCAGCAAGAAGAGAAGATTTTCCAGACCCTACCGTTCCAACAATAGCACTAAGCTCCCCTTTTTTAATCTCTATATTTATGTCTTTCAGAACCTCGCCTTCAGCTTCGTCATCCCAACTAAATACCCCATCCTTAATCTCCACAGCTGTTCTACCTTGGCAACCATCCCCCCTTTCCACTGATGACTCCACCAATTCCTTACTTAGCATATAACGATCCAATCTTCCCAGAGATATCATTGCCTGTGAAAGTGAGATCATGGATTGAGGGAAAGCTCTAATAGGCTCCTGCAAGATTTTGAATATGGATGTGGTGGTGAATACTGTCCCTGCATCAAGTGGGACTCCCAACAGCAATGCAGTTCCGAATGTGATTGTTGATATCAGTAAGGGTGCAGACCACAATACAATGATGTTACCGTAGATCGAGTATAGAAATTTGGAAAGCCATCCAAACTCCGCTTCTCGGAAGGTTTGAATTCTTTTGTTGAAGTGATCTTCCCATGCTTGGAATTTGATCACGCGCATGTAGTTAAGCATTTCATTCGTCGCCTTCATTCTTGAATCACGATTCATCATCACATTGTGCTGGAATGTGTTGTTTCTTCTGGTTCCAAATACCGCGAACACAAGGACACAGATGATTCCAACCAAAGAGGTGGCTACTGCAGCCCCAAGTGCGTTATACAGAAGAATCAATGCGACACCAACTTGCAGTGGCATTAGCCATATGGAATGTAGCTGTAGCATCATATCAGAGAGTTGCTGGGCATCAACAGCCATGTAATTAACAATCTGTCCAACCCCATGAGCCTGACGAGCAGAGCATGATAACCGCAGGCCTTTCTTGTATAAAGACGTGATCAGAGTAGATCTAATGAGCATTCCAAGTTTCCGACAGTTGAAGTTAAATTGATGAACGGTTAAAACCTCAACAAATTTTGCAGCAAAGAGGATCAATACGAGGTAATATCCCTCGTACAAAGAGCTCCTCTTCCCGGCTGTATAATCCACGAAACTTTGTATAAGAGTAGGCCCAACATACATGACACAAAGCCGCACAATGGCAAGAAATGCGGTTAAGGCAATTTCCCTCCAAAAGCACCTCAACAATGTGGTCCTAACCGGGTGTTCCGACTTTTCATGTGGCTTAGGCCAATTGGATTCAAAGAGCCGTGACATTATTTCAGCTCTATGCTCTGGTGACAGAGTAGGCACGTCATCCATCTTGAGAGGAGATTTGTAGCCTTGACTCAACAGAGGATTCATCCATAACCAGAAGGCCCTGGAAATTATAGGAGCTGAAGCAAAGCCAGTCACTTTGGATTTGTCCAAAAGGGGTTCGTATAGTTTATTTGGGTTCTCCATTTCTGGCTCAGACTCGCTGCAAACTGTAATCCCAGTTAATCCTCTTATAGCAACCCAAAGAAGAACAACTGATAGCACAAAAGACGCAATGGAAACTATATCATCAAATATCAAGTTCGAATTCTGGCCGGCCAAACGAATGATACCAGATGACATAAAGAGAGTGACAGCAATGAAATGCGCAACCCAATAAATCCGTAGGGACAACGGGTGAGAAACAGCTTGAAATCTCTTTTCATGAATGATTAAGATTGCGATTACTGCATGAGTCACTGCCTGAACCAACCAGAACAACGCATCAATGAGCGTCCACGTCGAATGGCTGCTCCCTGTAAGTACTAGAATACAAACGATAGTGTAACAAAAGGCTAGAAGAGCTGTCACAATCAATGAGAAGTTAAACCAAATGTTAGTTCGAACAAGGGCTCTTCTCCTTGCAATGAGAGGCTTGTTGATGTCAGACCAGGAATGACCAATGGAGGTAAATCTAGAAACCAACTTCTGAACTGCAAATGCGAATAGCACAAGCAAGAACAAAAGATCAACTGAACATAATAGAACTCTTTGAGGGCATGGACATAGGAACACGAATCTTAGCCACTGAAATATGAATGGAAGAGAAGCGTCCTCCGAGGACATGACAATCGAGCTTGAACATGAGAGAGAGCCGATCCATGATGTGGACGACATATGAGACATGCCACTTGAAATTCACGGTGTGCTTGGCTTAGTCTTATCAACACCTCCACCTTGTCACCTTGAAATTTCAGCAGAACACTACGGTTGTCAGCTTTTTTGTTGCCAAGCTTTATAATCACCAGAAATGAAACAACCCAGAAACGAATATAATAACAATGTAAATCATCATTCTTAACAAAAAGAGAGCACACTGCCACCATAATCAATTCAAAAGAAAAGATAAGAAAAAAGAAATATTTTTATCAATCTTATTTCTATTTGTTTCGTAATAAAAGAATAAAATGGGTATGGAAGAATGATCCATAACTTCGGATAGTCCCAAGTAATTAATTGCTTGCCTTGGGGTGCACCCTAAGAATCACGCACAAAGGCCCAAAAAGAGAGTTGGTTTTAGATGACAAACCTTATCCATCTACGTACTCTCCATTGTTTTTACTGCAATTAAAAGAGTTGAACCTATGCGCATAGGACAAACCTTGTGGAGTCAGCCAAGCAGAAAGGAAGCACACAAACGTAAAAGACAGACACACCAAAGTCTTATAGTTCTTCTAATGCTGTATAGCAAATTCCAAAAGCATCCAGGTTTCGAAGCTGCAAATAGATGCGCCTAAATCAACTTATAAGAGCCAGGAGAACGTACTATGACAGCCAAGAGACACGATAAATTACACCAAAAAACAAATCAGATGAAAGAATTAATATTTTTCCATTTGTTTTTCCATTTAAAAAAAGCAAAACAATCTCATTTCAAGCATTTGTATGGCAGGGAGGCAAGCCGCAGATGTGGAGGATAATGGATCATCTCTCCTTATTTAAAAAGAAATCCAAATCAATGCTAGTCAATAACCCATACTTTGAAGACGTGTAGGGTTGGTTGAGCTGACCAAGTAGCATAATAATTGAAGCAAGTCAGTGCATGCCAAACATGACATAGCAATAGAAAGCAACCACGAGAAACTACTGCATTTTTCAGATTGAGTTGAAGAGCTTTTGAGAACAGCGCAACACAAACACCTCAAATATTGACAACGAGAAACTATTGCATATTTCAGATTGAGTTGGAGAGCTTTTGAGAACAGCCCAACACGAGCAGCTCAAATATTGACAACGTATGAAGTAACATACTGTGGCACCATGCAGACTTTAGATTCACAAAAGCCTCTCTTGCTTACCTCCAGCCCTTTCCAAAAGCTGTAGATGACATTATAGCGACTCTGCATCTGGAGCAGAAGCAAACTAATGTTTCGAGCAGAAAAAAAACAAGCTTTGGTGTGATAGCATGTCACAACTTGGAAATTCAATACACGTGGAAGGAAAACAACGAGGGAGAGCTAAGGTATTGGTTGCGGTGTATTGGGTTGATCGCATCATAATTGCGAGTGTTCTTATAGAATTTTGGAAAAGTAAGGTATCAGCGGACTTTTGCATAAACAGACATGAGGAAGGGGCAACAGCCACAGGAGCCCATTTCAGACGCTGATAGACCACAGCGAGTCAGAGTCAGTGCTTTTGCTTCTCCCTGGAACAACCTTTGTTCTTTTTTTTCTCCTATTATCGGGTGTCAATTACAGAGATTCAATCAACACCCCACTTCATCGCGTGAAATGCAATCGGCAAACGCAACCTCGAACTGCATTGACTGTCGTTGACCAATACGGGGATAAAAATGTAGGTTCACTAATTTCGTTTGACTTGAATGCTGAGACCGTGGCTCAGTGCGCGTGAGATTGTACGGTGAAACAAACAGTTGGAAATGTGTCGTTTCGTGCATTAATGCTTTGTGTTTGAGTGCGAATTAATATCCTCAAGTCATTGTGTATTCGTCACTTCCAATTCCGTCTTCCCCTTTTCTTCACGTGGAGAGCCGAAATTAACGCATATTTGTTCCTTCCTTACAAAAGATGTTGTTAATTATAAAGATGTTGTTAATCTCATAAACTAAATTATAAAAATATTTAACTAAATATATGTGTATTTGTTAGAAAACAAATTTATTGAATGAACCTATATGAAAATTCTATTTGAAATATTATGATTACATAAATAATTCATTAACTTGATATCGTCTAAGCATATGTTATGTTTTATTATTACTTATGACTTATTATAGTCTAAGGATTGTTTAGTCAGTAATCGTTAGATATAACAAAAACTATATAGAGATAGTTGATTGATCAATATATGATTTATTGCCTTAAAGTGATTAGAGAAAATGCTTCGTTATTCTTAATTAGTGTGATTCAAAAAATCCATTAATAAAGTGAAATGATATTTTGTAAATAGTTTACAAATGTTATTAATATAATCAATTTCTAAATTCGAAAAACTAATATGATTCATCTCAAATAGAGTAGACATTGATTTCATATTTTATGTTTAATTGAAACATTATATGATAAAAGAAATGAAATATACAAACAAATCATGTACAAGAGGTTAATCAAAGCTACTTTAACATTTATAAATATTTAGATATTTATAATGTGTTGTTTAACTTCAATTTTGATCTATAAAAATAAATTATTTAATTAGAAATTAAAGATAAATTAAAGAAGTTTAATTTATCTAATTATAAATATAATTTAAGGTATATATTCATTGCCAACATATTTAAGAATCTAATGAGTCACGCCTAAAGAACATGTTGAAAAGAAAAAAATAAATTTTATGAACAAGTATAATATATTTAATAAATAAGTACCAATATAGGATATTAAATATTATTTGGCTTAATTAGCATTTAAATAAAATTAATTGTAATTCTAATTAAAGTTAAAAATTTAATTTTAATTAAATTATTAAAATGTTCGAAGTCTATTGTAAATAGACTTAAGATCTAAATGAGTTAGATTCCTTGTACAACTCTTTGTGTAATAATTGTATAGTTGTGTTAATATGTTCGGTAGATATTATTAGAGTGTAAGTTTTATTCTCATTATTAAGGTATGGTCCATTTAAACAGCTTTACCCTACCCACTATCTGGTGTTGCCCATCTA
>JANKOE010000004.1:15056625-15077620 GCA_026284465.1 Erythroxylum citrifolium
GCTCTTTAATGCTAACTTAATTTATGCTAACATACTTGGTTAATTTCAATCTAATTAATGCTAATACAACTTATTTAATCTAATCATGCTTAATTAGTCATAAAAAAAATTCGGGGCTAACACGAATGACTCGACTAGTTGCAAGTAAAAAAAAGGTACATTTCAATTCTCGAAACACCGGTGAAACAATCCCAGATAAGTGAAGCTAGGCCATTTTCATTTCCATCCTCATGAACTTACTTCAAACACCTTGCAAGCAGAGCATGACAAGCCTTACATTTGCCTACTGATAAGAACTTTAGGAGAGCCACACCCCAAAAGCTAGCTTATGAGGGTAGAGAGCCCAAAGTCTTTATAAATCCCATATCAATTTTGTATTTAACCAATATGGGATTCAAGTCCCATACCTTGCAATTAGATCAAACCATAACATTGGTTACGCTGACACTTTCAGGTCACCACTTCATGGACCAATGTCCTCATTGGTTACCCCCCATAAGGACATTGGTTACGGCTGACACTTTCAGGTCACCACTCTATGGGTCACCACTATGAGATCCTTGTTGGTCACGGCCACGTTGGTCACAGCTGGTACTCCCAGACCACCACTCCATGGGCCACCACTCCAAGACCGGCTCTGATACCAAAAATGATAAAAATTTCAATAGGAAGAAGTAGATAAGCGGAAGGAGTAGAGGATTAACTAGAAAGAATTTCTCGTCCCTTTTATTCACTGATACTACCAGGCTTTTATAGCCAAAACATCAACAAATAAATTAATGTATTATATACACCCATGAGGGGTGTTAAAGTCATTGTCCCTTATATTAACTACCAAAGGTAGTTATCGGTGTAGCAATTAAAAACACAACAGACAATAGATGGTCTCTTAATCGGCAAAACAAAAACTTGTCAAAAGAAGTAGAAAACTTCTGGGAAAGAAAGAGACGGCAGTAACAGTTCCTTAACGGGTGGAATTATAACGAATCATCAAGTATGTATTTTTCGTTTGTCTACGCATATACAATTGATCCTGAATGCATAATCTTCGTGGTTGTGTTGTTTGATCCGTTCATATTTTTCCTAACATAAATTAAGCAACTAGTGGTGAACATGGTGACCGTTAATGACCATGTTCTCCTAGACTCCTACAAACTACGAACAACAAATCCACTAAGTAATGATTGAGCTAAAAATAAGGGAAAGCCAATAACAGAATAAAAATAGAGTAAGACTCAGTCAATGCCGCATCCCAACATCAACTTCAATCATGCAGCTCACGCAACCCATCTTGGCTCGTAACAACTCCTCCCCTATGGGCAACATCCTTGTCCTCAAGGATGAACTGCGGATACTAACGGGAAAAGCGCCATAAGTTTTCCCAAGTGGCATCGCCTACAGAGGAACCAGCCCACTTAACCAAGACTTTAGTTTTGGGTACCTCCCTTTCTGTTGCTTCTAAATCTTCGATCATAAATAGTTGGGGATGACGACATCTGTGGTCGGGCACGAACCTCTCGTCGCAGTAGTAACATAGGCCCTTGTCGCGCTATTCCTTGGCTTCCTGTGGTGATAAACGACGAATAGGTACCGACTCATTAGAAGCTCCTTTCATCGCTGGTGCTGGACCAAGAATACTCGCAGGAGAGCTACTGGTTGTTGCTGGACTAGCCGCCCATGAGTTTGTGACTGTGGTTCGTCCTTGCTTCTGCAACATGTTCCTCTCTTCAATTAATCTAGCAACCCCGATAGCAGTAGCAAGACTTCGTGGTTGTTTGATCTTAACATCAAGCCTAATCTCATCTTTTAAACCTGCAATGAAACAACTAACAAGAAAATTTTCAGGTAAGTCGTCCACCCGATGTAATAGTTTCTCAAACTCCTTTTGATAGGCTGCGACTGTTGTGGATTGTTTGAGTCTGGTCAAGGCTTCGGACGGATCCTTGTAATTGGTGGGTCCGAAATGGTGTAATACTGCTTTCGTGAAGTCTTCCCACATCATTAGGCCCTTAAACTTATATAACCAACGGTGCCACTAAAGAGCAATTCCTTCCAAGTGAAACGAAGCTAGCTGAACTCGTTGGGTCCTTGCCACTTCCTTGAAATCAAAGTACTGTTCTGCCTTGTATATCCACCCTTGTGGATCTTTGCCATCGAATTGTGGGGAATTGAGTTTAAGGTTGTGGGTGTTGCAAGTGTTGGAGTGATTACTACTGGAACCATGGTGTGTATTTGGAATGACAAAAGTTTGTGGTGTTTGGTTAGGAATAGTCGAATTGGGTGGCTTGGTAGTGTCTGGTGAGCTGAAGGGGTTAATTCCAGAAATGGAAGCATTTAAGGATTGTATGTGTTGGTGTTGTGAGTCTTGGGTGGCTCTGATGTGTTGAAGTTCGGTGAGTATGGATTGGAGAGTGGTATGGATTTGATCAATGCTTAATTCATGTCGTCCAAGGACCTCATTGACCTCATTGCAGAATTCGGCATTGCTTTGATTTCGAGTATTCATATCCAAAACCTGGCTCTGATACCAAATGATATGTAGAATTTGTAGAAGAACAGAAAAGGCAGAACTTAGAAGACTGATATGGAGAATTTAGAGAACAAGAAATAGAAGGAAGAATTATAGAGGAAGATAATTGCGTTAAACTTGTCTACCCCTTTATTGACACCATACTGACTAATTTATAGGCTGAGATCTCCTCGCTTGCTACGAACTGGGAAAGAAACAAAGGCAAAAGCAACAAATGCAAATTCGTGGATTACCCACGTTTCAACTGGAACAGACATAACAATCCTAAACTAATGCAATCACTACATATCATGGACTCAATGGGCGTAGACATCATGCTCCACGATTAACCCCTGATCTGCTGAAGATGTGCCCACGTTTACCACTCATATCAATTTAATTATAAAAATTGAATAAAATTAAAGAATTTAAAATATGATTGAAAAAAGAAATTATAATTTTTATTAAGGAGGCTTGAGTTGGCATTTTTGTCAGGAGATTTAGATAAAAATTAATTAGTGTAACTAGTAATTCTTTCATAATTATTATACTATAATGACATTTAGTGTAACTTGTAAGTTGAGAAGCCACAATGGGGAAAGTTGATATATTGAAAGGTAGTTATGATAGAATTACAATTTACAAGTTACACTAAATGTCATTATAGTATAATAATAATATTTATATTTTTAATAATAAAATAAATAAATTATTTGAAGAATAAAACTTGAAATGATTTAGTATAATTTAGTATACAAATTTTATTAGAAATCTCAATTAAATAAAATAATTTTTTTTTATTTTTAAATTTTATTAGAAA
The DNA here is from genome assembly GCA_026284465.1 of Erythroxylum citrifolium. Classification (NCBI taxonomy): domain Eukaryota; kingdom Viridiplantae; phylum Streptophyta; class Magnoliopsida; order Malpighiales; family Erythroxylaceae; genus Erythroxylum; species Erythroxylum citrifolium. The sequence continues at coordinate 15,059,955 of JANKOE010000004.1, forward strand.
TCTCAATTAAATAAATTAATTTTAAAAAAAGAAATGAAAATAACCTATAAGAATTATGTTTATGTATACTTCAATTGATTGGTAAAACTCGTTTCACCACAATAGCTTAAGTTGTTGTGTGAGGTTAACTTAATTGGTTTCATATATTTACTAATACACTCCTTTAAGTGAAAGTTTTTTAGGCTTGAAACTTGCACAAACTCACTATATTTTGTGCTGAATAATAAATAAGTTGCATGATTTAAACTCATGACTACTTGGTCACAAAAGCAATCACTCATTTTTACACAATAACTTAAATTGGTGTATGAAATTAATTTACTTAATTTTATATATTCACCGACAAAAAGCAAAAATTATTAATGTTCGGTCAACATGCCTTTGCGTGCGGGATAAAAGCCCTAAAACCCTGACTTCCCCAAAGAACCAACCAACAGAAACATGGACGATACAACAACGGAGATGGAGGTGGAGGAAAAACATCTTGATCCAAACCCGAATCCCAAAAAGCGATTCGGACTCAGAAACACCATCCAAACGAACTTCGAAGACGACTACGTCTTCCAAATCACCGCCAAGTAAATAAACATCACTTGCTTCTCTTTGTATTATCGTATTTAGTAAATATTAACCAAGAAAGATACTTTTTGGACGATTAGTTAGTGAGGTATCGAGTATGACGAGTGTTAGATTTTTAATTGGTTGAAGGGATGACTGGACTTCAATGGCTGTTTCTCTGTCGACGAACACTGTCAAGCTCTACTCTCCGGCGACAGGTCAGTATCAAGGAGAGTGTAGAGGTCACTCTAATACTGTCAACCATATCTCTTTTTCCAATTTGTCGACGCCTCATGTTTTGCATTCTTGCTCCTCCGATGGTACTATTAGAGCTTGGGACACCAGAATTTTCCAGGAGGTCGTTTCTCTCTCTCTCTCTCTTTATTTTTATATGCACCTGAATTTGTGGTTGCATAGTGGTCTGGATTGGTGAATTTGAAATGTACTTGTATACTTCAGGTTTCACGCATACATGCTGGTTCTCAAGAGATCTTTAGCTTTTCCTTTGGTGGATCTAGCGAGAATCTTCTTGCCGCAGGGTGTCAATCGCAGGTTTGATATATAATTGATTTCATTCCCAAACTTTATGTATCTACTTCTTTGTGGATATATTAGTGATATCTTTAATCCAGATTGGATTCCAGAGATGCAGTGTGCTGTTGTTTCTTGTTTATTCTATTGTCTTGCAACATTTCTTTTGATTTGCTCCTCGGTTTATGTTAGATACTGTTCTGGGATTGGAGAAACAGGAAGCAAGTGGCCTGTTTGGAAGAATCTCACGTGGATGATGTCACTCAGGTCCAGATTCTCGTTGAAATTTTCTGTTTTATGTTACATATGTTTTTTTCATGACCAAGTGTACAGCTGGGAGGTGTTAGCATACTTTTTCAATCTTATGAATTGATTTGCACTGTTAGTTGTTATGTTGAGAATATCTGTTACGGATGCAGGAGTTCCTGCTGAAAGTCCCAATTTCTCAGTAATTGTCGATAGATTGTATTATGCTCAATGTTCCAACTTAACATTTCCTGATGAAGGATCCAGCTGTCTACCTTTAGCCATATCCCACTGGGCTAGATGATCTACTGCAAACATGTAATTTTGAGATCTCTCATCCTTCTGATAACACTTTTAGATCAAAGAAGATAGATATAAATGAAACTCACAAGTATCATACTATCCTGGAGAAGAATAAAAAATGAAAGCCAATATCATTCTTTGACTTGTGTGCATAGAATTTGACATGGTGATAGTCGACATGGCACACTTAATATGAATTCAGAGATGCAGCAAGGTAAACTATGTTCTTATGTCTGTCCCCACTGGATTATTAGGTTACCTGCATTAGGAGCAACATAATTGAGCCATTGTCTTATTGAATACAAATAATTCCCAAGTTGTGCTCTGGGATGCTACTGCTTCTATTTAGAATGTCAATAGCAACATCGATTACCTGATTTAGAACCTCGTCATATTTTCTTATTTTTGTTGATAGGTTCATTTTGTACCTGGCTATCAAAACAAGCTAGTTTCTGCTTCCGTCGATGGCTTGATGTGTATATTTAACACTAGTGGGGATATCAATGATGATGATCATCTGGAGTCAGTAAGTTCAAGCTTGTATTTCTCATTCAGTTCCATGTTTGCGTATGCCATATATCTCATAGCATTCTGATCTAGTATAGAAAAAAAAAAGACGGGTACATGTATTGTTTTACATCTATATGCTATTTTGATACATATAAGTCAATCACACATTAATTAGATCTAGAAACCAATAAAAAAATCTTTTTGTTCTTAAGCAGATGATTGGTATGCTTTCAGTGGCTCTTTGATTTCTTTCTATGCATGAAGTGATTTGTTAGTGCATTATTTAACTTTATCCTTATCCTTTGAACAAGCAAGGTTTTCTATATTAGTTTCTGCACATGCATGGAACACATTTAATCAGGAACTCTTGTGATAGCACTTCCAAATTGCTGTAGGTGATTAATGTGGGAACTTCAATTGGAAAAGTTGGATTTTTTGGAGAGAATTACCAAAAGCTCTGGTGTTTGACACACATTGAAAGTTTAAGGTAAAATTAAACTTTTCTGGCTATTCTCAACAGAACAAGAATCTTATATTCTTTTATGTTCCTATATGAAATGTTAACAAATCCCAGTCTGGTCTAGACTGAATATTTACAATATAGGAATTTGGCCTAGTTGCACTTCACACTAGCAGTTTTATGCACGCATGTTGCCCTACGTGACAGCCTTTTGTTTGAGATGCACAATTGATATTAACTTCTTTTTCTCTTCCTTTCCAGCATTTGGGATTGGAAGAACTCAATAAATGAGGCTAACTTAGAAGAAGCCCGTTCTTTAGCCTCAGAGAGTTGGGCACTAAACCATGTATGATTTCTCCTGTAAAATCTACAATGATAAACTCCTTATGTTCCTTGCCTTCGTTTGCAAATTTTACAGTTTGCTGTATCTGTGGGGGGCATCATACGTTGTATTAGGATGATAGGTTTTGTTATCTATATAGGGGCATATTTTTGCATTATAGTTTGTAGCTTTCAATCTTCCCCCTGGCTCTGGTAGCATGACGTAGTACTTAGCCTCTGCACATACTAATATGGTTCCAATCATATGTATGTGAGCTATTGCTGAAATAACCCTATACGGCTAGACAATATTAACAGTTTTGAAAATTTTAACTGAACAATTCACCTTTAAGTTTCCCCTAAATTCCAGTTGGGAACTCTGTTTTTCATTTAGTATTATTTGACCTTTAAAATCTCTGGAGAACATATTCATTTCAAGTACAAATAGACAAACATGTTTCTCAACATCTCGAGTTCAAGATTTTATTGTCTAATATTCTTCAGGTTCTGTACATCAACTAGAGAAAGAGTGCAGCCATTACATTTTCTTTAAAGTCGGATGCTTTATTCTTGTTATCAGTTGCATTTTTGGGTATGAATCTGTTACTATGAAGCACAAGTTGACAGTCCCCTTGTCCTTGGCAGGTTGATTATTTCGTTGATTGTCACAATCCAGGAGAAGGGGAATGTTTATGGGTCATTGGTGGCACCAATGATGGTGCCCTGGGTTATTTCCCGGTTAATTATAGGGGAGAGGAAGCAATAGGATCGGCAAAGGCAATTCTAACGGGTGGCCATAAGGGGGTTGTAAGAAGTGTATTGCATGCGCAAAGTCATGGCCTGTTTGGATGGACAGGCGGTGAAGATGGCCGTTTATGTTGCTGGTTGTCAGACGATTCTTCTGAGAATAACCGAGCTTGGATCTCAAGTTCGTTGGTTATGAAATCACCCAAGAATCGCCAGAAAAATAGGCATAGTCCGTACTAATATTTCTATGCGTTATTACTTCAAATCTTGTACGCGTCAAGTACTGAATATTGTTATGAAGTGCAAATACAAAGGTTTGGAAAATGTACCTCGTACATTTAACATGGCTTCCTATTCCATTTTCCATAAGGTATATACCGGTGACTCCTCCATTTGATCATTCATGCTATATAGACCAAATTCAATATCAATGCCAGCAAGAATTTACACTGTTTCGCAAGGGATCTAGCTTTTAATTCGTAAAAGATACAAATGAAATATTCAGGCACGATAACGTTAAATCACACAACAGTAATGTCTAAAATCCATAAACTAGAAGCGTTAAACTCGACTACAAGCAGATCAGACTCTAGGGAAAGAAACCACAATCCCATCTCATATATTTGGTTTCTCTTATAATTAAAACTCAAAATCAACAATTGATTATGCAAAGTGATTGGCATTGGGCGCAAAATGCTTCATAAAACTAGCAAACTTGCCCGAGTTTGGGGGAAAAAACTCATCCATCAGCCCCGTCCTCGCCCTGCACCTACCACCAAAATGAGAATGATCAATTTATTAACATTGACATGTGGCTTCAATAACTTTTAATCTGAAAAGGAGAAGTGCAAATGAATAAATACATAACATTGAGTATTAACAGTTTCCTCCTATTCCTATATCAAATTACCTTTGCTCCCACCAGGCTTTCCACCCGGACCACCTTTTCCTCGGCCTCCACCCTTAGCAACTCCATCGTCAAGGCCTCGCCCAATGCCTTTTGCTGTCCTTCCACCAGCAACGTCGTCTCTACCTCTCCCCCTTCCACGCCCTCCTACACCAGGTGGCTTCCGATCTGAAATAGATAATTTACTTGTTAACTAGACTGCTTCAGCGTTGATAGACAGGAAAAAGAAAACCAGACTTGCTGGAACCTTTTTCTCAGAGTAAGAAAAAATGAAAGCAGAGAAGAGAAGGGTTAAAGCAAATAAAACTTGGAAGCACATACAGCATGACAAGCAAATTACTTTTAAGCCCAAAACAAGGCAAGTGATAATATGAACTAAGAAATGTTCCTTTCAAGAAATAGTTGCATGTTATCGAACACGAACATATTGCTAAACAAGGAAACTAACCTGCACGACTCTTGGCTTCTTCTTGCACTTTATCAATAACCTGTTATGTGAAAGCAAAAAGATTACATGCAGAATAGATTTTACAAGACAGAACACCATCTAGCACCAAAAAAGCCAACAATGTTGAAAATATGTGCTTTGTACAAAAATCTTCTGCCACAATCAACATCCTAGAAGGTAGCCGAAGAACAAAAAAATAAATATACAGTTTCTATAATCAAGCATGCATACCTATCACAAGTTCCATCAATTTAATGATCAGTGTCATCTAAGATGAACATTCAGGCAGGTGGTCTTTCTACTGTTTATGTTACTTGAGGGAGATGAGCGATTGGAATAAAAGACTATGCAGATTGTACACAAAAGAATCAATAAATTCCAGCCTCAAAGCATTATCAGAACTTTATACTTGATAATAACATGATTTTTTTTCTCCAAAAGTAGAAAAGTTACTACTTCCATGTTGAACCTATTGCCACATGTTAACATCTCGTAAAGGATATTACCTCATCAGGCACTCGAAGATACTTTATAGTATTTCCACGGATATAGCATTCAGGCATTCGCCAAAAACTGTCTCCATCCTACATCATAAGCCAGTTAAACTGTAAGCTAGTCCTCAACAACAAGACAAACTTGGAAGAAATTCATGTATATCAAAAGTATACGGTACTTTGGAGGTGCAGATAACTTCACGTAGGTGGATGTTCATCCAAGTATCACAATTGACCAAATGCCCATTGTAAGTCTCCCCATTTTTCAGTTCCAACAACTGTTACAAGATACAACCACCAAGAATTACAAGCTGCAGAAAACATGAAAAAAGGGGTAAACAGAGTCTGACGCAGTAAACCAATAGGGTAAACAGAGTCCACATGAAAGTCAACGCAATAATGGAGGATCTCTTACCATGGGATGGCCTTGTGCCGTCTTAAGAAGAGAAAGAGGCAGCTGCCGTAAGAAACAAAAGAAATTCACAGTTTAGCCAAAGATGATCAAAGAGAACATAAACAAATTGTTAGTACACGAAACTACAAAAAAACGATAAATGCGATCTTTATCAACCTGAGATTTTTTAAAAAAATTGTTCGAAACAACACAAAAAGGAATAGAAAATCCAAACAACAATAAGAGACGCAACGAAAAAATCGAAAAGTTGGGATCTTTACCATATTTTAGAATTGGGAAACAAAAGGGGCGTTCCTGTGAGAGGGAGAGTAAAGTGTCAAGGTAAAGTCAGTTAAATCAGCTAAAATCACAGAAATAAAGGAAGAAAACGTCAACGACCGAGCGGTATGTTACAGTTGTTACCCACAAAAGTAGAGTTAGAGTAGTGAGAAGCCTTTGCTAAGTGCTACTAACTTTGAACTTTCAGTGGCGGTGGGTTGCTCGGAGCTGGAAGAGGAAAAGAACAGATACTAGAACACAGAGACCCACTTTGAACTAGTTGGCTAGGGAATTCTCGTCATTTTAAAGGTAATTAGGAAGAGTGAATCGGGTCGGCTCGAATAGATGACCCGATTAACAAGATTTGGAATTTGTTTATGCTTTTTCTTGATTATAAATGTTTTATAGACTTCTGTAATAAAAATAGCTCATATAGAAATTTATATTCCCCTTTTAAAATTATGGAGAAAGGCATTCATAATTCATAAAACAAATCAAAGTGACAGAATTCACAGAGGCAAACTTGGAAATAACAGAACAACTGATCAATATACAAACAATGGACTATTACAAAATTGAGGTCTGTTCATCTCAGCTTTACAACTGAGTTTTGCCGAGTGGATTTCAGGGCTAGGATATATCTATGAAAACACTTGACTACAGACAACATTGTCATGCCTAACCTCATTCGCTTCTGTTACACGAACTTTGAATTTTTACACGATAATAACTTAAGAAGACCACCGGTCCGGTCGGTCAAGGAAAGAGTTCACTGTTTGCTTCATTTTTATATTTCTTGTAGACGGATGTCATATCAACCAAATGACGCATAGTTGGTCTACCATGGGGGCAATTCCAAGGTGACTTCAAGTCTGCCAAGTGCTCTAGTATCTGCGGATGAAGAACAGATGACTACAACTTTTTCTGCAATGATATCTTTCTCAAGTAACATCACAATCGTTGTGAATAGGATACATACAATGCCTAAAAAGTGTTGGATTGGAACAATGTAAGAAGGATTTGTAAAAAATTCATTCACCTAATACGAATATCAAAATTTTGTTATTTCTAACATATGCATGATGATCTCGTTTCACAGAGAATAACATCTCTAGGAACAATGGGTGCTATCAGGTATTACCTTCTGCATCTCATTCCTCCCCAAGGCATTTCCGATCACGACAGAGGATTTGCATGCCCGTGATGCAAGCATCGCACGAACTCTTGATGGGCAGACAGAATCAACAGTGTCCATTTTGTAACTGCCAATTATTGAACATTCCTCTTGACCATCAGTAAGAGTAGAAATCAGCTCTTTGACATCTGTTCCAAAAGAAATTTACTAGTAAACTACTCAGGTTAACTGCTGCAAGATTCAAAGAGCTGTCCCCAATTTAAAGGCATTATGTTTCACCCTTCCTCAAAAGGAAGACAACAGGATCATGACGTTTTGACCAACAAAAAATTGAGGACTACATATACAAGGTCATTAGCTAAACAACTTAGTCATGACAGAATATATGCATCTGAATCTCAATCAAGCAGCCAATTAGACAGTTCTCCCTAAGAATGTTTTTTCATTAATTGGAAAGAAAGCTCTTTCCCTACCTTTCCCTACCTTCCCATCACACAGATGTCAAGAAAGTTGTTGCAATGAGACTGCCTTTATTTACATGGTTATGGTGTATATAGCCCTTTGGGGGTAAATAAAAGCATCAGAAGCACAAAAGATGGATCTGATATCATCGTATATGCACAGAAAAATATGTAATCACATGAACGCAATCCCAGGCATATTATGTGTAAATCAAAGATGTTTTTTTGGTTTTTATGTCAAAAAAAATTGTCACACTCGGCTGCAGATCATAAGTTTCCTGTATCATAAACAATTGGAAGGATAATCAAAAAGAAAAAGGCTTACCTTCAGCTCCAAAAGTTGTGTTCTTGCTGAAGGGAACAGCTTTCAGTTTGAAGCGGTGTCCAGGTTGTGCCTGTAGATCCTCTTCGAGAGTAAATCCATTTTTCCTGACAAATTGCGAAAACCATACCCAAGTCATCAGCATACCATGGATGATCTTGTAGTAATTTTTATAACTGGTTTAGTTGAAAAATCATAACGAAAAAAAAATCAGTCAGAAAAGAGAATTGGTGAAGTATGGAATGTATTTTACCTGATTATTTCCATGTTCATCGAAGCAACTACTTCCTCTTCTGGAGATAGCTCCAGTTCAAGTGTCCTACACATGATACCAAAGACCAGTCATTAAGACTTTCTGGAGAAGACAAAGGAACCATGTAATATTGTGATGGAAAAAAGCTGAAACGTGATATATTGTTCTTGATCCACCGTTAGTAATACACCATTATACCTTAGAAAGGAACAAAGATTCCACAGATCAAAAACAAAGAAGGGATCAAACTCTTACGCATGTTAGATAGCTACTTCTAGGAAAAGATAAATTGATGTAGAAATCTGTAATAAAGGTCATGAATATCTCCAGACCTTACCCAGAATTTCATTTAATTTCAATTTAGTAATTTAAAAATTGTAACAGATCATCAGTTCATTACCGAAGTAAGGGTTGCTGATTCAAGATGGTTGATTGACATAGTCGCTCAAAATTGTACTTCTCGTCAGCAGCATGCTGAAAAAAGTGGCAGAAATGCCATGAGAAAATTCAAATTGTTTCACAAGAACACATTTGACTACAGAAAACTGGACATCTGCTTTTTTTTAACTCAAACTGTTAAGGGGATAGAAACTACAGACAGAGGAACAAGGTATTCCAATCCACAAAAAAGATACCTGATCAACTATGAATAAATCATTATCCAACTTTCCAATGATGAATCCAAGATTGAATTGCCCAATTACCTACACATAGACAAAATGGAAATAATGCCACCCAGACAATCAAAGATACCATTAACAAACTAGAGGAAGGAAAAAAGTATTTGTTCAATGAAGGACAACCTTCATATGACAAAAATCTTGTTTTTTGAAAAGTCTTTCCAACTCAGTAATAGCTGCAGCTAGAGCTCCGGCTTTTCGCTCCTCAATGGCTGGTTGAGAAAGTTCCAGTGATGCAGCGGCATAGCTCCTATGGCTGCATTAGAAGCCAGGTAAGATAATGTCTAGATGAATCACCAATTTCCTAAGTTGATCCTATTTCATACCTTTGGATCTTCATGACTCCAGAAAAACAGTTAGACCGTAACCTCAGCAACCTCTGCTGCCTCCTTGTCCTCAAGTCTCTCAAACTAAATTGCAGTTTGGAACATATCTTTTGCGAAGAAGACACTGAAGCATCTATGACTGAGTCATTGGATTGTATTGGAGGAGTTCTGATGATAGGATCGTCATATATTTCATCAAGAGATTTGCTAGGAGAAGCAACTGATGCCATACTAGTAAGAAGTAATGGTTTTTCCATCTGTGCAGGGTCCTGGATATTAAGTTAAAAAAAGGTTAAGAAAGGGCAAAATTACAAGAAGTCCCAACACATTTACATGTTCCTCCAATCTTCCTATTACATTAATCTCCTTAAAGAATAAAAAGTTATCATCAAGATATTTGTTAACGTTAAAAAAAAAACTAAATGCAGAAAAGTTTATGGCACAAACCTCTTCAGGGTTTCCACCCTTGTTATTCCCACTTGAAGGGGGTGAATTTGAATTCCCAAATTTATCATTATTTGTATCCACTCTGAGGTACTTGGATGGCTGTGCCTCGCTCACTTCACCAAAATCCTCAATCTGATGATGATTATCAGAAAATTCTCTATCCAAATAATGGTTGACAAAATTATTTTCTGTGGGTTGACAGCGAAGAGTTTGATTTCTTAGGACTGGAACTTCAGATAGTACTGCACTGGTATCTTCTTGCTTTCTCTTATTTATGGTTAAAAACTTATTAAGTGTTGACTGAAGTGAGCAGGAGGTACCAATAGTGTTTCTGCTTCTATAGGTATCTAACTCAGTGACTTTAAAAGGGGGTGGAGCATTTTCCTCAGTTATATCAACCACATGAGTTTTGAGTTGTCTACTGTTACTCTTCAATAAATTATCAGTCTTCTTAATGTCATGCAATCTAAGAGTGAAGTCCTTCATCTTGAACTTTTCATCAATATCTGGGACAAATGTTCCGTCAATATGCAGGGAATGAGATCTATCTTGGCCAGTTTTAAGAGGACTACTGTCCTGCGGAGTGTGCTCCCCAGTTTGAATATCACCAGAATCACTGTCACCAGCAGGTAGTTGCTTTGACAATAAACAAGACTTATCATGAGGAGAATATGACTCAGAATGATTTGTTGGGCCAGCACACTCGTCAAAATTGTTAACAGAGTAGGACGCATTACTTGGAGAATAAATCTGCTGCAAGCCCTCCCTTAGAGCTAGTAATATGGAGCTCTCATCAGAAAAAAATATTTTCCTTTTATCTGGAGTTACATTGACATCACATTCCTTGGTTGGGACAGTGAATTTCATGATGGCAATGGGATATTGCCGGGAGTTTGCCCCTTTATATAACTCGTTCACCAGCTTGCTGACTTTTGGCATGTCAACTGGTCGACCATTTACAAAGTAAAATTGTCTATCTCCCAAACTGCGACCACGACCCTGTCCAGACTTGGAAAGGAAGCCATCAACCTTACAACCATCTGACAACTGTATATACAAAGGCTCTAAGCAGCTGAAGGTGCTCATGCCAAATACTGTTATGATGTTATCTTTTAGGGAATTACTACCTTGTGTTTTCAGAACAACAGATTTAGCACTTTTCCCAGCTGCATTGGTGCAGACTAATCGAACACCTTTGGCAATAAGAGCATACGCCTAAAATATGAAAAAAAAACATATACGTAATCATTTAAGACAAATAACAGCTACAGTACACTCCCATGAACATTCAACTTAGAAAACCAATTAAAACTACTGTACATTCCCCTGAACATTCAGCTTAGAAAACCAATTAAAACTTCAAGTGCAAATTCACACAGAAATGATTCATTTTATTCATTAACGTCAATCACAAGCAATCCAAGCTTTAAAAGATGAAGCTATCAATAACAGTAAACAGCAAAGAGGAAATAATATAAGAAGACATTACGTCACAGCATTATAGAGTTTCATGCACTAGCACAGAAATTAATGCTTTCATTTTCAACTACCTAATTGATACAAAAGCAATGAACTACTGACAGTGACGCTCAAAGTAGTAGGCAATATCAGATAATTAAGGTACGTTACAACCAATAGAGGAAAATGCTCACATTCAGCAAAGAGATCAGTTTCCCATATTCCTTGCGTATATTACGGCAAAATTCTTTGCTTCTGACAGGTAAATTAGAGAACAACTTCTTAACAGTAACAGTTGTACCAACTTGACGTGCCGTCTTTCTCTCAGATGTTAACACTCCAGTATGATCATAACTCAGGTGTACCGCTACCGACTCATTTATCGTCCTCGTTTCAACAGTCAGATCTCCCAATGCACAAAGCGAACTCAATGCTTCCCCTCTGAAGCCTAATGTGGCCAAAGACTGAAGATCATGAAAATCCGCCAGTTTTGAGGTGTGATGCTTAAGTGCAAGGACCTGTAAAAATAAATCAGACTTTGGAATTATATGCGAAATGCAACCTCGAGAGAAAAAAAAAATGAAAACGGAAACAAACACCTTGAAATTGTTCGGAGAAATGCCGCAACCATTATCGATGACCTGGAACCACTCCTTGCCGTACTCTTTCAAAACGATCTCGATGGAAGTGGCTCCAGCGTCCAAGCTGTTCTCTACCAGCTCTTTCACGGCCGACGAGAGGTCCAAGATCACTTGGCCGGCGCATATTCTGTGAACCACGCCTTTGTTTATGGCTCTAATAGTCGGAGAATCAACTGGCTTCGTTTCTTCCATGTCACACTCTTCAATCGGAGGAATTGAACATTACTAGTCAAACCCGAGAAATCAAACGAAACAATTTAGCCTGCAAAAATAAAGATAATTCAACAGGAACTTCCGGCATCGGGTGATTAAACCTGATTAAACCCTAGTCTAAGTGAATATGTAGAGATTTTGCCGCCAAAAAATGGGTAAAGAAGAGAGCCGCTCGGGCTATTTGGCTACCTGTATTCAACGTTCCGTGGGTTAAATGATTGTCCAAGACTATTTTTTGGTCCTAATCATTGATAATGTTGTTAGGATAAGCTTAGGATTACTATATTGATCGCTTCCATGGGCATGAAGGGCAAAAGACTCAGGTGATTTGAGACAAAAATTTGATAGAAATCATAGGTCAAAGAGATTGACATTTGCATAATATCTCATTGTGGCCCTAATATGACCTAATCGTACTTTGAATCTGTGTTTTTGGTGATTTAAGGCTATTGGAACAAAAGCCAGCAAAAAAACTCTAGAAAGAGCCCAAGAAGGATTAATAAGTATTTAAGGTAAAAAGAAACACCAAAAAATGGCAACTGAAATATCTAACAAGGAGATCAAAGAAAAAAAATTTCCAAAAGAAGAACTTGTAAAATTTTCTAACTCAAGGATAAGAAGAAGAACACATCCAAGATTCAATCTTCTACTCTTTCCTTTTCTTTCATTGTTTTGGAATGTTGATTACGAACAATTGTGAATATATTTTAGCTATGAATTGGTAAATTTGTTTTAGGAATTATTCTTGAATTGTTTTGTTAAAATTTTATGTTCTTGATTAAATAGAAACATACTTTGTGGTGTTTATTGTTTAAATCTTTGAATTAAATTTAAAGATTAGGTTGAAATATTTGTGTTATGTTGTACATATAGAGTTGGTACCATATTAGACCTATAAACATCATATTAATAAGCAACTGAAGAGAGATCTTAATTGTTTATTAGTTACTCATAGTATAGCTTCAAATCCAATTGGATTGTTAGCAAAAGTTTTAAGAAATCGAGAGGTCACAATTCAATTCTTGTATATATTTTAATTGAGATTACTTGGTTAGATCTTGAGAAATGATAATCATAACTATTGGATATCTAAGGTCAAGTATCATTAAATCAAGAAGGTGAGGTGAAAAGAAAATAAGGATAGAAGTAATTCCTAAATTGTTATTGTTGACAAATCAGAAGTTTATTGTTACTTTGTTAATTGTTCAATTATCAATTTCCTCTAATTTAGTTTACTTTCCAGCTACACTTATTATATTATTTACCTTAAATAAATTGTTACAAAAATTGTTAGGTGTTTAATAACAACCCTAATGGAAACGATATTGTTTATACTATAAAGATATAACCCGTGTACTTACAGTATAGATAGATTTCGAAAAAAAAATCAAACAAACAAGTTTTTGGTATCATAGTCGAGGATCGTAAATTTATAATCTTTCTCAATTTAAGTTACTTTGTTTTAAGGAATTTAACACTTTTATTGTGTGATTGTAGTTATATAAACATAAGACAAACTCATGGATACACAAGTTTTTTACATTACCAAGCAATAGAGGAAATTTTGAAAAATAAGATGCCAAGAAACTATAAAAAGATCAATTCCAAAACAAGGGAACTAAGGAGGACAACTAAGAACCCTCGTAGACTTTAAGAGGTCGAGGTTTAATGCTAATCAATAAGGGATTGCAAGACCATCGGTAAATAATTTTGAAATTAAACCAACTTTGCTGAACATACTACAAACCAATGTCCAGTTTTATAAACTGACCAGTGAGATCCCAATGCTCATTTGTCCAATTTCTTGGAGATATGCGATATATTTAAATAGATGAGTTATAAGAGGATGCAATAAGGATGAGTTATTTCCATTAACACTTAAAGATCAAATCAAAGATTCCATTCGGTTCAGCTTGAAACAATTCATTGTATGGTTGAATTCTCTTAACCTAGAAAACATGAGTACATGGAAGCAATTGGTACAACCCCTTTTTAGCTAAGTACTTCTCCTTAATGATGATTACAAGGATCACTAATGAGATAACAAATTTTCAACGAAGTGAAGGGGAATTATTGTACGAACTGTGGGAAAGATTTGAGGAGTTACAAAGGAACTACCCTCACCATAACTTACCCAAAGAGCTCCTATTACAAACCTTTTACAATAGAGTCAATCTACCCACAAGAGATACTATTTCCTATTAATTTCATAGTGCTAGACGTTGAAAAGGATCAAAACTATTCATTAATTCTTGGTAGAACATTCATGAATACAAGAAGAGAATTAGTGGATGTATCTGAAGGAAAACTAATTCTTCAAATTGGTAACAAAAATGTTTAGTTCAACATGAGTAAGGTATTAAAGAATCCAAAGGAGGGCAACACTTGCATGAAAATTGATATAGTTGATGAGTATGTAAAAGAGCAAGAGGAGAAATATAAAGAAGACGTTGATATTGAGGATGTAGAAGATGATTAAAAGTTAAAGAAGGAGGAGGAGGACTTAGGTGAGAAATTAAAATCGAAAATCTTAGTAAGGACAAAAGCACCCATGCCACCTTTCATTTGAGAAAATACCTATTTTAGAGTTAAAACCCTTACTCGCATACCTTAAATATGCCTTTCTAGGTGAGGATCATGCCATACCTATCATAATTTCAAACAAGCTAGATGGGGGAATAAGAAAAGAGAGTGGTAGAGACAATTAGAAAGAGGATGAGAGCTATGAGATGACAAATTTTAGATATAAGAGACAGAGGTCCTAATATGGGGAAGCATAAGATCAATTTTGATGAAGGTTATAAGGCAGTGAGGGAGAGACAAAGATGACTAAACCCTCATATGAAAGAAGTAGTCAAGAAAGAGGCAGTAAAGCTTTTAAAAGTGAGTATTATTTACCCTATTTTGAATACAGCTAGTACAATGTGTACCTAAAAAAGGAGAGACAATGGTGATGGAAAGTGAAAAAGGTGAATTAATCTCCACTTGAACAATTATATGTTGGAGGGTATGTATTGATTATAGGAAGCACAACATGATGACTAAGAATGGTCACTTTCCTTTACTATTTGTGGATAAAATGATTAAGATGTTGAACACATATTCCATTGTTTCCTTGATGTGTATTCAGGATGTAATCAGATTTTTATCTATTTGGAAGATTAAGAGAAGACCACGTTCATGTATCCTTATAGAATCTTGGTTATAGGCATTTGTCAATATGTATCATTCAGATTATTCCTTTAAAAATTCAAATATGAATAAAACCATATCGCATGTACTTAATTATGTCCAATAATAACTAAAAGGACACGATCTCTTACATAAGAATGTACCATTCTATGTCATTCACAATAGACCTTTAGAAATTTAAACTTAAACATGTTTGACTATACAATCATATAGTTAACTGTGTCTTAAAATACAAATAATGGACAATTTTCTATACAATATGTATCCTATTGTCCCTCCAAAATTCCAACATGAACATGGCTGACATCATGAGCATATAGTTAACTTCGTCTAACAAATTTTTTTAATATATATAGTTTGGAATACAAGCATATACCAATTTGTTTTCTTCACAATTTGCCTTTAGATAAGTGAGTGTGTTACTAATCTATAAATAAATGATTTTTTTCATTAATGCATATTTTATAGGATGTATATAGTTATAGAATAGTGTAAATTGATACCCGTTATTGTTTATACCCAATCATGGTATTCACATATGTAAAGACAAGGTGTTGTTTATCTATAATGAATAATGGTATTTTTTGTACATGGACATAGTGTTACATGTATAGCTTCTTAATATATTTTGGTTTCCATTTTAAAGCATAGGTGTTATCTATGAGTCATGAATGATGGTATGATTTTAGTACATAGGCATGGTATTGAATGTATAGTATCCTGATACAGTTTGTATTCAGACATGATTTTTTTGGCACTTAGTCATGGTATTTTAATTTAAAAGTGTATTTGTTATTTATCTATAACGAATGATGATATTTTTTTATACAAAGACATGGTATTGTATGTATAATATCCTAATATAATTTATATTTAGACATGGTATTCTTTGCACTCAATCATGGTATTGTCATTTTTAAAGTGTTTTTGTTACTTAGCAACAATGAATGATAGTATAAGTCTTTATACATAGGCATGATATTAGATGTATAATATCCTAGTATCGTTTGTATTAAGGCATGATATTCTTTGTACTCAGTTATAATATACTTGATTTTAAATTGTATGTGTTACTCTTTTGCAATAAACTATGATATTTTTATATATAGGTGCAATATTGTTTGTCTAGTATCTGAATATTTTTTTAAAGATAAAATATTTCATTAATACTGTTTATGTAAAATACAAGGAAGCACAGAATCTAGGTTGGTACAAAAAAGTCATGATTGCTTGGAATTACAATTCCTAGTAATCAGGTTATACAAGGTGATTCAATCCAATGACCATCTCCTCCTCATCTTGGTAAATAAATTAGTTGTTATTCCTCTTGCTAACAAGCGCATCCTACTATGGAGTACAATTTCCTAGTAAACCTCCTATATACTTCTTTTTTGCTTAAAAGTTATATTGTTTCTCTCTTTCCAAATGTTTTATATCATTGAGACTCAAATAATCTTGATTTCCTTGTAGTCAGCTTGATTCTACATTTTGGCATTCCCCAACCAGTTAATAGTGTCCTCCCAAGATAATGATGGACTGATAATGTTCAGTATAGTCCGAATTCTTCTCCACATTTCCCCGATAAATCTACATTTGTTCATTGAATGCTCTAAACTTTCCATATCTATACCGTGCATTCATAGCTTAGTGAATTGATTGAGAACTTCAGTATATCCTTTGTAAGCAACCACCCCATTCACTCCCAACCAAAAGATGAAAGAGTGAGTTGGTATGATGTCTGAATCCCTGATCAGATTTGTCCATTTAACCCTTATGTTTTGATCCTTTTGTAGCATACCCTTGTAGACCTTTGTGCTAAAATTTCCAGATCTATGAGTAATCCACTGAATTGTATCTTCTTCATTCTCCTAACAGTTTGACATCTGGTATATTATGATACTTGAGCTTATGCCATTATGATAGGGTTGTATCCATTGATTGCTTCTGATGAACCTAATTACTTTGGTCTCTGCATTCACCGCCAACTTTAGATGTTGCATCTCTTCCACTTTGTAAAAAGAACCCCATCAATGCCAATTATTGTACTAAAAATGTGTATTATCACCATTTCCAATCTTGTGAAGCACCGAGTTTTACATCAACTGCCTTGTCTCTAGGATTTCCTTTAAAGTCTTTAACACGTCTTGCCTATGTTTCAATGCCCGAATGCTACTGCTTTTTATAAATGTGTTATGTATCCATTTCACCCATAGATCCTCCTTCTTGTTGTAATTGTAAGTCGACTTGTACCATGTGTAAGTCAACTTATGCTTGCTCGGTACTGATAAGTCGACTTGTCCACTGGTGTAAGTCGACTTATGTGTGTACAGTACCGTAAGA
>JANKOE010000004.1:15100167-15116524 GCA_026284465.1 Erythroxylum citrifolium
ATTGATGTAACTCGACTTGTCACACATCAATAAAAAAAATTACCTCTTTTCTAAACCCTAAAAGTCTACGTCTGAAATTCACCTTTGCCTCCAGCCGTCTACAATACGGCGTTCTGTTCTTCTTCTCTGACATCGTATCGATTCATCAATTCAATGAAGGGTGCTTAGGGCATTAGGTTGTGATTACGGGACCTATCATATGGTATTACAGCAACGATCTTGGATACAGACCATAAATCTGGTTGCTGGAAAACGAATGGAAACTAGGGTTGAAGAAATAGAGGAAAAGCTCAGCTCCATAGAAACCCGTTTGGCTAAATTGGATAGTATGGATACCGAGAAGCTCGCCAAAGTTAGTGACCGCTTAACTTTCATCGAAGATACTCTCATAAACATCCTCCGACAACTCAACATAAATAACCGTCAAGAAGAATCAATCACCAAAGAGCCTACACCTGAGATCATGAACCTTGAATTTGTGATTTTGGCTGGTGATAAAGGAAAAGCCGTTAGTAGGTCAAAACCCCTCGAAATTGGGGAAACCTCCCAACCAATCTCTGCATGGCGCCACCATGATTCTCTACCTTGCAAACTTAAGTTACCCATATTCGATGGGCAGGATCCCGATGCATGGCTCTTACAAACTGAAAGATACTTCCTTCTAAGGATGGCAGCAATTTAAGAAGCTGCTGCTGGAATGTTTCCGCTCCACCCAGGTTGGCACTTTGATGGAAAAACTTTTTGCCTTGCGCTAGATGACAACAGTGGCAGAGTACCGCCGTAACTTTGAAGTGATGTCCTCTCCTTTCCCTGATCTTCCAGAATCAGTGATTGAAAATACCTTTATCAATGGGCTGCAAGACCACATTAAGGCTGATTTGAAATTATGGGAACCCACAGGTATAGGTCGGATCCACCTTCATGCTTGAAGACAAAAATGACTTTACTAAAAACCACCGTATGGGAAATACTTCAGCCAGCCTCTTTCACAAATCTCGAGGAATCTCTTCTTCACCAGGTACGATGACTCTCCCAAGACCCCTCTCTTCATCTCTATTTTCTAAATCAACCCTTTCTGCTTCTGCTATCGCTTCTCCCACCTCGGCACAGCAAACCTTCTCCACCAACACAACTACCTCAAGCACCACCATTCCACCTAAGTTATGCCGGCTCATCGAAGCAGAGATGAAGGCCAAAAGGGAGAAGGACCTTTTCTTTAAATGTGATGGACAATACGGCCCAGGTCACCAATGCAAGAATAAGGAGCTCCAGATCATATGGATGGAGGATGACATGCCGGAGGTATTGGAAGAAGACCCTTAACAGATTTCTGTCGATTCCAGCTCTTTAAGTGAACCAAAAAATATGGCATTGTCACTTTCTTTCTTAGTTGGGATTATGGCTCCTCACTCTTGAAAACTTCAGGGATTTATGAATCAAAGGGGGGTTGTGGTTCTGATAGATTGTGGAGCTTCCCACAACTTCATCTCCTCCACTCTCATTGCTGATTTGAATCTGCCAGTCACTCCTACCACCAACTTCGGAGTCACCTTTAGCACTAGATAACAGATCCACTCTACAGGTATATGATGCCAACTTTGCGTCCATCTACCAAGGGTTGATGTTATTGCGGACTTCTTCCCTCTCCCTCTTGGGAATACTGATTTGATTTTGGGATACCATTCGCTTCTCTCCTTGGGAGCATCATACATGAATTGGGCTAACCTGTCGATGGAGTTTATGGTTGGTAATCGTAAGGTATAGTTGCAAGGGGACCCCACTCTATGTAAAACTCAGGTCTTTCTCCATGCCATGCACTGCATAATTAAAAAAGAGGGACACATGTACTTATTGGAATTCCAGCAACTAAACTTAAATGAACTCGAGCCTCCACAAGACACTACCCACATATTGTCCCTTAGCCATTCAGCATTATTCCAGGAATTCCAGGATATTTTCCATCTGCCTCCTGGACTGCCACCAACAAGGAGTAATGATCACGCTATAATTTTGAAAGAAGGAACTTCTCCAATATTTGTCCGTCCTTACAGATACCCTCATGTGTAGAAAGATGAGATTGAAAAGCTTGTCACTGAGATATTGGCAGCCAACATTATTTAACCAAGTAACAACCCATTTTTTAGTCCAGTTTTATTGGTAAAAAAAGAAAGGTGGCAGTTGGCGTTTCTGTGTGGATTACAGAGCTTTGAATCAAGCTACTGTACCAGACAAATTTCCATTCCTTTCATTGAAGAACTGCTTGATGAACTCTATGGTGCAGTCACATTTACAAAAATTTACCTGAGGTCTGGGTACTTTCAGATTTGAATTCGTCGTGAAGATATTCCTAAAACCGCCTTCCGAACTCACCTCGGGCATTATGAGTTCTTAGTCACACCCTTTGGCTTGAAAAATGCCCCATCTACATTCCAATCCTTGATGAATGAAGTGTTTTAACCATTCTTGAGGAAGTTCGTCCTTGTCTTCTTCGACGACATTCTCATCTACAGAAAATCAGAAGCTGAGTATTTGGACCATCTCCAACAGGTATTCATAGTCTTCGGTCCCATTAATTGTTTGCTAATACAAAAAAAATATGTCTTTTGCCAACCCAGGATTGAGTATCTGGGGCTTATAATTGATGCCAATGGAGTTTCAGCCGATCCATCAAGAGTACAAGCTATGATTGACTGGCCTGTTCCTACCACCCTCCGAGCCTTGCGAGGGTTCCTTGGCCTCACCGAATATTATCGATGCTTTGTCAAAGACTATGGCAAGATTGCTTGGCCCTTTACGCAGCAGCTGCGAAAAGACGCTTTCCACTGGGACTCTTCCGCCAAATCATCCTTTGAACAGCTCAAGCAAGTTATGACAGGTCTTTCGGTGCTTGCCTTACCAGATTTTACGAATCTATTTGTTGTTGAAACTGATGCCTCGGGGTTCGGTCTAGGGGCAGTTATGATGCAAGATAACCGACTTATGGCCTTCTATAGTCAAAAACTTAGCTCTTCAACGCAATCCAAATCTATGTATGAAAGGGAACTTATGGCCATTGTTTTTGCTATTAAAAAATGGCGAGCTTATTTAGTGGGGCAACAATTTGTGGCCCGAGCAGATCACTGCAACTTGAAATGTTTGCTAGAGCAGTGAGTGGTAGATGGGGAGCATTGTAAATGGTTTCATAAATTGATGGCTATGACTTTGAAATCCAATGCAAGCCCGATTCTACAAATTCAACAGAATATGCCTTATTTTGCCTACTGGATCACATGACTCTCTCTACCATTTCAGCCCCGGTCTTGCTAGACTTTCATGATCTGTCAACACAAGTTGCTGTCGATACTGTTCTTGCTAATATTGTGAAAGCTATCAATCAAAATCCAGCTTCTTTTCCTTACTACAAATTGGATGGTGGCCACCTTCATTACAAGGGTCGTTTAGCATTACCTTCATATTCACCTTATATCCCATTGTTGCTACAGGAGTTCCATTGTAGTTCTGATGGGGGACATGCGGGTATTCGACGCACTTATGCCAGAGTATCTGCAGAATTTCATTGGAAAGGAATCCAAGTCTAGGATTATGTTCTTGCTTGTGATGTTTGTCAGCGTAACAAGTATCAAGTCATAGCTAGATTATTACAACCTTTACCCATACCCGATAAAGTGTGGGATGATCTCACTATGGACTTTGTGGAAGGTCTTCCTAAATCTCACGGCTTTGATTCTATTCTGGTGGTAGCCGATCGACTTTCCAAGTATGCCCACTTTATGGCCCTTAGGCATCCATTTACAGCACCCACAGTCGCTCAAATATTTTTGCAGGACGTGGTTCAGCTTCATGACATTCCCCGTAGCATCATCTCTTACAGGGATAAAATATTCATGAGCTTGCTCTAGTGTGAGTTGTTCACATTGCAAGGATCTGAACTCAAGCGAAGCACGACCTACCATTTACAAATTGATAGCCAATCTGAGGTGGTCAACCGTGGGTTGAAACTTTATCTTCGCTTTCAACACCATCGGCACTTCTCTTGTACAAAAATAAATGAACAAAATAAAATGGTTTTATTTTATTTCATTTTATAAATAATAATAATTATTAAAAAAAAGGGTGTTAGATGGCGTTTTGTCCATTGGGTGGTTTTGTTTTGGTTTTACATTTTAAAACCAAAACGAAAGGATGCGATTTGTCGTGGTTTTCAAGTTTTAAAACAAAACGTTATAATAAGACTTAAAAAGTGCTGTGTTGTGTGTAAACAAAAAAAAAGAAAAAAATTTCGTTTTTAGTACGTGAACAAACAACGAAGAGAAGAGTGATATATAGGTACACTCTTGCATTTTCATTTTTTATACGTGAAAATAAACAAGAGAAAAAGTGTTTTCTCTATCTTGAAGAAAGAGTTCTTCAAATTTAACCATAGTCATATCAAGTGTCGAAAGCGGGACTTATTTTTTAATGTGAAGTACATATAGATTTTGTATTTTCAAAATTCAGTATCGATTAATCCTCACAAATTGCAGATATTTATTTTTGTCAGTTCTTACTATGAATATGATTATTAAATATAATAGATAAATATAAGATTGCATTTTTATTTCCGTTGCGTATGCGATCCTTCAATCAAATCTTTCTCTTGGAACCATTTCATGCATCTCCACCATTTGCCACAAAGTGTACAGAGTGAAGATACATGGTAAGACCATTACAGCTACACCAGGACGCCTAACATAAATTCATAGACAACCCCATTTAACAGATCACATTAAACAGAACAGAAATATATGTTTTTTCTTAACTCATGATCCTGGTAAACAAGACATCTCGATAATTGTTATGCAAGTTTTTCACCTGGTGAAACCGACATACCAGCCAAGGAGAGACATAGCGTAAGGAAGGCCCAAAGCGCCAGCACCAACCATGGCGGTGACATTGTGAAAAGCAGAGTACCACCATTTTGCGTTCCTGGACCTGGTGACTGGAAGCCAGTCATTGAGATCTTTCACCTTGTCAACTTTTTTTACTTTAATTTCTTCCATACTGGTCGTGCAAGCCAAGAAAATGTGAACTTTTTACCTGAATTCAATATATCAGATTAAGATTATGTTGCGTGCCGCAGAATGATAAATTATTCAGAAACTATAATTAGAAACTACAACGCTAATTTTGTATATATACGAGTTTTGTCCAAAGGTCAGTCTGATCAACTTGTTCATCGGTCAGGAAATAATTGGACTTGGCGTTAACCAAGTCCCTTACAAACTTGGAAGATATTTGATTAAAGCGGACTTTCAATTAACAATAAGATTTGAGATGTTTATCTTTAGATTCTGAGCAATCCATTCTAGTAGAGATCGGAGGAATGTAGTTAGAACAGATTCACCTGATCATTGGACTTCCAATTTTCGAGGAACAGAAATACCTTTCATATACTTCATAGTAAGCCGTCATTCAAGAAGATATCTCCTGAATGACTGTTAACAGCAAGAAGCGATCTAAAGAAAAGATATGAATGTGGTTTACAACACGGAAACGAAGTTCAAACTATGAAAACATTTGGTTACAAAGCAGAAGATTGCCGGAATGAATTCTCTGTTGTTGATTCCATCTCTCAAAGAGAAAGTCTTCATCATTTTGACGATTCAGGTACTCGGTGATGTCCAACTTTGACCTTGTCCCTTGCAATGAGAATTCAATGTGGTAATTTCCATTGTCTCCTGATTTATTTTCTGAATTCTGAACAATGCTTGCAGAATGGTTATCTGTAATTCCTGGGCTCCAATTAACACGGCTGCTGACAGATAGATTACACAAATCTTCTGAGTCCTGCAGGAGGAACTTAATTTTACTAACAGATCTAAAAATGAAAAACTAGATAGGAAGGAGGGAAACAGTAAGACTTCCCAGATTTCATATACAATAAACTAAGCAAGGTTAATATAAGAGAAAGGATTGATGAATGAAAAAGACTAGATGTGATAGCTAGTATCAATCGAGACAGGCCAACCTGATTCTTTTAAGGTCTCACATTTTTAAAGAAGGAAACAGAAGTTAAAAAATTGTGGTCCAAGTATTCACCACCTCAATCTGACCTAAGTGTCTTAATACTTTTACAAGTTTGTTTCTCAACCTCAAGTATAATTTTTTTGAACTTTTCAAATGATTCGGATTTTTGTTTTACTAAGTACACATGACCATATCTAGAATGATCATCTATGAATATCATGAAATATGATAATCTGTCTCTAACACAAGTAGATATAGAGCCAAATACATGTGAATGTATTAGCTCTAATAAATCATTGGCATGTTTTCCCTTTCTAATAAAGGATAGTTTGGTCGTATCTTCCAATAAACATGATTCATGATCAAAAGGATCCAAATATTTTTTTAAATGTAACTTTGTGATTATATTTTCATTGATATGATCTAACCTACAATGCTATAAAAGTTTAGATCACTTAACTTCATTTTCTTGCTATTTATGTTAAGGATTGACCTTTCAAGATAATTTATACAAACCATTTGTTAATAATTCAAATCTATAATAAACATCATCTTTATAAAAAAGAACAACTCTTATTCTTAATAATAAAGACAAATCAATTCAAATCTAAATAAGAAATAGAAATGATGTTTCTAGTAACAACTAGAACATAAAAATAATTATTTAGTTCTAGTTTAAGGCTAGAAGGCAAAGCTATATTCTATAATACAAGTTTCTACAGCTAATACAATAACTCTTGCTCCATTCTCAACTAACATGTCCCCTTCACCTTTCCTCAGTTATCTACTCCTTGCTAATATCTATTTATTATTACAAATATGAGAACCACACCTAGTATCTAATACCCAAGAATATATTACAAAAGTAGATAGATTGATCTCAATTATAAACATACCTGAAGAAATAGCTTCCTTAAACTTCTTATCTTTTAGGGTAGCAAGATAAGTTGAGTAGTTCCTCTTCAAGTGTTTCTTAACTCTACAACGAAAACATGTGTCTTTGTCATTGCTCTTCTTCTTGACACCACCTTTTGGCTTTGTTACTCTAACAGAAGCCTTCTTTCTTGTTATTATTCTTCTTGGAGCCCTTTTTCTTTCTTTTGAAAAAATCAACAAGAATAGAACTAAGTTCCTTCTTAAACCACCCCTTTATAGTATCGAGCATATTAAATAGTTCAAGTAATATCATATCCTTTTGATTCATGTGGAAGTTGATAATGAATTGTGAAAAGTTCGAACTAAAAGACTGTAGCACCAAATCAATGCTCAACTTATGATCCATGACAAAACTTAATTAGCCTAATTTTTCAATGTGGTAAATCATCTTCAACACATGTACGTTCACTAAAGATCCTTCTGTCGTCTAGAATTGAAATAATGCTTTGAAGAATTGATACCTCTCCATCCTATTTTGTGAACCAAACAACATCATCAATATAATGTTGATATCTATCTCAAACCTCATTAGTCGCTTCTGAGCTAAGCTATGGTGAAACAAAAGTGTAAAAAACATATAACTTCTTTTCTTGCTTGAGAACAATTCTCAAGTTACGAAACTAGTTCAAGAAGTAAATCCATTTAGCTTGTTAGCATCTATGATGCTTCTCAATGTCATATTAGTACTTGTCTTCTTTTGATAACTGAAAGACATAAAAGAGCAAGTATTTGTTTGTACCATAAAAAAAGACTTTAATAAATATCTGATTACTCATACTATTTTATTCAAAATAATAACCCTTACTAATAATTTGAGAAATTATTAAATAATTTCCTAGTGAGCTAGGATCTCATTCAAAAATAGTTGATCATGAGTTTGCTATCAAACTAACTAAGTATAAATTAGGTAGATAACAACTTTATTAATCACATCTTACGTGACTGCTAGATTAGTTAGGTGATAACTCTATCAGAATATATTTTATATATTATTTCTAGCCCTACCTCTAAATCTATATGATCATGAGTTTGCTTATTCAAATCATGCAAATTTAGTTAAGTATAGTCTATTAATTTAAGATAAAACATATTTTGGTTAAAGAGGCCTTGAAGTTAGTAAATAAGTGTTACAATAAATAGAACTATGATTTTATTCTTAAATAATAGAAGGCAACTATTACATTCTTAACGTGAACTTAATATTTAATTAAGGATTTATAATTTCAAAAAAAATTAGTCTCATCAAAATATTATAATCAAATTATATTAATAATTTATAACAAAATATAATTATGAAAGAAATCATTTAAAACCTTTTCTTGTTTCTATTTTATTGATTTGATAACTAATTTAAATTAATAATTCAATTTCTTGAAAAATTAAAGTAAATTCTAAAATATTCCTAATAATGATATCCTTTGAAAACAATTTTCAAACATTTAGATAAATATTTTTCAATTTATTAGGAATTTAAACCAATTTAATCTCATTTAATTTAATTTACTTATAATTAAGGCTTCAAACATATAAAATCAAATAAAAAATGTGGGGACTATGATGCA
This sequence comes from Erythroxylum citrifolium, assembly GCA_026284465.1. Classification (NCBI taxonomy): domain Eukaryota; kingdom Viridiplantae; phylum Streptophyta; class Magnoliopsida; order Malpighiales; family Erythroxylaceae; genus Erythroxylum; species Erythroxylum citrifolium. Next base: position 15,108,672 of record JANKOE010000004.1, read on the forward strand.
CGCACTAGTAGCTTCTGTTGCAGACAAATAAAGACACATACCCCATCGTTTTCCAGAATCAGGGCTTTCTGGTTTTGTTGTTGTCACCTCCTCTGCATCTATACTGTGTCTTCCTATCTGCAAGGCTACATTGGAGTTGCACCATCGCTTCCATCCACCTTTGGGTGTGGGCGAGTAGTACCCTTACCAATAGTGACAGCCACCACTGGTGACAGAGGGCGTTTAATCCCTCAACAGCAACAATTCGCTACAAGTGAAGAAAATGACCATTGTGCCACCAAAAGCAATATCCTCATTCGTTCTAGGTTGGCATGCAAAGTATATATTTTTCCAAAACAAAAACAACCAGAAGAAACAAAAGAAGAACATGCATGATCTAATTTTTCTTAATTATTCAGAACCATTCATGATTCATCACAAACACACAAGCAACAATCCAAATTCCAGTTTTCAGATTTCAGATTTCCAAAGGTAGAGAACATAGAAAGCAGATGCGGCATAAAATTTTTTCACAAGATATATCAAACAACAAGAAAATCATTAGCCTTAATTCAATAAAAACAAGATTTTAGAAACAAGATTTCCACCCTTAACTTTTATCAAATCAATAACAATCAAACAATTAATTCAAGTTAAACAATTAAAGGAGACTCTAATGCTACTACTGAAAAATCAATTGTGATCGAATTATGAACACAACAGAAAAATAAATTTTTTAGGTTTTTAAGTCGGATCTCAATAATTGAATAACTTGAAAATACTTGAATCATAAAATATAAAACTACTCCTGATTCGATATTCCTGTTGAATCCCTTTCAAAACTTTTTCGATGTGTCAATCATGAGATGTTCATGTGTCCAACCTCTAATAATATCTACAAAGTAGTCAAAGCACACTCAACTCTTTAAGAGGAATCAGTAGGAATGTTAACTCCTTTATGCTTATTCCTATATATAGAAAAAGCATTATAGTTTTAATTTTATTAAAATTAAATACATCAATTATAATTAAAGTCAAACTTTAATTATAATTAATTTAATTTTAATAGAATCAAATATCTCATAGTTGGTCCTTAAAATTTTCCAAAATTTATAATTAAGTATAATTTATTTTTCTCTTTTAAACTGCTCTTTATAGGTGACCCAAGAAGCTTTTAATTTATTGAAAATAATTATTAATTTTAATTCATAATTAAAATTAGATAAATTAAAGCTCCTTTTAATTTACCTTTAATTCTCTTATTAAATAATTTATAATCATAGATCAAGATTGACGTCTAGCAACATGTCATGACTACCCAAATATCAGGAATGTCAAAGTAGTTTGACTTAACATGTTCATGGATGGTTATGATGTATAATTTAATCCTTTTGTCGTCTAATGTTTCAACCGAACAAAGTATGGATATAGTAACTCTTTTGAATCCATTCATATTCGTTCTTGCTAATTAGTAATTGATTTAAAATTGATATTTTAAAACACTTTTTCAAATGTTAATTCAATCTTGCTAGAGAATTCTTTAAACCACTACTAATCAAGAATAATTTAACATTCTTTCTAATTATTTTAGAGTGAAGAATCTTTTATTGCTTACTCAACTATCTTCGTATAGTTTATACTATATCTAGGTACTACTAACTGAATTATCCTAAATAGGATAAGTCATAAGTAGTATCAAAACATAGTAATTCTCATATGAGATACTTAGTAAGCTCAAATTTAAGGATGAATTTTATAACCATCTTAATAAGGAAAAATTGTTGACACATAAGTACTATTTCATTTGGAATGCTTGTCAGTTCAGTGAACATAGTTTCTAATAAGCACTTTCACGTCAGTTTAAGTATCTCTATACATTAATTTACAAGAACAATTATTTTTTTTCATAAGAAAGAAACATAACATGTGTTAGTTTTACCGTTTCATCAATATTCCATCATGAAGAAACTATAACTAGAAATAATTTGAGAATACTATATAAATACAAATTGAATCTTATAATTATAATCTCATCATAATTTTAGTAACATTAATTATTCCAAAAATTTTACCTTTAATAGTAAATATAAAATGCAATTAACATAATACATAAAGATAAGAATGTCTTTATAATTAAATAATAATGTTATACATAAAATTATAATCAATTGGCTGCAAGTGCATAAACAAGCAATCTATGCATTAATTATATTTTAAGTGAACATGGCAAAATGCTAGTTACATCTTACAAGGTTTGCTTTTCCTATTGAAGCAAAGTGATATAAAAGTTAATTTTTATATAGTTTGGATTAACACATGATGTCAACATATTGAAAGGCACGCATCAAAGCAATAATCTGTCAGTTTCCTGAATAACCTAAAGATTTTGTTAAAATAAAAAAGGTTGAGAGTAGAAAATGCATTGTTTCTTTATGAAAACGTCGTCTTCAGTATAGTTTCCGGTTTTCTGTTTTTTCTCTTAACCGAGGCAATTCTTTAGGGCCATCTTCTTCCCACCAGGACCGCACGTTTTTGCTTTTCTGGTACGCGATATCAGCCACTTGATTTTTGTCTCTCCCAGCAAATAGTTTTATGCAACTCGTGCAGGAGTTGTGTTGCTTCTGGCGTTCTCATCGTACATCAACTAGCCTGCCAAAGGCTAATACAACTTGATCAACTAGCCTGCCAAAAGCTAATACAACTTGAAAAAATTCACTTCCCTATACTACCTCATCTAGAAAGATTAGCCACTCTAAAAACTTGATCAACAGTCAAAGCGCCCCCAACTCCTCCAAGGAAACGGGGAGGAGACCACTGTTTTCACGGTTTCCAGTTTTGGTGGTCTTAGGTTCGAATAATGCTCTCCAACACACTTTTATAAAATTTCTGATCAATTCGGCGTGTCACTCTGGTTGGGCCGGCCTTACCAGGCCCAGCCTTAGGCTCGGATATCGAAGGTCCAGTCATAGGAGATAATCTCCTATGCAAACACAACGACTCACGTAAAGACTTAAACCTAGCGACAACCCAGGTATATAAGGTACTATTCCTCCATAATTTAGGGATGAGATTATAACCCTATTTTCCTCTGCTTTCAGCAGCCAAAATTAGATAAAAAGACTGACTTGAGCGTCGGAGGGGCCTCCTGGGAATCAACTCCCTGTCCGCCGTTATTTATTTTGCAGGTATTTCATAGTTAGAGTCGCACAGATCATGAATCCAAACAATGACGTTCAACCTCAGCGAGATCCAGCTGAACCACACTCCAAAAAATTGCGGTTGCTATCGTGTGTAACAAATAAGTTATTAACCTTAATCTTAGAAGGCTATTTTAATTTTATGTAGTTATTTCCTTTACTTGTTTTAACTATTAATATATTGACTTAAGATATTGATTAATTGAAGTGAGAGCAAGTTGACCGAACATCATTTAAAGGATCAAACTAAAGCAAGTTGCACATTATAGTCGGCCGGGTTTAATATTCATGGGCAGCCAAATCAAAGCGACCACAGAAAGTGACATTGCCGACATCAATGCCTGTGAAGGTTCGGAACCTATTAAAAGAAATTGTTTCGTTTCTGTTACCCACCGCGTATGGTGAACCTGTGGTCTTTAGAAAAACAAATCCGCAGTCGCGTAAGGGGCATGTGGGTCTAAAGGCACAAATGATAATCTTCCGACAACAGATAATTAATAACAAAAACTCCAACTTGCCAGTTCCGCCGTGCCTCTCTCTCTCTCTTTCTATACATGATGCTTCTCATTCAATGAAGGATTTTTGTATGCGGCGCAACAGATCTTATGGGACCATCAGTATTCTGCCAAACCCCAAAACGCGGCGGATTAGACACAGATAAATTTATTAATTACTAGGAGAGCTATTCGCTTGTTTGGAACTGGAAGGATTTGTATAATCACATGTGAAGACGAAAAAGGCAATGAACTGAGGCCAAATCATGTGGATGTGTCTGGTTCGGTATTAATCATTGACATGCTTACGTGGGTCTAATTTAATAACGTAAAAAGATCTAAAAAGTTGAAGGTTGGCTACGCTGACGTCGTTGTTGATGCACTGTTGTGGTTCCAACTAGGTTTTGCCATTGTAGGTTACGGCCATGGGCTTATGAGGCCCTTTCTGGTATGAACCCAATTGGGTATCCGCTCTTGTTTCAGGAATACCTGCTCAATATCTGTCTTCGCGGCCTCAGTTGTGACTGTTTTGTATCCTTTGTTTTCTGATACCAGAAAGGATGCAGATCCTGTGAGAAGCTGGGAAGTGTTCTAATTTTCGAACATGACCGTAAAAGATAAAATTTTCTTTTGCTGAAAATACCGTTAAGATAGGGTTGGCTGGCTGATGGGAAGTGTTCTAATTTTCGAACATGACCGTAAAAGATGAAATTTTCTTTTGCTGAACATGACCGTAGAAGATTAAGAAAAGTATTAATAAAAACATAAACTATTATGTGTAGATGATTACAGAAAAGTCGTGGATATTTGGATTGAGCAGCAAATAGTAGCCAGGCATTAGAGATGAGGATCATGAGGAAGCAGCTGGCAACACGTACGGGCTGGAAAACAACAAAGCATGTTCGTCCCACCCAATTCCATTGCTCAATCCTCAAAGTTATCCTCCATACGCATCCCAACAGTCATCCTCTCCAGTCAAATGATATTTGTTCTTGTCACAACCCTCCTCTCATAACATGATCAAAAGAGGAAATGCACAAGAGAGGAGGGAAGAACGTAGAGGTAGAAGCAGAAGGATGAGATAAGAGGTTTTAGAAAGCACAACCTATATTACAATGTCACCTATCTATCAATTCTCAACCCCTGTCATGTACGTATAAATGTTTTAAGGGAATTTAACGGAATTCGATGTCCAGAACTTTGGTCCTTGATTTTGTTATATGTATAATATTTATTGTAAATTTTTAAAATTTAAGACCCATTTATAAAATAACACTATTGTTTTAAAGCAAAATTACATGTCTATATGTTTAATGTTAAATAAGCCTCTCTTTTTTTGTTTATTTAAAAGGTTGAATTGATTAGATTGTGATAAGATAACTTCATTTCTTTAAATCAAACATAATGCTAAAAATAACTCAATTTTCATTTGGATTCTTTAAATCAATTTATTAAAAAAAGAAAAGGTTTTAGAGTTATTTTTTATATTAATAAATTTTAGATACGAAGATGCTAACTAGATGTGGAAGAGAGTAACAACTCTTTTAATAAATACAACTAAAGAAATCTTGGTTGTTTTTAACAGATCTAACGTTATTAAGATGAAGTCTTGCTAATGGAATTAAGATATATAAAAAAGGTTAAGATCAAGAAGGGTGTAAATAAAGCTCTCTTGGATAGCACCACAGAGATAGAGAGGGTAGTTAACAGAAAAAGTTACAAACTGACAAAGAAAGAGGTGATGAAGATAATTTCATAAGCTAAAAGCAAAGTTTACGAGAAATTATATCAACGGTTAAAAATAAAGATGAAAAAATGATATATTTAAGTCGGCGAGAGCTAAGGAATAGAAAATGAGAGACTTAGATCAAGTTTGTTGTATAAAAGATGAAACAAGACGATTGCTCGTAACTGAAAATGATATTAAGAGAAGATGCCAGAGATACTTCTATAACCTTTTTAATGAAAGCGTAGAGGATAACATCTCTTTAGATGATCTTAGCACGTTCAAGAGGTATTGTAACTTTACTTGTTGCTAGCATATTACAAAGGAAGAAACTAATAGAGCTTTGAAGAAAATGAATAGTGGAAGGGCAATAAGACCTCATAAGATACCTATAGAAATGTGGAAGAACTTAGGCGAAAAGGTCTTATTTGGCTAGCTAAGCTTTTAATATGATCCTTAGGTCTACCAAAATATCGGATGAGCGAAGGCTTAATATGCTAATTGTTCTATACAAAAACAAAGGGGACAGTGATTGAAAAACCGAAAGGGTTAATTAATTCGCAAACTTCTTTGGCACGAACAAAATAAAACCAAGCAAAAACGAAATAACAAAAAATACCAAAAATTTGGTAACGCAGTTCGGCACACCTTACTTACGTCTGCGGAGCCCTCACACCAGCTTAATAACTTTCACCGAAGTACAATAGATTTACCCAAGGCTTTACTGAGTCGACACTACTCAACCCTTGACACTATTTCTCAACCTCACTTCCTGTGAAAGAAATTTACACCCAATAGTATGACCATCTCGTACTACACTCGACAGAGGATTTTCTTAATCAATCTTTTAACGAAAGAACAATGAACAAAGAATTCAAGTGATTAAAATAATAAAGAACGAAAACTAAATACACTTGAGATAGAAAAGAACAACTTCCCGATGAGTTCTGCTCCACTGAAATAGATCTGGAAGTGCAACTTCAACAACTCCATTTAAACCATATGGGACACTAGACGCACTATGTATATTTCATGTACAAACCCAGAATATTAATTAAGTATAGAAAATAGATGAAGATCCACAATGTTTCTCTCACTAAAACAACTCACAATCCCAAATGAAGACGTCTGGAAAAAGTAACATACAAATCCACTGCACCGTAGCCAACCCAATCTTCATCGTGGCATCTTTCATTCAACATGCATTGTTTAGTTCACTGCTGTGACATACGCAATACTGCAGTATGCAGTATTTGTTCTATGGGCAATTAACACTCTCCAACTCTAATCCACACACACCTATCAACTCTGTTGCCGGCCATTAACATTTATTATCCCACCTTGACATAAGAAAAAAAACGCAGCATTCACCACATGAAGGACTCATGCACGAAAGACTGCAGCAGTTTCACCACACTTCAATGCCACACACACACATCAAGGACTGCAGCAGTTCCACCACACTTCAATGCCACACACGTACATCAACTCTCACGCAAGACCACTACTCACTCTTGATTTTCCAATAACAATCACATAAGTTGCTTTTTCAACACCCACTACACCACTGTAACTCCTCTTCACGGTAGCTTCCAATTAGACATGCACATAGCCACAATATTTTATTCAATCAACTAACACACGCAACCCCACTCTATACCATACTAAACTAAGATAGATTTCTGCATTGTTTATTTATTAATCAATTAACACATGCTATCCCTTTGCCGCATAAGAGATTTACGCTAGAGATAGATATCTGCAGTAGATATGAGATGTGGATAATTACACACCTTAAAGATAGACTTCAATTGTTATTAGGAAATATGCACAAATCACTGACACACTAAAAATCCCACTTCAACCAAATAACCACGACTTTAATTCCACCACGCAACAACCTCATCTTTTTAATTACCGCACAAGAGATTCACCACAACTGTTAATAAGAGAGTACAATTTAGTGTAGAATTCCTATAAGTTAAATCTTATATGTCCAATTAAAATACCAAAACTAAATAATAGATATATAAAATATATCCTAACAGCGACAAAGGATGCTTTTATCTCGGAGAACTAGTTTGACTTCATATTAGGAAGGTTCACAAAAGAAGCTTTATATCACCTCAGAAGATTAATTGAATACTACAAGGAAAGACAACATAACCTAAATATGGTTTTTATTAACTTAAAAAAGGCGTATGATGTAACGCCCCATTTTAGAGGTTAGAATATTAAAGAAATTCAGTACGTTTTATGATTTCTATTTTGATATTTTGGCATGCATTCATGGCATTTTTCGGGTACATTGGTTTAATGACACTTCGGATTGATTTGGACAATAGTAAGATAATTTTAGTAATTTTTGGAGACTTCAATTATTTTTAGAAATTGCTGGTGAAGTCCAAATGTTTTGAAAAATTAATTTGGGAGTCGTTATTTTCTTGCGAAATTTTG
>JANKOE010000004.1:15135702-15150897 GCA_026284465.1 Erythroxylum citrifolium
TTGCGTCGTGAACAAAACGAGTCCATTTCGGATCTCGTGGGCCACAAGCGGGCAGCCGGGAGAAGGCTTAGGTCGTCGACGTGCACGTGACTCGAAACGGTTCCACTCTCGCCCACACAAGCACATAATCCAAATTCAAATGTTCATTTAATCGAAATGCCATCATACAAGGCATAGCATAGTCATGCTCGAATTCAATCCACAATGTCATAACCTTTTCAAGGTTTAACATGGTCATCATTCATCATACTTTACTTTATACACAAAATGTAATAACACAATTCAATGGCATGGCACTCATAGCAAAATGTCAAGCATTTATCCATACATGACATGTCATCAACACAATTTCATTTATTCCATCAAAACGGCATTCATCAAAATGAACTATCAACAATTTAACCAAGCATTTAGCACACAATAAACATTTGCCCATTTGCACCAAAAACCATAAAGGGTTTACCCACCTTAACACTTGAGAAGTTCAAATTCAAAGGCTTCCTTCTTCTTGTTCTTGAATAATCACATGATTTCCTAAAACACAAACAATAATCTCATCATTTCTTCTAAATTTCGAAATTCCCCTTTTTAAAACCCTAAAACCCTTATCAACTTCAATCTAACCCTTTTCATACTTCAAATAGGTTAGAAAACTCAATCTTTAAAAGAAAACATTCAAAACCCCATGAAATCACTATTCATCTTCTTCTTCCTACCACTTTCTCTCACTAGGGTTTCTCTCCATCACAAAACTTCAACTCATTTCTTCAAAATCAAGAAGAAAATGAAAGAACTTACCTAAAAAGTGTTGAATCTTCCTCTTTCCACGAATTCCCTAGCTTTCTCCTTGGATTTCTTCTCTTCTTTCTCTTCTTTCCTCTTCTCTCTTCGTTTCTCTCTTCTCCCTCTCTTAATTCACGACCACTCCCTTCTTCTCTTCTAATTTTGTTCTTTTTATTACTCTTGATCTTCCAAAAATGCCCCTCATTAAACATGACTTTCCCATTTTACCCTCCTTTGATATTTAAGACCACAACTTATACTTCCAACTTCTTAACTAATTATCTTAGATCAATTGAAGGAATTTCTAATATTTCCTTCTAGAAAAATGTTCCTCTCGACCATACGAATCCAACGCCACCGACCGCGCTCAATTCGGATCTAAAACGAAAAAGTTATGGCCGAATTACTATCGGACCTGCACAAAATCCGAAATTCAACATTAACCCTACTTTGACTCAAAAATTAATGACCTTAGGGACCAAATAAAATTCAAGCCCTTCACATAATTGAAGTCCCATATCTTACTTTTATTTAGCCTCAAAAATCAACTTAATCGGATATCTACAGCTCCCGAATTTCGCAAAATACCGAACCATGTTCAGATAATTTTCCAACTTAACCACTTTAACCAATTCTATAACTTTTGATTTCCATAAATCTCTTTCCATTTCATTTAAATCTCACAATTTCTTCTCTTAATTACACATAACTAATTGCCAATAGTTCCTCGATAAATAATCCTAGCTTGCGAAAAGGCTCGGGGTCTAATAATTATAATTCTAATTAAAGTCTAAATAAAATTCAGATTTTATTGTAATTAAATTATTAAAAGGTCAAAATTCTATTATTAATAGACCTAGGCTCTAAGGTAGCTAATACTTCTGGCATAATCCTCTCTACAATAATTGTAGGGTTCTCTTAGCATGTTCTTTAGATATCATTAGAGGCTGGATATATATGTGACTATGATGATTGAGATGATATAGTTTTATAAACACTTCGAAGGAAACGGCAAGAAAATGTTCAATCTTCACAATAAGGTACGAATTACGATTCAAGTTTTATTATATTTTATATATTAATTACTATAGAATTTAAGTGACCTTAACTTTTAGAAATCAAACGAAAAAAGTTTCCTTATTTGTTGCACGCAAAATCAAATCCCACCCAAATTTTTAATAGTAGTATCAAAACATCTCTAATTCTATAATTTGATTAAACTTGTTTGATTGTTATTGATTGTGATTTTAGTATTGAATTGTAAAAGCTTTGCAAATTAAATCTTATTATTAAAATATGAAAAGTTTATATTAAGATCACAAACCCTAAAGTTCTAAAATTAAATTAAATTTGATGATATGTGAAAAGTTCATAATAGAAACCTAAAATTCTAAAATCCTACATTAAATTTAGAATTGAAATTCATAATAAGATTAAAAAATATAAATTGTTTTAAATGCCAAATATTAGGTTTAGAACCTAGATCCTTCAAGCAAGGCCAAGGTGTTTAGAGACCCTTACAAACCTAACCCCTATATTATCGAATTAGATTTGATCAATATGAAAATTTTAGATTAACATGTTACTATTGTTCCTTCTTATTGGAATTGGGTTATAGATACCCATCTGAATTATATCAATTGTTTAAATATGCGACAACAAGAAGCTCTTTGCTAGCGTCTGAAGCTTTCTTTGGTATTTTAGAACTCTTATCAGTAGCACCTATGTTGTTGTATCCACCATTTCCACAGTATGATTCATGTCTGTCTTTGATCTTCAGGCGACGCGAGGTGCAATGTTTGATTGAACTTACAGGCGATGAATGCGATTGGAGAAGGAAACAATGGTGGTTGACAAGCAATTTGTAAATAAATGACAACTAAAGGCGGTCTGGGTGCTATATGTGATGCTCCCAAAATTCTTAAACCACAATTATCCGAATAGTTCCTAAAGCATAACATTAATAACCAAAATCATCATTAGTTCCAAAAAAGGATTCAGTCACAAAAATGTTCTATACAACAATTATCCAAACTGTCATATTAAAAATATATACAATAAAACAATTTTACTTAAATAATCTGCTGGCTCCACCTAATTTTCACTTTATCAATCTTGTGCACTAAGGCTATCAATAATCTCTTTATCCCCTACAAAAATAGTGACAGAGGGTTAACTCCCTACTTAATAAGGGTAACTGATTGTGCCTTTAAAATTAAATAACTCATTATATAAATAATAAAATAAAAAATAGTCAGGTGATTAAAACATACATATAATACTAAGGTACACAACCTTACTCAATCTATCCAAACAATTAACCAACATATAAAATTTTATCAAAGTAATAATTAAGACTAATATTATTTTATTAAGGCCATTTTTGTTTTATCCCATAATTAACTGAATGGTCTAGGCCTGCTCAACCTAGTAGGCTTACATTCAATGATCTGCTGGCTCATCTATACTCATCATAATCTCTCACTAATTGGAAACATACTTAGATGTATAAATATTGGCATAGGATACCATAAGTTCTCAATCTAATTTACTATCCTAGTACTACTCCAGTTCATAGCCATCGATACAGGATATCCCAATAGCACCCTGGTACATGACATCCCCGGGACTCAGGATGTCTGGTACCTGCTCCACGGATAGATACCTAGCCATTGCTTGCTTATATCTAAACAACTTATCAATTTATGACCATCGAATGTAATATATCCTAGGCAAGCCGCAAATTCACGATTTAAACAATTTATTCACAATATATTATCAACCAATATCTATTTAATTAAAACATTTATGCCAAATTAACAAGTAATACACCTCATAATTTGTAAGAAAATATAAAAGTGAAATACCTTGTACTTTATTAATTATTTGTGAAATAAAATAAACACAATTCATATAATTTAGAAATCCATAAATGTAATTGTTTATCATTATTTTAATTAGTGACTAATTCAAAATATCTATTATAAGATTATAGTCTAAGGTTATCCTTATCTCAATTTTGGGCTCAACTAATCGATAGTTCAACTTATTCCTTAATCGTACCTTTAGGCCTAGACATCATAAAGTTTTATTAGACTAATTTAAGAAAAATTTTCAACTCAAGTTCGCTTAATAATCTAACATTATTCCCTTTTCCACTTTATTCTTAATTATTTAAAAAAATCCTTATTAAACTAGCCACCATAATTACTAAAGTACCCTTAACTGTATTAAAAGTCCCATTTTACCCCATTTATTTCTATTTATACAAAAATACCCTTCTTCGAAGTAAAATCCATATTTACCCTTAACTTTTTTCATTTCCTATTTTGCCCCTTAATACAACTTAAAATTTTTAAACATTGCCATCCTCTTTTCCTGCCTCCTCTTCTTTTCTCATTTTTCAGCCACCTTTTCTCCATTTTTTTTCTCTTTCTATGACTTTAGTTTATTCCCACACAATCACAACATACAATCCAACAATAAACTAGTGTAGGATGACTAAAAATCATAATTAAAGGCATATAATAACTGTTGAAATTTTACCTATGTGCTAAGGGATTTTGGGGTTATTAACCTCTATAATTTTCTCACAATTTGCTATAAACACAAACAAAATGAGGGAACACATGAAGAAAGTTTCACATGCATGAGAAAGATGGTACATTTACACACTTACTAGCTAGAAAAATGGAGAGAAAAATGAAGAAGACTTGATTTATGTTGGTATCTAATATTTCCCGCATATGTCTACTATTTATACTAATAGTTTTATGGACTGAGTTAGTTGTTATGGCTAGGCTGTTGGTTTGATTAGCTAAGGTTGGGCTACTTTTATTTCCTTTGTGGGCTTTATAGATCTTCCTTATAAAAGAATTTTTTCCTTAAAATTAAATTACGTACTTAAGAATCCAAACAAATGAGGATACTAGCGTTGAACTTTTTCTTTTACTCCCAAGTCACCTCTCTTCGAGAACGATAATGAATCCACAAAAGTCGCACCATTAAAATCTCCTATCTCCTTAATTTCCTAATATCTCTGTCTAATATCTCCATTGGCTCCTCGTTATAAGTCATATCATTTGTAACTTCGATATTAGGCCTCGATACAACATGATTAGGATCCGATAGGTATCATCTTAATATCAACACATGGAGCAAATCACGAATATGTGATAACTTTGGTAATGCTAATTTGTAAGCTAACAACCCCACACATTGTATAATTTCATACAGCTTGATATATCTAGTACTCAACTTTCCTCTCCTACCAAACCTTAGAATTCTCCTCCAAGGTGATATCCGTAGAAATACCATATCTCTAATATTGTAGTCCATATCTTGACAATTTTGATTGGCATATTTCTTTTTCCGATCCTGAGTTGCCTTTAAGCATTACCTTACCACCCTTATTTTCTCCATCGTCTCTTGAACCAACTCTGGTCCCTTTAGCAATCTAGCACCCTCTATATCTGAACATATCAGATCTCTACACTGCCTTCCATATAATGCCTCAAATGTTGTCATACCGATGCTAATCGTAGATAAATATCCCAATCACGCTCAAAGTTTAGCACACAAGCTTTCATCATATCCTCCATTGAATCGTACGCTTCAACTATCCATCCGATTGAGGGTGAAATGCAGCATTTAAATTCAACCTAGTCCGTAAAGTTATTTGTAAACTCATTTAGAACTAATAAGTAAACTTTAGATCTTGATCTAATACAATAGTCACTGGAATCCCATGTAACCTCACATTCTCATCAAAATACAACTTGGTAAGCTTATGCAAGGAGTCTGTCTGTTGTATAGGTAAGAAATGAGTTGATTTAGCCAACTTATCCACAATCGGCTAAAATGAGTCATGTTTACATCTGGTCCTCGATAACGCAACCATGAAATCCATAAAAAAAATTTTCCCACTTCCGTGATGGAATGGTTAAGGGTTTTAGTTTCTCTGTGGGTGGCTGGTGTTCTACCTTGACTTACTGATAGGTTAAACACCTTAACGCAAACTTAGCTACATCTTTCTTCATTTTTGGCCACTAGTAATAAGGTCTTAAGTTCCGATACATTTTTGTAGTACTAGGATGTATAGCATATGGTGCACTATAAGCTTCCTTCAAAGTCTCTTATCATAGTCCATCTACATCCAGCACACAAATTCTCCTCTCAATCACCAATGCTCCATCTGCTCTTACTGAAAAGTTAGTCCCCATTCTCTATTGCACTCTTTCTCATCCACATTAGATAAAAATCTTAAGCTTGTGCCTTTTTGAACCTATCTCCCAAATCTGATTAACCCTGTAATGTCACCATTAAACCACTAACATAATTAATTTCTAGTCTCACATTTAGTACTCTCAACTCCACCAATGGTGTCATACTATGTCCACTCAAACCAACCATTACCCCTAATCTTTTCCTATTTAAAGCATCCACCACTACATTAGCCTAGCCTGGATGGAAATCAATAGTATAATCATAATTCTTCAGTAGCTTGATCAATCTTCTCTAATTTAAGTTCAACTCCTTCTGAGTTAAGATATATTTAAGGCTCTTATGATTTGTAAGGATTCAGAATGTCTCCCTACATAAATAATGTCTTCAAATCCTAAGAGTATGAATAATTGCTGCTAACTCCAAATCATGGGTAGGATAATTAAACTCATGTGATCTCAACTAACCGAAACTTATCCTCAAAGCATCAGTATATACCTCAAAACCTCCACCACTTGATGGTAGCACTAGAATTGAGCTACAAGTAAATCTCTGCTTAAGCTCCTAAAAAATCTCTTGACACTAATTGGTCCACTCAAACTGAACTCCTTTCTTCAGTTACTTGGTCAACGGGTTTGTTATAAAAAAAATACTTCTACAAATCTCCTATAATACCCAACAAGTCCTAGAAAATTCCTTACCTTTGATATATTTCTAGGCGACTTCCACACTATAATTGCCTTTACCTTAGTAGGACCAGGTATCACTCCTTAATGGGACACCACATGTCCAAGGAAAACTACTCGCTCCATCCAAAACTTACACTTATTCAACTTTGCATACAATTATCTCTCCTTCAAAATCTATAACACAATCCTTAAATATTGCTGATGCTCCTCTTTACTCCTTGAATACACCAATACATCATTAATGAAACTTATCACAAACTGATTCAGGTACTTTTGAAAAGTCTTGGTCATCAATGCCATAGATGCAGATGGTACATTAGTCAATTCGAAAGATATCACTAGGAACTCATACTGGCCATACCGAGTACGAAAAGCTATTTTGGGAATACTTGACTTAGCTATTCTCAACTGCCAGTATCTCGATCTCAAGTAAATCTTGGAAAATATGACAACTCCTCTCAGCCAATTTAAAAGATCATCTATCCTCGACAACAGGTACTTGTTCTTCACTGTCACCCTATTTAGTGATAGGTAATTTTCCAAATTTCAAATTGAAACTCTTATTCTGCAAGTATACAAATTGAAAATTGCAGTATCGATAGGTATCATCCTACAGGGATTGGTTACTCACCGAAATGATCCAAATTTTGTTTTGTTCAAGAAACTAAAATAATTAGATTTGAAAGATCCAAAATATAAAAATTAAGAGTCATACATACACACTTTAGGGTTGCCACAAAAGTAAGAATACAAATTCAGAAAATTGTGAATCAAAGTATCAATTTAACAACTTAGCTATGTATCCTCTCACTTTGGCAATGTCCAAGATTTCCTAATGTCTTGGTTCTTTCACTCTCATTACTTGAACCAAATAAGCCCTGTTTAATGAAGTAAATGAATTATGTAAGCTCTCACTTGCCATTTTTCACCTAACCATTAAAAGGATATGAACATATTTTTGGGCAACCACTTTTTCATTCAGATCTCTCTCCAAATGGCAAGGTAACTTGATATATGGAGTGTTCTTGGTGTAAGCCCACTCTCATGGCACTTAATAACATATTTATTAACTCCATGTCTCCATGTGAGCTAAGTATGGACAACTATATACCATAAACATCAAACAATATCAAACACATCCATAAATTGAATAAAGTGAGGTACTACATAGTTTAGACAATAACAACCCTAATAACTACTTAGAAATCCATCAAAGTCTCATCCAAAATGTTCATAACATATCCTTACATCCTTCTCAATAAAAAAAATACAAGAAAGAGGAAAGAAAATAGAAGAAGTAAGGCTTATATGTTGAAGAGCAAAGTTGGAATTTTATGGTAGCAGCTTTGTGTCTCCTTGAAATCCTTTGATTCCACCTAGAATTCTTTTGGTTTTTCTCTCAAAAATGCGTTTTTCTCTCTCTCTTGGATGTCTTGCATGACCTCCTCCTTTTCTAGGGTTTAAAATTGAGTTTTTATACCTCATTTAATGCTTAAAACGACGTAGGAAGGAGGAAGTTGCCAGCTGGAATTCTCTAGAAAACTCTGTTTTCTGTCTTGACTTCAATTCATGATATCTTATTGATTTCTTATCCAAATTGGGCCTTTATTTCAACAATTTGAAATTGAATTTCTCCTCTTTCTTTTGATCAAAAACTAAAAATATCTAATAGAATTGTATCTTACGAAAGCTTAACATTAGTGATGGGTCGGCCCAGGAAAATTCCAGCTTTCCTTTGGGTCACATGACTTAATCTCTCTTTGGTTCTTCTATCCTTCCATCCCTAAAAACCACCTTAAAACCTATTTATTAACAACAAAATTAATCACATAATCATGTCTAAAATACATGCAATTCATACCAACATAATTCAAGAAAAAGACATGCAACAATGTCGTGCAAAATTCAGGCAAAACCTAATCTTAAAGACCTAATTCACACACATTCATGCATATTCACATACATTCATACATAATCATGCAATTATACAAAACTAAGACAAAACATAAGCTAAACAAGTTAACAACAATCAATTTATCACAATTAACTAACAAATTATCCTAAGAATAGTATGTATAAATGCCACCTATCATTTAACTGTTGGTAATCCATGCAAAGTCTCATACTACCATCCTTTTTCTTCACAAACAATACTGGAGCTTCCCAAGGTGATGTGCTTGGTCTATTAAAACCCATTTCTAACAACTCCTTTAACTTCATTTTTAACTAATGTAACTCAATAACAATTATCCTGTAAGTTGCAATGAAAATTGGTGCAACTCCAAGCATAGTCTCAATAGTGAAATCTATCTCTGGTTGAGACGATAAACCTGATACATCATCTAAGAATACGTCTAAAAATTTCCTCACCACAGGAATATCCTCTAACCTAGGGCTCACCTCCCTCATATCTATTTAGCAATTGACAATGGTAGTGAATTTTTAAGTCTTGTACATATAATATATGAGATGTCATACTAATTTATAAAAGGATGATACATATATTTTACAACATGCACTAACAACTTTATGTGATATAGTCCTATATGTAGGAAAATCCTGGTGCGAGCATCAAATACACTCAGTGTGGAAAACAAAAAAATGTTGTTCTTGGACTTTTCTGACGTCCAAGATCTATGTGCCTATACAAGGAATACTATAAAACCTAGCTGAATATTCCCAATTCACATACATGTTCATAACATATATATATAGGAATTCATGACATTTACATAAATCAATCATTCATATAATAACCATGTACCTTGCGTGTAGTCTCCTTCGTTCTTCGATCTTCTACTTATCGGGTTATCGCAAACCACAATAACCAAAACAGATCGTCTCCAATGGTATCCATGCAGAGATCAGAGAAACTAACTGAATCAAACTCTTTGACTTGGAAATGGCTAGAACAAAGACAAGAGTGCTAGCTCTCTCTGTTATTCTTTGGAGAGCAAAAACGTTAAAGAGAAAGAAGAGAGAAGAAGATGATAAAGCTTAAAAGAGAAGCTTGAAAGATGGTTTTTATATACTTGTTAAAAAACCTTTCTTACGAAGGGAGAAGAAGATGATAAAGCTTAAAAGAGAAGCTTCAAAGATGGTTTTTACATACTTGTTAAAAAACCTTTCTTACGAACATCAACCTTGCTTTTTAGCTTTTTTGTCTTTTATTGTTTTTGTCTTTTATCAATTCAAGACAATAAATGCAACTTATTAAAGAAGACTCTCATCTTCCACGTTGCACACACCTTTACATATATATGCTGAGGTGGTTCGGTCACACTGGGGTCGGTCATACCGAGTTCTGGGTGTGAAAAAACAACAAAGACCTGTTTCAGCAATATTGATGTCATGATTTCATCGGGACATATCCCGATCTCATCGGGATCCATTTGGTTCTATTGCTCTCCATATAATGGATCTCTATCCAAAATCAATTTACGAATCCTCCGAGTCACCCTTATGCATGTGAACCATTAGGTTCCTAGTTATGTTGGCCACTTTAATTAACATTTAATCTAAACAAGTCATGACCGGTGTCTAGCAATACATCATGACCCCCAATTGACCAGAAAGTATGTGGATTGACAAACAAACCTGTTCTCATCACGAACCATCTCACAAACCCTCCCATAGACAATTGGTGTACAATTGATCCTTTCACCATGCTATACCCCACTTGGTTATGAGTATAGGCAAAGTGTCAACCCTCATTAGACTGACTATGTCAAATCTAGTCTAAGTGATATCAGTTCTCGTCCTGAGGCTCATTACTCTATATGTCAATGAAGACATTCTTCATGACATATGTACTCCCGCTAGACATTTCCAAGTAATGACCTCGACAAGAGGTCGTAGGTATCATCTTCTACTATCACAAAAGTGGTGAATCCTCTATTGGCTACTCAATTACCTTTGAATATCTCAAGTTGTACCCAATCGCTACCCTATAAGCGATCTCAATAAGGCAATAAGGAATAGAGTCAAAGCACATAATCAATATCCCAGATATCCTTGAGTACCTCAAGTCTAATGATACTCACACTATTGCTATGATAAGATTATCACTGACATTAGAACAGGACATCTATGTGATGATCTCATGGTAGGTCATCCAATGTACTTACTACCTCTAGTAAGCATCCACATCTTAACTATAAAAATTTCATATTTAAAGTTTCTGAGATCCACTGCTTGATCAAATCAAGGAGTTTGACATGTGCTAGTCTATCCGGATTAACGATGTCTAGTCTCATTAATCCTATGACTAGGGATGATTTAGATACTGACATAATTGCACATGATAGGAATCTCAGTAGTATGTTCACATCATGATTTCCTTTATGCTATGTCATATATCATTGACTTCATTAATTTGTTTATAGGTCAACATCAATTCATAAATAATGAACACCAAATTAATGAAATATGCCTTTCTTTATTATTGAAAATAAAGTCTATACAAAATTTTGTACAAAACGCACTAAAGGTGATTGCCTTTAGAGCACTACTCTAACAATATATATTAAATGAAACAATGATTTAAATTTTAAAGTTCAAATTATTTAAATATAAGTAGAAAGAGAATAATGATGTACTTTGATGAGACAAATATATTAAGATTTAAATTTTCTTACTTATCTATAGGGAATGAGATTCTTTAATAAATACCTCCAAAACTAAATTCCACAATATTATCAAATTGCGTAAAGAGGAAAATACAATATGTGATATTGTAGTATTGATTTCTTCTGTAGCTATGTGTAGTATAACAATTTACCTTTGGTAGTTTCAATTAAATCAATTAGCAATGTTTAATATAAGATATAATATGGTAAGGCTTTTAAATAGTCAAAGTTCATGATTTTGGGATACGATCCTTAGTTAAATTATATGTTATCTAAACTTTATTAAGTTTAGAACTAAATCAAATAATAAAAATTTGGATATAATTTTACAAACCCTATTAAGTAAAGTGTTTGTTTTAATGAAGATTTATAGGATAGTGGTTCTCATGATAAGTAGTGGAAGTAAGAAGAGATTTGAATAAGTTCAAATATAATGACAATCGTTAAATTGAAACCGGTGACTCTGTTCATGCATTTGATGTATAGTTGAAAGGCTATACGATGTTGAAGATTCACTGTCATATTGAATTCAAAAAGTTTGTTTTGGAGATGTTTATGAATTTACGATATTTGCAAGAAGGTTAGTATAAGTATAGTTGTATTTTTTAGTAGGAGTGTGTGAAGACTTACTACTAATAAAGAACAATATTCATATTTTTAGTTGTTGAATATATGATAATCTAAGAACATTTCTTATTAGATATAAAAAGACAACAACTTAACTATGAGAATTTGATTTATAGAGATAGATACAAAATTTGTTTATGTATGCTAAGTCTAAGTAGATAGATAATAAACTAAAAGTATCTAGTATTTGAGATATTTAATACTTGTGAAATATTAAAGATGTCTATTATTCTCTGTGTCAGTTGATATCTATGTTCAAAGTTACATGGTTATTAGCTTTAAAAACAAATCCTTATTAAGGTATATTTTTTTATAAAATATTATTTTCAGATAGAAAAGTTTCCAATGTAGCATTTATTGCTAATCAAGCCAAATTACATTTTTTATTTAGTGAAAATGATTAATTGAATTAATAAATTTTTTAATGAACTTAGAATAGTTCTTTAAATTATTAAAGATGGTAATATACTATGGAACATTAAAGCTATCGAGCATACAAAATAAGTTAAGGTCTTATCAAAGATCCAAGTATGCATCTAGGTAGTTTTTCTTAATTATGATGATAATTTAGAAGAAAGTTGTACGATTTGAACAAGTGCTTACTATAGAAAATCTTGTAAAATTCTCTCACTAAACTAATATCCCAGCAGTAATATGATCATCATAGTGATATGGTATAATATACTTAAATGATTGACTTAGTGCAAATGGAAGATTATTAGTTTATGTCCTACAACTAATTAGTTGACATAATTATTTAAAGGTATTCTTTATCTTACACACACACACACACACACATTCAGATATATATGATAAAGTCTACGAGATAAATGTACATTACAAATGAAATTAATATAAGATCATTAATATAAGATTTATATTATATTTATGTATTATCTCCAAATTATTACTAGTTATTGTTCTATTGAGACTGGATATTAATAAAATGTATAAAAAAACTAGTACATATTATTTCTTCCTTATGAAATAAGTAGTTAATCTTATGAATTAAAGTACAGAGATACTTAAACAAAAGTGTGAGTGTTTATCATAGAATAAGTTTACCGAACTGATCCTATATGAAAATTATGGAGCATTACTTGTATGTCTATAAAAAAATCTCATTATGATAATTATATAAGTGATTCTTTGGCTTGAGATCTCCAAAGTTTCTCATATAGGGATTGATATTATATATATGACCTATTCTAGGTAATGATAACTTAATTTGTAATCATGAGGTAGTTGAGTATTCATAGGATTTAACACCTTGAAATGATTAAGAAGAAATTTTCATTGTTCTTGATTAGTATTGATTCGAAAAATCTTTGATCAAGGTGGAATAAAATTTTAACAATAGTATTCAAATGTCATTAATTAAATCAATTAGTAATGGTGGAGAACTAATATGATTGGACTCAAATAGAGTAAACAGTAATTATATGATCACCATTTAATCGAAACATTTTATGATAAAAGTATTGAATTATGTAGAAAAATTATGCATATAAAGGTTATCTAAAATCGCTTTAACATGACTAAATATTTAAGTGATTATGATGTGTTGTTGGATTCTAATCTTGATATATGAATATGAATTAATTAATTAAAATTCTAAAGATGAATTAAAAGAGTTTAGTTATCTAATCCTAAATTGATTAGGATTATAATTTATATCTATTGTCAGTATATTTAGAAACTTAATAGATCACACAAAAAGAACGAATTGAAGAGAAAAAAGGTATTATATATATATAATATTACATTAAATCCAATACAAAAGAGATCAATTATTTTTTACTTGTTAACTTTTAAAATTCCTTTCTCCTTGTAATCATTTTTAGTTGTTTATTTTTATTATGATCTTTTTATATTTTAACTCTCAAAGTTGCCGTTCATTTTTAATAATATGGTTTTATGATAAATAAAATCTTAATGGATTTGTCATATAAATTTGCGTATAATTTTGCAAAGAAATATTTCACTTAAAATAATTTAATTGTATTTAATATATAGCTTATATAATATTTATTTTTATATAAATTACGTGAAAATATTCCTTCCTATAAAACTTTTTTACTACTTACAATAAAATTAGAGGTTCTTAAAATTAATTAATTGATAATGTGTTATATGTATTGTATTATATAAAGATTAACTACCCGTACGTTATATAGAATATGTATATTTGTCACTTATTTAAATTATATTTTACTTAATAGTAATAATAATAAAATTTTTAGAAAATAATGATTCCAGTGCATTTATTAAGTTTTAAAAATAAATAATCATAACACAAATAATATTGATAAGCTTGGGGATATTAATTTATTCACTTGCACTCGGATTGAAGGCCAATGACAAGAGTATGCATACAACCCTAAAATAAAGGACACCGAGACAAACATTTAAGTTGAATATATGAGTATATTGTTTCATTAAAAATTCACACACTAAGACAGGTGGTTAAAAGGTTCCAACCGACATGTTTTAAAAGCTAACCGGCGTGTCATGTCCGAAGTAAGCCTCGATCTCTTGTTTGGTTAAAATGAAAGAGTGAAAAACATTAGAAAAAACGAAAGGACGACAATCTCGCCTTAATCTACCAGAAGACTCGAGTTTCAATCCGAACTCCCTTCCACAAAATATTCCGGCAAAGTTTCGAATCCTAGGGTTTCCTGCTCACAACTATTTTCACTTGATTGATTTAAGAACAAAGAGATCTAAATGATGTACACATGCTTGGGTCCTCAGGTTAATCGAAAGATGCAGAGAGCTTTAAAGCACGGTAAGGTTACTATCCTCTGCCTCGTTCTCACGGTGGTCGTTCTACGCGGCACGATCGGAGCTGGAAAATTCGGGACTCCCCAGCAAGACTTCAATGAGATTCGCGACCACTTTTACATGCGCAAACGCGCAGAGCCGCACCGCGTGCTTGAGGAGGTTCAAACGACGACGGCGTCTTCGACTGAAGGTGAGAGCGGCAGCGATAATTCCAACAATTACAACACGTTTGACTTCAGCAAGATATTGGTAGACGAAGGAGAGGACGATAAACCTGATCCCAATAAGCCTTACACTTTAGGTCCCAAAATTTCTGACTGGGACGAGCAGAGATCCGAATGGCTTAAGAAAAACCAGGCTTTTCCTAATTTTATCGGACCCAACAAGCCTCGGGTCTTGTTGGTTACTGGGTCGTCGCCAAAACCGTGCGAGAACCCTGTGGGCGATCATTATCTGTTAAA